>CANJKZ010000382.1:1200000-1674391 GCA_947471745.1 Closterium sp. Naga37s-1 | reverse complement strand
GGGGGTTGGGGAGAGAGGGGGGTTGGGGAGAGAGGGGGGTTGGGGAGAGAGGGGGGTGGGGAGAGAGGGGGGTTGGGGAGAGAGGGGGGTTGGGGAGAGAGGGGGGTTGGGGAGAGAGGGGGGTTGGGGAGAGAGGGGGGTTGGGGAGAGAGGGGGGTTGGGGAGAGAGGGGGGTTGGGGAGAGAGGGGGTTGGGGAGAGAGGGGGGTTGGGGAGAGAGGGGGGTTGGGGAGAGAGGGGGGTTGGGGAGAGAGGGGGGTTGGGGAGAGAGGGGGGTTGGGGAGAGAGGGGGTTGGGGAGAGAGGGGGGTTGGGGAGAGAGGGGGGTTGGGGAGAGAGGGGGGTTGGGGAGAGAGGGGGGTTGGGGAGAGAGGGGGGTTGGGGAGAGAGGGGGGTTGGGGAGAGAGGGGGGTTGGGGAGAGAGGGGGGTTGGGGAGAGAGGGGGGTTGGGGAGAGAGGGGGGTTGGGAGAGAGGGGGTTGGGGAGAGAGGGGGGTTGGGAGAGAGGGGGTTGGGGAGAGAGGGGGGTTGGGGAGAGAGGGGGGTTGGGGAGAGAGGGGGGTGGGGAGAGAGGGGGGTTGGGGAGAGAGGGGGGTTGGGGAGAGAGGGGGGTTGGGGAGAGAGGGGGGTTGGGGAGAGAGGGGGGTTGGGGAGAGAGGGGGGTTGGGGAGAGAGGGGGGTTGGGGAGAGAGGGGGGTTGGGGAGAGAGGGGGTTGGGGAGAGAGGGGGGTTGGGGAGAGAGGGGGGTTGGGAGAGAGGGGGGTTGGGAGAGAGGGGGGTTGGGAGAGAGGGGGGTGGGGAGAGAGGGGGGTTGGGGAGAGAGGGGGGTTGGGGAGAGAGGGGGGTTGGGAGAGAGGGGGGTTGGGGAGAGAGGGGGGTTGGGGAGAGAGGGGGGTTGGGGAGAGAGGGGGGTTGGGGAGAGAGGGGGGTTGGGGAGAGAGGGGGGTTGGGGGAATCAACGCATGCATGTGTGAGTAACCAGTCGGACAGCTTGGCATGCAGGCCGCCTTGAAGTCCCTGAAAATCACCTGCACACGTGTGCAGGGGTGGGATGTGGGGGAGGGGAAGAGGACAGGAATCACCGGATATGTATGGATCAGCAAGGGTAAAAGTCTGGCAGCTTGGCGTGCAGGTCTGTGTCAAGCAGGGTGTTGGCGTGTGTGGGGTGGGGAGGGGAGGAGAAAGGTATGTGCGCACGTAAGTAAAGCTTGACCCTGACCGCGTGAAGGTCGCCGCCCAGCAGGATGTGGGCACAAACTCGTACACCAGCAGCCGGTGCTCCTCCTCCGCACAGTACCCCAGCAGCAACAGCCGCCCCTCTTGCCTGAAGATGCCAGCGTAAGCAGATAGAACGCCTCACCTGGTTCTCTGTCTCATCATGCAGGTATGCCAGCCCCTTAGCCACACCAGCAGCTGCTCTTCCCCTGAGGTGCCTGCTCAGCAGACAGACAACACATGCACGCCACACAACGCACCTGGTTCTCTGTCTCGTCATGCAGGTAAGCCAGCCCCTTGGCGGCATCCAGAGCAACCTTGATGCGGTCCAGCCAGGCCAGCCCCGGCCCGCCCTTGTTGCCTCCTCCAGTCTTAAACAAGTGGTCCTCGAGGGACTTGTTGGGCACAAACTCGTACACCAGCAGCCGGTCCTCCTCCTCCGCACAGTACCCCAGCAGGAGCAGCCCCTCTTGCACTTGACTGGACGGGGTGCTAGCCCTAGCAATTAGCAGGAGCACTGTTAGCCACACAACGCACCTGGTTCTCCGTCTCGTCATGCAGGTAAGCCAGCCCCTTGGCGGCATCCAGAGCAACCTTGATGCGGTCCAGCCAGGCCAGCCCCGGCCCGCCCTTGGCTCCATTGGTCTTGAAGAGGTGGTCTTCGAGGGACTTGTTGGGGACAAACTCGTACACCAGCAGCCGGTGCTCCTCCTCCGCACAGTACCCCAGCAGCCGCACCAGCCGCGGGTGCTGGATGTTTCCCAGAAAGTTCACCTCCGCCAGCCACTCCTTGTGGCCCTGGTATGAAACGGATGTGAGGGGAACGGGGAGAAAAGAGAGGGAGAGAAAAAAAGGGGAAAGGGAAGGTACCCACTGTGATCTGCTGCACATCAGTTTTGACACACTGTTGTTTTTAAGCACGCCTCTATATAAACACGTACTCACGTACTCACGTACTCACTCACACAATCTGTCAGGACAGGCCCACCAGCTTCGGTAGATTCCCAGGGGCCCACCCACCCACCCACCCGCAGCGCATCTAAGTCCGGTCTCTTCCCTGCCACTGCAATCACTTGTCCCATCGCAATAGTCACGCTGTCTATAAGCGCGTGCACGCGCACGCACACACACACACACACACACACACACACACACCCACACACACCCACACACACACACACCCACACACACACACTCACACACACCCACATACACACACACACATAAACACACACACCTAGCTGAAGCCTTATTGAGCCCCTTCAATGCTACCACAATCTTATGTCGCGTCACCTTAGGCACACCGCCTATAGGCACGCACACACACACGCGAGCGCGTATAGCTGCTGCTGCATCCCCACACTCTCACCTGCAGCCCATCTATACCAAGTCGCTCAACCTCCACCGTAATCTTCTGCCTCATCACTATAGGCACACTGTTTATAGGCACACGCCCACACACACACACACACACACTACACACACACACACACACACACACTCACACACACACACACACTGACCAGCCTGCAGGCTGCCCCACCTCCCCCCCCCCAACACACACAATCTCACTCACCTGCAGCCAGTCTTTATCGAGTCTCTTAACCGCCACCATGATTTTCTGGCCCATCACTACAGGCACGCCGTCTATAAGCTCGCGCGTGCGCACACATGCACACACACACACACACACACACACACACACACACACACACACACAGAGCTAACTGCAGCAACCCCACACTCTCACCTGCAGCCCGTATTTATTGAGCCTCTTAACCACCACTGCAATCTTCTGCCGGCACACCGTCTATAGGCAGAAGATTGCGGTGCCGCCTATAGGCACACAGACACACACCGCCTAGTACCTGCAGCATCCCCACCCTCTCACCTGCAGCATCCCCACCCTCTCACCTGCAGCCCATCTTTATTCAGTCTCTTAACCGCCACCACGATTTTCTGCCCCATCACTATAGGCACGCCGTCTATAGGCCACGCGCCCACATGCCCCTTGTACACGCCCCCGAATCCGCCCTCCCCCAGAAGATTCTCCCTGCTGAACGCCCCTGTGGCCGCCCTCAGCTCCGTATACGAAAACACACGGAGATTCCCAGCGTTCTGCTGGGTGATGGCAGGCATACGTGGCATGCTGCTACTGGTACTGACGGTGCTGCTGCTGTTGTTGTTGTTGTTGCTGCTGGCGCCGGCATTTGAACCTCCTCCTCCTCCCCCTCCGGTAGACCCTGACTTCTGCTGTTGGTTCTGTTTTTGGCTCTGCTGCTGCTGCTGCTGCTGACTGCCAGACTTGGGTAAGACACCGCCACTACCCCCACCGGAGCCCCCACCTGCGCCTGAACCCGTCCTTCGGAAACTACCCCCCCCACCACCACTCCCCAGCCCGCTGCTTCCTATGTTAGTCCCCCCACTGCCTCCCACTGCCCCTGCACTTCCGCCACTCAAATTCGACGAGCCAAATGACTGGGGAGAGGGCAGGGGGAGCGCCATTCCGCCAAAGAGGGGCGCGGGGGAGCCAGGCACGCGAAGGATCCCGTGGGGGGACATGGGGGGGGAGGGGGGTCTGGGGAGGGGGGTTCCGGGCTGGCGGGGGGAGGGGAGGGGGTTGTGGGGGTTGGATTTGGCTGGGCGGAGCATTCCTTGGGGAGAGGCGGAATGGTTGGGGGAGGGGGATTGCTTGGGGGTGGAGGGTTGAGGGGAGGGTCGGCCTAAGGAACGGTTGGAGCTAGATCGGCCTAGAAGGCTGCTGCCTATCCGCTCGTTAGAAACCGGCTGCTGCTGCTGCTGTTGCTGCTGTTGGTTCGGACCTGTTTTCTCCTGGGAGTGGCTTGAGGGCTGGCTGTGTCCGTGCTGCTGCTGCTGCTGCTGCTGCTGGTTGTGCTGGTTGGGGCCTTGCAGAGGAGAGCTGGTGGACGGGCGGTGGTGGGGGGGGAGCGGGGGCGTGTGCGCGCGGTGCCTGTCATTGGATAACGAGCGCGAGATGGCGCTGTGCGCGAGGAACGCACTTCCGCCTCCCCCCCCACTCCCCGCGCTGTTGCTCGTCGGGGCTCCGCCTCCTCCTGCTGCTGCGCTGCTGTCCCGAGATTCTGAGACGATCCCCCCGCTTTTAGCTCCGCTGATACCCCCCCTAGGATTGTTTACAGCAACCCCTGAACCTGAGCTCATACTGCTCCGAGCGGTGGCATCAGCACTACTGCTCTCACCATCACCCCCCGTGCTGCCATCTGCGGTTGACCCAATCCCGTCTGCTGCTTCTGCTGGGGTTGCTTCTGCTGCTGCTGCGTCTGCTGCTGCTGCTCCTGCTGCTTCTCCTGCTTCTGGTAGGTCATCCGTGCTGTCTCGAGCCTCTGCCACATCTGCAGCCGCCGCTGCGGATGCACACGTGTCCTGAGCACCAGCCATTTCCGCTGCAGCTGCTGCCTCCGCTGAGACGCCTTCCTCGCCTTCCTCGCCTTCCCTCAGACTCGGATGCGAAGACTGAATAGCACCGTCATCCTCACTACACCGGTTGCTAAAATCGTGCTCTTGCCCTTCACCAACCTCAGCTACACGCCCGCTCTGCTCCGCCTCGCTCCCCCCTCCTTCCCCTGCTAACCTTCCGCTTCCGCCATCCGCTGCCTCCCCTGTGTCCTCATCCGCCGCACCAACTTGCGCCTGCTGGGCCTCCGCAGACCGGTTGAACTCCGCAGACCCGTTTTCGTCCGCGGACAGACCTACTGCCGCCGGTGCCTCGGCCTTCTCCCCAGGAGCATCAACGACAGTGTCACTGGCGGCTTCAGGCGGCGACTCTTGCAGCACGACAGGCGGGTCTTGCTTCGAGGGCGCGACTGATGCGGCGGAAGAGATGTCTTTCGCGAGGCTGGAGACTTCCGTCGCAGGAGGCGCTGCTGCGAGAGCTGCGGTCGTTGCTTGCGAAGGTTTCTCGGGCTTCTCTGCTGCGGAAGGTACCACTGCTGCTGGTGCTGCTGCGGTTACTGATGGTGGTGCTACAGGCTTGGTAGGTGGGGGGAGCGGAGGGTTGTCTACTGCTGCTAGAGCCTTGGATCCCCCACACCCCATGGGCGAACCCTTGCCCTGAACCTAAATTACTCACAACTCTGGAATTACTAAACGCTCAGAATTATGTTAATACGAAGGGTCCAGAGAAGGAGATTATAGACGGTTGAATACGGTTCAGAATGCGCTGGTCGATGATCTCAGCGGTAGCGGCCGCATTCTGGAAAGCGAGAGGTCGGAAAACGAAGCGCAGCACTTATTATGTGTATTTCCAAAAACTCCTTCCGGAATGAATGACAACAGGGAACGTCAGGTATTCTTGGACAAAATTCTTCTATTTGTAATGTATTGTTCGCATTGTAAGATCTCTTAGAAAAAAAACCCACGATTAACAATGAACACGGCGTGAGCTATGAGCGTGTCTAGCCTTCAAGATTCGGAAGTGCTCGAGCGGACCTAGGAATTGTGTAGCTGTTCGATGGTTGCCAGCACCCCATGGATGTTATTAGTGTCAGGACTACTGAATCATTCCGCCTCTCGACATTATCGCACTTTTTAAAACGCTGGAAGCATAGGCGTCAACGATTGTGAGGAGTGCAGGTCAGTAAGGCCTATCTAGTCTTTTAATTGCTGGCGAAGGTACAGTGATCAATGCGAGACTGGAAATGTATATGTAAGCTTCGCGAAACTGACTCGCAGCGTTTGGAAACAGCCAAACATGATCGCCAGGCTAACAAAAAATGAATTTCATAGAACCTGTACTAAAATTGGTAACGGGCTATCTAGCGTAGAATGCGGAGAAATGGGAGGTGTACGGAACGCATTCTGAGGTTCATGAGAGAATTGCTCCAGGGCCTTGTTTAGTGATTCACTCTTGCCCATGTGTCCCCGAATTGCTCGCGTGGCCATCCAATTCAGTGATAATTGCTCGAGTGGCCATGCCAGGGCATTTTCGAGGTGTTTTTTTTCCTGGCACATTACCCTACAAGGGTTCGTACCCCCGAAATTCCTCGTTCGCACAACAGTAGATGCGCGGTCATTTTCGGCCCAATGCGCGACCAATGAGCGCGTGGGCAAATACATCAGCGATCATAAACTGCAACGCCGGAGCATAAATACATGAACATATTAGTGAACGCGCACGATTGGTCGATAATATGTTTCTTGCCCTTTTTGGCAATGCGCGTCCAATCACGCACTGTCATATAATTCATGACCATATATTTAGGCGATAAAGGGTCGCCCAACAAACAATATGAGCGTGCATATACTACCATTAGTTCTATTATATGTCTGCTACTTATAAATCCATGTATATCAAATGTCATAAATATGTTTTCTGCTATTAATTTAAGCCCAGCATAACCGTGGTCCATAATATTGTATTGCCGGTAATATACCACGCGTTCCGCATTGTAATAAAGATTGTGAACCACCTTGCGCTGGTATGTGAGAGCAAAGTAAGTTGATAATAACAAAAACATACAAGCTTTTTATATGATTACAAGGAATATGAAAAGGTTATATTTTTAACTGTTTTTGCTATCGCGGTTCGATATAGTGCCGACTCGGGTAACTGTTCTGTAACGAATCAGTTATATGTCCTTGCTGTCGCACTGTACGTTTTGTCAGGTCAAAGGTCGGGGACCTTTGACCTTCGCGTAACCTCCGACAGTTGACTCGCGAGATACTTCGCTGTAGTTAGTTCCGTTTGTGTCTTTATCTTCGATGCGACAGAGGCGCTATAAATCACTTGTTTCCAACACTCCCCTTCGCCTCTGGAGTGTCGCTGCAGGTGACGTGGCTCTGTCCAGTCAGCAGCATGCAATATTCGAACTTCGACTTTCCGAGCTTCTTGGTCAAGTAATCTGCTGCCATCTCGGATGTGGGGCAGTAAGACAGCTCAAGTCTTCCCTTCTCGATCTCGTCCTTTACGAAGAAATATCGCAGGGCGATATGTTTCGTCCTGTTCGCGAATCCATTTTTGTTGGCGATGCGAATTGCCGACTGGTTGTCGCAAAATAGGGAGAAGCTGGGTAACTGGGCCAGCTTCGCTTCCTCCAGGAGTTCGCGAAGATACAATCCTTCCTTGGTGGCTGAGCAGAGTGCGATGTATTCAGCTTCAGCTGAGGAGAGGGCGATTAATTCTTGTTTGCTCGACTGCCACGAAATAGGTCCGATAGGCTCGAGACGATAGATGTAGCCTGTGCGCGAGCGTCTGTTGTCAGAATCTCCGGCGTGGTCAGCGTCGACGTAGCCGATTAGCTTGGGCGTTGTAGTTACGTTTTTGTAGTAGATCAGGCCGATCGTCGGAGTGCTTACGAGGTAGTGTAGGGCGCGATCGAGTTCCTTCATGTGTTGATCTTCAGGCCTTTTGAGGTAGGTGGCGAGTTGGCTTGCTGAGTATGATAGGTCTGGACGACAGGTGACGGCCGCGAAGAGAAGGCATCCCAGCTTTCTCTGGTAGTTGCGTATGCCGGCGGGTTTCAGTAGAGCGGATTCTGTCTTGTCATTTCCTGCCGTGTAGCGGTATGGCGTGGAGATGGTAGTTGGCGTGAGTGCGAACCGTTTGGCGATGGTGTCTGTGAAAATTTAAGAAGAAGAAGAGGGGTTGCACTAGCAAGAATGAGGATACAAATAGCAAACCCTAGAAGGGTTGTACTCGCTATAGAGCACCCCACTACAGGCTAGAGCATAATATTCTGACACACCCCCATAGCCAAAGTGGGGTGTAATCAGCAGAGCAAGTAAAGCAGTGTCAGATTTATATGACATAGCTACTGTAGGCTAGAGTGGGGTAGCACATATGGGGTACAGTTTTCTAGGGTTTGCTTCTTGTACCCAACTTTCACTTAGTCATTCTCATTCCTGTTTTTCTTGATTCACATGGTATAGAGCGGGTTCCTACATGGGACCGTTCCTTCCTAAGGGCCCACCATAAGAATTTTTTTTTTAGCTGCCCGCGCACATTGCGCCCTGCCCTAAATTTTTTTTTTTTAGCGGCCCCTACGCTGCCTCTACGCGGCCCCTACGCCGCCTCCCACGCGCCCCCTATGCGGCCCCTGGCGGCGCCCTGACGAGGCCCCTGCCGGCGCCCTATCGCGGCCCCTGACGCGCCCCCCCTGGTGGCGCCCTGACGCGGCCCCTGGCGGCGCCTGACGCGGCCCTGACGCGGCCTGACGCGGCCCCTGGCGGCGCCCTGACGCAGCCCCTGCTGCGGCCCTGACGCGGCCCTGCCGCGGCCCCTGACGCGGCCCTGACGCGGCCTGCCGCGGCCCCTGCCGCGGCCCTGAAGCGGCCCCTGACGCGGCCCTGACGCGGCCCTGCCGCGGCCCCTGGCGGCGCCCTGACGCGGCCCCTGACGCGGCGCCCTGACACGGCCCCTGCCGCGGCCCTGACGCGGCCCTGCCGCGGCCCCTGACGCGGTCCTGACGCGGCCTGCTGCGGCCCCTGCCGCGGCCCTGAAGCGGCCCCTGACGCGGCCCTGAAGCGGCTCTGCCGCGGCCCTGACGCGGCCCTGACGCGGCCCCTGACGCGGCCCCTGCCGCGGCCCCTTACGCGGCCCTGATGCGGTCCTGCCGCGGCCCCTGGCGGCGCCCTGACGCGGCCCCTGACGCGGCGCCCTGACGCGACCCTGCCGCGGCCCCTGACGCGGCCCCTGCCGCGGCCCCTGACGCGGCCCCTGACGCGGCCCCTGTCGCGGCCCCTGACGCGGCCCCGCCTCCTCTCAGCGGCTCCGCCGCCTCCTCTCAGCGGCCCCGCCGCCTCCTCCCAGCGGCCCCGGACGCCGCCCTCTCAGCGGCCCCGCCGAGCCGCCCAGCAGCCGAGCCGCCGAGCCGCCCAGCAGCCGAGCCGCCCAGCAGCAGAGCCGCCGAGCCGCCCAGCAGTCGAGTCGCTGAGCCGCCCAGCAGCCGAGCCGCTGAGCCGCCCAGCAGCCGAGTCGCCGAGCCGCCCTGCAGCCGAGCCGCCCGAGCCGCCCTGTCCGGTAAGAGCAGCGCCTCTCTCACAGCACTGCCCTCACCCCACTGTTTGCACTGCTAGTCTACTACTGTCATGGCTGCCCCTAGTGTCCTCGCTTTTGACGCTGAGGGTCGGGCCATTGACTTTGACGTCTGGATAGATGACCTGCAGCTTTTCTTACAGTGCGATAGGGCAGACGGCCTCTCCCTCTTTGACCTCACTTCTGGTGCCTCTCCTGCTCCCGCCACTGATGCTGACGCAACTGTTCGCTCCCAGTGGGCCACGCGCGATGCTGTTGCACGTCTTGCTGTGCGTCGCCACCTGCCTACCTCTGAGCGTGCGCACTTTAGCCAGTACAAGAGTGCTCAGACCTTGTACGACGCTGTAGTTGCACGCTACTCCTCCCCTGCCACTGCTGCACTGAGCCGCCTCATGCTACCGTACCTCTTCCCTGACCTTGCTGCCTTTCCCACAGTCGCTGACCTCATCACGCACCTCCGCACTAGTGACACTCGCTACCGCGCTGCGCTTCCTGCTGAGTTCTGCGCCAAGAACCCCCCCCCATGTACATCACCCTCTACTACATCGTCACCCGTCTCCCTGACTCCCTTCGCGTAGTCAGGGACCACTTCCTCTCGGTTTGTCCCACCACTCTCACCGTTGACCTCCTCGAGAAGGCCCTCCTAGCAGCAGAAAAGAGCATAGTCGCTGTAGGAGCCTCTCGTGGTGACCCTCGCACCCCCATCTTTGAGGGGTGTTCCCCCTCCCCTCTTTTGCCCTCTGTTGCCTCTGCTGCTGCGGCCGACCTCGCTGGTTTGGAGTCGGTTGGGGCAGCGTCTACCCCTAGCGGGAGACGCCGCCCTGGCAGGGGCAAGGGGGGCAGGGGCGCTGGAGGAGCTAGCGGGGGCGGTGGAGGCGGCGGTGGAGGTGGTGGAGGAGGTGGTGGTGGCGGTGGGAGTGGTGGCGGGGGTGGAGGTGTAGGTGGCGGCAGTGGAGGCGCAGGAGGCAGCGGCGGTGGCGGAGGGAGCGGAGGTGGCGGCGGTGGAGGAGGAGGCGGCGGAGGAGGTGGAGCTGGTCGGGGTGGCGCTGCGCAGAGGGTCAGCTCCGGTGGTGGTCAGCGCCAGCAGCAGCAGCAGCAGCAGCGCACTCGTGACGTCCCCTCCCCTCAGCAGCTCCGTGAGTGGTACACTGCACGCCAGAGGGGTGGGGGTGCTGGTCCGTGCACCTACGTCTTGCGCACCGGCGACCGCGCGGGTGAGCAGTGTGGGGGTGCGCACTCCACCCAGCGCTGCTTTGGCCGCCTCACGGACGCTTGGCGTCACCAGTTTCCTGAGGCCACTGAGATCCCCCGCTGGGGTGAGCTGTCTAGGGCGGGTGTAGCTGTCTTTGACCTTGACTTTGATGCTATTCTTGCTGCCGTGTATACTGTGACTATTAGTGATGAGGGTGACTGTTACCGGTGTTTTCCGCCCGACCCGGGCATTGAGACTGCTGCTCTAGGTACTGGTGAGGCTGCTGCTCTAGGTGCTAGCGAGGCTGCTGCTCTAGGTGCGTCTACTCCCTCAGGTGCTGGTGAGTCTGCTCTCTCAGGTTCTGCGTCGGCTTCGGCCTCCCACACCTTCACACTTGACTCGGGGGCTTCTCGCTCCTTCTTTCGAGACCGCACCACACTCACGCCGCTTGGCCGGCCAGTTGCGGTCTCCCTGGCAGACCCCTCTGGGGGTCCTGTCCTTGCTCACTTCTCCACTGTCCTCCCGTGTCCGGCGGCCCCCTCTGGCACCCTGTCTGGTCTCTACCTCCCCTCGTTCTCTACGAACTTGGTGAGTGGTGCTGACCTACAGGATGCGGGGGTTCACCAGTTCACTCCTGCGATGTCAGCGGGTGACCCACTGCACGGACGCTCGGACAGGCCGCCACCTGGCCACGTTTACACGTCGGCCAGGGTCGAGCCTGTACACACTGACCACTGCGTCTCCTCCAGTCCCTGCGTCTGGTCAGGTAGCTGCGTCGGGTCAGGTGTTTGCTGCAGCGTCCAGGTCTGGTCCTGAGTCTGCCCCCTGCTCGTGTCGCCTCCTGTCTCACGAGACTCTCCTCTGGCACCACCGCCTTGGCCACCCCTCCCTGCTTCGTCTCCGGAGCATGGCCTCCCGTGTCCTTGTCTCTGGTCTTCCCCGGTCCCTCCCTCCCCTTCCTCCGGGGCCAGGCCCTACCTGCGTCCCCTGTGTCGAGGGACGGCAGCGGGCTACCCCTCACTCCTCCCAGTTTCCTCCGACAGAGGCCCCGCTGCAGACGCTTCACATGGACGTGTGGGGCCCGGCCCGCGTCCGTGGACAGGGTCACGAGCGCTACTTCCTGCTGGTGGTTGACGACTACTCGCGTTACACCACAGTCTTCCCCTTGCGCAGCAAGGGTGATGTCACTGAGGTGTTGATCGACTGGATCCGCGCAGCTCGTCTCCAGCTCAGGCGGAGCTTTGGCTCGGACTTTCCTGTTCTGCGTCTGCACTCTGACAGAGGCGGAGAGTTCTCCTCTGGCCTTCTGCGAGCCTACTGTCGTGCACGAGGCATCCGCCAGACCTTCACGCTTCCGGACTCTCCACAGCAAAATGGGATTGCTGAGCGCCGCATTGGCATGGTCATGGACGTCGCCCGTACGTCCATGATGCATGCGGCTGCCCCCCATTTTCTGTGGCCGTTTGCGGTTCGGTACGCGGCGCATCAGATCAACCTTCAGCCCAGGGTCTCCATGCCGGAGACCTCCCCAGCTTTGCTGTGGACGGGGAAGGTTGGCGATGCGTCTGCGTTCCGTGTCTGGGGATCTCGGGCGTTTGTCCGCGACTTGTCTGCGGACAAGCTGTCCCCTCGTGCTGCTCCTTGCGTCTTCCTGGGTTTCCCCCCTGATGCCCCAGGGTGGCAGTTCTACCACCCCACCTCTCGCCGTGTTCTGTCCTCCCAGGACGTCACGTTCGACGAGTCGGTCCCCTACTACCGCCTCTTCCCCTACCGCACTCCGTCCCTCCCCCCGCCACCGCTCTTCCTTGTACCAGGTCCCCCCCCGGTAGACCCCCTCCCCCCTCAGGGTCCTGCCCCTTCAGGTGTGTCCCAGGTAGACGCTGTTGAGCCTGTCGAGGTCGCTGGTGACTCTGGTGCTGCTGAGGGTGCTGAGCCTGGGGGTGCTGACTCTAGGGGTGCTGAGCGTGTGGGTGCTACGCCTGGGGGTGCTGAGCCTGGGGGTGCTGAGCCTGGGGGTGCTGAGTCTGGGGGTACTCCGACTGGGGGTGCTGAGCCTGGGGGTACTACGCCTGGAGGTGCTGAGCCTGGGGGTGCTGCGTCTGGGGGTGCTGAGCCTGGGGGTACTACGCCTGGAGGTGCTGAGCCTGGGGGTGCTACGCCTGGTGGTGCTGTGCCTGGCGGTTCACCGGGTGCTCCCTCTCGCCGAGAGCCACTCTCTCCCCAGGAGCTGCGTGAGTGGTTTGCCCGGCGCTGGAGGCGAGCTGCTGGAGCTGCTGGAGCTGGAGGTGCTGCGGGTACTGGAGGTTCTGTTGCTTCTGAGGGAGCTGGTGCCACGGGTCCCGGAGGTGCTCGTACTGGGAGTTCTGGAGCTGCTGGACCTGCGGGTACTTCTGGAGCTGGAGTTGCTGCGGGTGTTGGCGCGGAGGCTACTGCTGTCGGTCCTGGAGGCAGTCCTTCTGGGGGTACTACTGGTGCTGCTGGGGGTTCTGGAGCTGGAGCTGCTACTGGTGCTGGTGCTGCCCCTGCGGGTGCTGGTGCTGTCCCTCCTGTGTCTGGAGTCGCCGCGCGGCCTCGGCCGTACTTCGTTCCGCTCCTTCAGCAGGTTCTTGGTCTCCCGCCTTCTACTGGTCCTCCTCCTCCCTTAGAGTGTCCACAGCCTGTCCCGTCGCAGTTACAGTTACAACCGGCCTCCCCACTGCCTGCTCCGTCTCCCTACACTGGTCCTACTGGAGGTCTTGCTGAGCGTCGTGAGCCTGCGTCTCGCCCTGCGTCGCCTGTCCGTGCTGCTCGCACTAGTGGTCGCGGTTCGCGTCAGCGTCCTCCTCCTGTCCCTGGCACGCACCGGATGTCTCTGCGTCCGTCCACTGCTCCTCTGCGTGCCCCTTTGCCTTCTCCTCCTGAGTCTTCTCTTCCTACTCTTGCCGACCCGGAGTCGGACTCTCTTCGCGCTGCCAGTCCTACTGTCACGCGTCTCCTTGCTACGGTTGTCACTGACCCTTCCTTTGAGTCCACTGCTGCGTCTGCTCTAGTTGCTGAGCTCGTCGACTTTGCTGCTCGCTGTCGCCTAGACTACGTCGCCAGTCTTGTTGCTGAGTCTGAGTCTGTCAGTCCTCCGTCCGTCGGGGGTGAGTGTGCCCTTGGCACGGACGTCCTTGAGGACAGGCAGGAGGAGTTCCAGTGCTTGGCCGCTGCTTCACCTCATCTCGTGTCCGTACTGCTTACCCCTGAGGGAGACCCGGATGCACTTGACATCCCGACTCCGCGCTCACCAGGCCGATGGTCAGTGCAGTCACCAACCCTCGCTTCTACACCCGCCCTTCCCAACTCCCCCTCCACATTCCCTCCTCTGTTGGACAACTGCTCTCTAGCGTTCTGTGTGCCATGTGCCGTTGCACCGTTGTCACTGCCTTCCACGCGTTACCTTGGTGATGCTTGTCAAAGTCATTCTTCGACTCGTTCACTGCGCATATTACCGTCTGTGCATACCTTGTCCAAACATGAGCATTGACTCGGCTCGTTTCCGTTGGATGCGTCGACAGGCATCCCATTAAGCAGTATGGGGCGACGGGTGCAGGGGTGACGGGGACAGGGGGGCGGGAGAAGAGGGGGAAGGGGTAAGAGGGGCAGAGGGGGAAGTTGGGAGAGGGGTAGCGGGGAATAGGTGGAGAGGAAAGAGGGGGGCGTGGGGAAAGGAGAAGAGGGGGACGTGGGGATAGGAGAAGAGGGGTACAGGGGCCGTGGTAGGAGAGGGGACAGGGGGAGAGGGGAAGGGGGGGGCGTAAGGAGTGGGGAAGAGGGGGATGTGGGGAGAGGGGAAGAGAAGGGGAGGGGACGCTGGGGCAGAGGAAGAGAGGGTGGCGAGAAGAAGCAGAGAGAAACAGATTGATGCAACAATGCATTGAAAGGGGCTTGGTGGGGCCATAGATGGAATGTCGACTAAAACAAATCAAGACGCTTGCATGCAGATTCAAGCAACATTGCAGCAGTAACTGGAACAAGAAACGATAAAAAAAAGGGTGGGGGGGAGGGGGAGGGGGGGGGGGGGGGTTGCGTGTGGGAAGGTGGGAGGGTGGGGCAGAGGAAAGCGACATTGGAGGTAAAGGGGGAAGAGAGAAGGGCATGGTGTAGGATGGAGAGAAGGGCATGGTGTAGGATGGAGAGAAGGGCATGGTGTAGGATGGAGAGAAGGGCATGGTGTAGGATGGAGAGAAGGGCATGGTGTAGGATGGAGAGAAGGGCATGGTGTAGGATGGAGAGAAAAGAGTACCGTTGCTGCAAGAACTTGAATCTCCTTCTTCCGCCACCTGGTAGGGGATATAGTGCACCGTCACACCCCCTCCCCTCCCCCCCATACCCCCCCACACTCACACACACACATG
The DNA here is from genome assembly GCA_947471745.1 of Closterium sp. Naga37s-1. NCBI lineage: Eukaryota > Viridiplantae > Streptophyta > Zygnematophyceae > Desmidiales > Closteriaceae > Closterium > Closterium sp. Naga37s-1. Next base: position 1,659,597 of record CANJKZ010000382.1, on the reverse strand, counting down.
CACTCACACATACCCACCCCTCCCCCCCTCCCCCCAACAAAACCACAGACACTCACTCACACACATCCCCGCACAAACATGCACAGCCATGTGCAGATTAACAATAGCAGAGGTAAAACGAGTAAGCCCAATCAATCAAGTAACACATCACGACAACTCCCCCCAGGCCCCCCTTTTTCACTGTGGCCAATATCCTTTCCAATCAATCAACCACCCCCTTGCCACCTTCTCTCAGCCCACATCCCCACCATCGCCACCCACGCACGCATGCCCGCTCTGTCCCTTCAGGCCATACATCACAGCCCGGCCGCGCCGTGCAGGCACCCCACCTGTCCTGGTGGTCGTCCCTGTCAGCCACGCCCAGCTTTGCACTGTATGCCAGCGCTGACACTCCTGCCTGCCGCAGCTTCCGAGCCACCTGCATGCCCCACCCCCACCCGCACGCATGCACGCACGCAAGCACGCACGCACACACACAAACGCGCACGCACAAACCCACGCGCGCGTACACACATGCACACACACACGCACGCACATGCACATGCACATGCACACACACACGCACACACGCACATACGCACGCACGCACGCACACACACACACACGAGATTCCTTGGGGCACACACGCTTGGGTCATGTGTCAACGTACCGACAACCCCAAACGTGCAACACGACCTCCCCACTTTCCCCCACCGGTACCGGTAGACATGAGCAACGAGCGAACCGAACACGTTTGACTCGAACAGTTGACAAACACTTGGTCAACTCGAACCGAACCGAACACGTTTGTCCCGAACAGTTTTCGTAAATGTTAGTGTTCCCCGTTCGAGTTGAGTGTCGAACAGTTTTGAGGCATGGCCAAACACTAAGGTGTTTGACACGAACTCGAACAGTTTGCCATGGGGGGTACTTTCTATTATAATCACATTCAGTGCATGTAAGAAACTCAGGGCGTGTGTTCTACAAGCAAAATCAGAATGTAAATAAAGGTAGCAGCGAAGATCCGCAATGCCTCGCGCACATGGTCGACTGAAATATGGTCGCGCATGGTCAACAGCTCAAAGTTCAGGGCAACGTCAAGTCAAGGACATGCAAAACAAAGCCAGACAGCACCAAGTCCCCATGCAACTCCCTCACTCAACTCCGGTTCCCCCCCCCACATCAACAGCCTCCTCCTCATCCCCCTCATCTAGCCCCTCTCCCTCCAGCGCCAACTCTGGTGGTGCCTGCTCTCCACTGCGGCCGGGTTCCTCACCAATACTATTCCCAGGGTGTGACGTGTACCATGACCTGAGAGTCATGCTCGCGCTAACATGCTCAGTGTTCAGCCTGTGCCTGTGCAAGGAGATGAGGTTCCTCCCCATGGAGAAAGCTCGCTGGCTAGCTGCAGAAGTGGCAGGGATAGCGAGGTAATCCCGTGCCATCTGCCTCAACGTGTCCATGTTCCTCGCACGCTGCCAGTACTGCAGCGCTGGCACGTCCGAGACAGGCAGCTCCGCTAAGTACCAGCGCAGTAACTAGTAGTGCGGATGGGCCAGGAATGGACTTGTCTTGGCTGCTAACCAACCCTACATCAACCATTTCGGAATCCATAATGGCCTAGCCAGAAAACGGTGGAAAACAAGGTGTTCACGCACTTTCACAAAAGCCCTACATTAGTTATTGTAAGGCTTGGCGCAGATCTGATGGGAATCAATTACGCCTTGCTAAACTCTTTGCTAAAACGAAACTGTTTTTAAACGTTTCCTAACCTAGTCTACCCTTATACTTAACGTTTCTAGCCGCAATGTGGACTTAAAACCGTGGGAGTGGTGCAGTTTAAATGGGTAGTGGGCGGAAAGCTATCCTAAGTGGAAATCGACGATTGAGCCCAAGAATGAGCTCAATCGTCGACCTCCCCTTTTAGATCCAAAAAGCGCGTCAATTTTTGACGCGCTGGATTTCGGCGAACACCTAGGTGTTCGTGCATTTTTTTGCACGAACCCACACGAACAGTCGAACATGTTCGTGACGAACACGAACATTTTTGGGCAAAAAAAAACCCCTGTTCGGTTCGAGTCGAACGTGTTTGACTCGAACCGAACAGGGGTTCGGGAATTTGCTCATGTCTACCCACCGGTGACAGCAGATGCCGTGAGCGGATTACACAGATCACCTCCACAGAGAAGCGGGGCAGTAACACTGTCCCAACACTGTCCCAACGTCGCAAAACTGTCGCAACACTGTCGCAACACTGTCGCAACACTGTCCCAACACTGTCCCAACACTGTCCCAACAATGTCCAAACAATGTCGCAACACTGTCTGAACACTCTCGCAACAATGTCCGAACACTGTCGCAACACTGTTGCAACACAGTCGCAACACTGTCCCAACACTGTCCCAGCACTGTTGCAACACTGTCCCAGCACTGTCGCAACACTGTCCCAACACTGTCCCAGCACTGTTGCAACACTGTCCCAGCACTGTCGCAACACTGTCCCAACACTGTCCCAGCACTGTTGCAACACTGTCCCAGCCCCATTTATAGGGCGAATACGTGCTAGGCGCGGACCTCGTGACGTGCGAGGTTTGGATGTGTCGCGATTGGTGCGGGGCGACTCGGCAGTGGTTCAGGTCGAAATGTAGGCCGAACCGAAAACTGACGCGCAGTGTTCGGGGCTGTCCTCGCTAAGGGCAGCTTGAGCAGTAATGAATTGTATATTCATTACTCTTATGAATGAACTTGCAGAGTGCGCAGAATATCGAATAACGAGAATGAGAATTACTGAATGACTGAATGACGATACAAGGTTTAAAGAATTTTCTCGATATTCCTTTAGCGCGCCCTGCAACATCGCGTACAGCAGTAGCCGTTGTTCGCCCATTACTGCTAACGGGGCTTCGCCGACTTCGCGCGCACTGTTTCACCAAACCTCGCACTGCTGGCCCGGCCGTGTCGGCCTACGCTTCGGGACTAGCCCAAGCCTCGCTGCCAGCGTAGCACTAGCTAGCTCGCACGCACCGCGTTACCGTTTGCATGTTTCGCTTATAAATGTTCGCTCATGCCTTCGCTCACATTTTGTACTCGTTTGACACCTTAGTGCAATTCTCGCTACTTCGATCCATTGCACCTGTAACACTTGGTATTCAGAGCCTCTTTCCTTTTCGGACCGCGCATCTCCGCACCCCAGGAAATCAACTTTTGATTTTTTCACTCGAAGGGACTCACGCACCTTAGCCCCTAGGAGCTGCTGTCCTCGCGTTCTCTCGTAAACGCGTGCAGCCACGTCTGCGCCTAGACTAAGGCGAGCCGACGCCCTTCGGAATGGCCGAACGCATCGACGTCACCAGCCTTACGCAGGACAGCCTGGACGAGCTGCTGCGACAACTGCACGAAAGCTCCGTGCCGGCCGGCGAGTCAACTCTACCGTCGCCGATGCCGCTGAAGCCGCAGCGTCCCTCGTGTTTTGACCCAAGTCAGCGGGGTGGTCCTACCGTTCAGGCGTGGCTCTTCACGTTGAATGTTTTCTTCGACGCGAACTACGTCTCGGAGGATACGACGAAGATTTCTTACGCCGTGCCATAGACTTGTGGCGTGTCATCGTCACGAAGCCGGCCGACTACGCGACTCTACCGACACGGGAAGGACAAACCGGACCCTGGGCGCCGTCGTATTTCGTGGAGGTGCCCCAGTATCGCACGTGGGACGCGTGGTGCGCAGGTCTGTGCGCTCGTTTCGAGCCAATTGCGGCTTCGATCGGGCACGACAGAGGCTCCGCACTTGGCGCCAACTCGGTTCCGTCCAAGACTACACGAGCGGGTTTCTGGCGCTATGCGAGCAAGTGGGATATATGCACGAGAGCGACGCATTGACCGCTACGTCGGCGGCCTGAAGCAGGACATTGCTCAGGAGATCCAGCTTAGCGGCGTCACCGATTTTCAGGAGATTCTCGCCATGGCGGAGAAGCTCGGTTTCTTCCGCCGACCGAGACCGGGGTCCTACGGAAGCAGCGATTGGGGACATCGGCCTCGTGGGACGAACGAGGGCGCTACGATACGTGCCGTCGCCGCAAATGCCGCTGCCGCACCGTTTAAAGGGCGCTGCTTTGCGTGCAATCGGCCGGGACACCGTAAGAGCGAATGCCCGGAAAACGCTAAGGGAAAGGGGGAAGCTGAGCAGCAGAAACAGACCAAGCAGCAGGGAAACGCTGGGAGTCAGTAGCAGACGGGCCCTCTACTGACAGGTCACGCCGCTCGCCCGACCCAACCGACCCTCACCGAGTGATTGTGCCGGTTCACGCAATCGACCACACCCGGCCGAATAAGGAGGGTACTACGGTAGACAGCCCCATACTGCTTAGTGGGAAAATCGGCAACACTGTCCCAACACTGTCCCAGCACTGTTGCAACACTGTACTCGGTGCGCCAGGCATCCTCGAGACGGTCGAAGCAGTGATACTCAGTGTGCCCAGTCTTCCCGCAGGTCTCACCCTTCTTGAGACCCGTGCGCCTGACATACGTGCATCGAACAGAGCCCTCAGGGGAACCACGCTGGACAACCCACTCACAAAGCTGCTGAGGGGTGGGTGTGTCCGGGAGGCGTGGCAGCTGCTGTCCACTCTCATAGCCTCCGCCGCCGCGAGCTGAACCCCCATAGCCTCCACCCCGACCGCCTCCATCACCCCCGCCACCTCCACCACCCCCGCCACCTCCACTGCCTCCACCTCCGTTGCCACCTCCACCACCTCCATCCCCGCCACCACCACCCCCACTACCACCACTACCAGTGCCACCCCCACCACCCTTACCCCCCTTGCCCTTGCCGCTGCGGCGCTTCCCACTAGGAGCAGAAGCATTGCCGACTTCCTCAGCACCAAGGAGGTCGACAGCAGCAGCAGAGGCAACTGAGGGTACGAGAGGGGAGGGAGCACACCCTTCAAAGAAGGGGGAGCGGGGAGTGCCACGAGAGGCAGCGACAGCGATAGTACAGGTCTCAGCCTCGAGAAGGTACTTCTCCAGCGAGGCAAGCATGAGCTCAGTGGGGTCAAGGGCGAGGAAGTGGTCCCTAACGGTGCAGAGGGAGTCAGGGAGGCGTGTGACGAGGAAGTACAGGGTGATATAAAGCGGGGGGGGGGGGGAGGGGGGGGGGGGTTCGCAGCGAGGAAGGCCGGCTTGAGAGCGGCGCGGTAGCGAGTCTCACTAGAGCGAAGGCGGGTCATGAGATCAGCAACAGTGTGGAAATCTGCGAGCTCAGGAAAGAGGTACGGCAGCATGAGACGGCCTAGGGCAGCAGTAGCTGGGGAGGAGTAACGAGCGAGAACAGCGTCATAGAGGTCTTTGGCTGTCTTCTGCTAGCCAAAATGTGCCCTCTCAGCTAGCGGGAGGTGGCTGCGGACAGCAAGGCAATGTGAGGGTGTTGAGAGTAGCGAGAGGAAAGAGGGTTCAATAAAGAGTAAAAGGTACAATGATATAGGCAAGAACTAGGGGTGCACCACCAACAAAGTATTAAACTACACTACAGTTATTGCAAAGGAGAGTTTACATAAAAATATGTTTACAACAGCCACGACGGTAACTGTATTACGAGATAAAAGTTATTTGGTGGTTTGACGGGCGCACTACAACTGACAACGTGTTGTGGTAGACAAAATAAAATATCTCGAACTGTTAACATTCGCAACTCCAAATGCGTGCCTCACTTTCTGAAGATCGTAACCAAGCAAGCGATTTCGTTAGACTCATAGCTTGCTTACTAACTAACCGTAAAAAAAGCAGGTATGCGACTTGAATTATTCAAATGGGGTTTCCATTCCGATGGTGGCCTAGAACACTAAGCTCGGCGTTCAAAGTTTGCTAGAATTGTAGTGTGTCCCTCTGAGCAGGAGTCTTGGCTATTGTTGCTTACCCTATAACAGAACGTTGGTGGCAAATCTGCTGGTTCTTTCTCCCGACTATCTCTTCAGCACGTGATAATATCGAGGTGAGGAAACAAGAAACCCTTCAAACGCAACCGAGCAAATCAACGGTCAAGAGAGCTTTATTTCTACTAAAAACGGCATAGATAGCTGAAAGACTACTTTGCTATTACTGGAGCTAACACAATTCACAAAGGAGTCTGCAAAATAACAAGACTACCTACATCTTGAGTCGGTGCGCGTGTGACCCTACCCTTGCTGCATCGCAGCTCACCCCCTTGCCTATATGTCTCTTGATTCGTTCCCTCACCAGCCGAAATGGCTCTCGCCTGTCCCCCTCCTAGTCCAGGTTCTCTAATAGGTATGCTACCCTGCCTTGTGTCTCCTGCAGCCATTCCATGATTTGGAGCAGGTTCTCCATCAGCTTCGTCTTTCGGCCCTCTCCTCCTCTTCCTTTTCCTGCCCATGATATCCATGACATTCCTATCCAGCCACGAGCAGGTCCACCTTCCCCCAGCTGTCCACCTCAGCCTCTGTTATCTACTGCACGTCATAAATGGTTCCACCCATGGCATCCCAAATCACCTTCCCGCTCAGGAGCTCCGGGAACTCTACATGTAACTTCAACGCGTGATGCTCAACCATCCTCCTTATTGCATGCGCCTGTTCCACGTATATCCATTGTTTCACCGCGATTCCACTCCTCACCACTGTTGCCAATCCTGCCCCAATTCCCCCTAACAGTTCCACCAGACGGATGGGTTGCTGCCAAACAGTCTGCTGCCTCAGCACGACCATTAGTCTCATCTTGGGCCCTTCTTCAGCCCCCTTCGGTCCTCTCTGCTCCTCTGCTATCTGCTTCATTAGTATATGTCCTGTCGTAGCCTGGTACGTCCTCTTAGGCTCCAAATTCATGAACTGTATAAGCAGCTGCCCTAAGGGTCCCTCCTTTTTCCAGTACCACGTCCAGAACTCTACCTTCTCTATCCACGTGCATATGGTCATTCCCACCGCAAACGCCAGCTCAGTGCCCACTTATACATCGAAATTCTCTGACTATGAGATCCCACACTTCATTCTGATCTTGGTCTCGTGCTCTCCCCCCGGCAGCAAAGCCAGTTCTATGGGTGTTTGTGTGCACGGCATCCACTTTGGTTCCCCCCCTTCTGCCATCATCACCAACATTCCTTTCACCACGTGCTTTTATGGGGCCATCAGCCCTAATCTCTCAACCATACCCTTGCCCAGCATCACACTCTGTGTTCATATATATATGTTGGCCGTTCTCACCTTCACCCCTTCCACCAGTAGCACCGAATTCTGACACGCCAACCTTTCCTGGGGATGGCGTGCTGGAAGATGCTCCTGCGCTGGCCCTTTTGGTTTTTGTCCCCTCTCCCGTTCTTTCCTGACATGCTCTTGCATGTCGTCCTTCCCTCCGCTTCGCAACCCCAGCTCTTCCCTTCCTCTCCACGCAATGAGGGCACACTGTACATCATGTTCCACCTCTTCTCCTTCCTCATGCCTAGCGTACATCCCTGCCCTGGCCTCCCACCTTGATCCCAAAACTTGCAGTTGTGACTGCAGCTTGCTGATCTACTGCTTCATCTCTTCTGGTTTTCTTCTCGCTCCTCCCTCCCGCTAATAGCAATCCATGGCCTCGTGCCCCATTTTACCACATATCTTACATCTTGGCGCGTCAATACATTCTTGCCTTTAGTGTTCTGGCTTCCCTCGGCCATCACATTTCTTGCCATCCTTGCAAACGTGCCCCCTCTGACCGCATATGTGACACGTTCGTGTGCTAGTTCTGCCCTCCCCTTGACTATCTGACCTCCACGTTTCTTCAGGTATCATCGCTGCTGCCCAGGTCGACCCGCGCCTTCTCTCCGTCGGCTAGGGTTAGTATGCTTCGTACTTCCTCTGTGCAAGCTCCACCTTTTTTGCTAACTCGAACGCTTCATCTAGTGTCGCATATGCTCTCAGCTCATATACCATCATCCTTAATCCGCCCTCTAACGCCTCGTCCAGGCCCCGTATGAACCTACTAATGAGAAGACTATTGTCTGTGTACTTCACGTCCTCTGCCGCCGCCGCCGCTCCCTCCGATTGGCACTCCTTAATTGATTCCACACGGCGAACCGTCTTCTCTATGCTATGCGTTAATGCGCAATAGCTGGCGGTGTGCTAGATTAATACTCATGAGATGAACTCGCAGAGCAGCGCCACAAAGGTGGAACTAGCAACCACCGCGAGCCTTTCGCCGTACCGCATGATTGGTCGGCGAGAGAGCGATACGAGAGAAAGGAGGTAAATAGAGATGCTGGAGACGCCAGAAAGGGTGGGTACTAATCGTATGAATGGGGTATGACTCGGGGAAACGACGGATCAAAGACAGTGAAAAGAGGAAGCAGCATTGGAGCAGTCGGATACAAGATGCGTGCGAGTCCGCGGATGAGAGATGAGGGGTGCTTCGAATGCTGCGGTATGACCATGAGCAATGCGATCTATGTAGCTATGAGAGCTAACTAACATTACACTTATTACGAAGTGTACGGAATTTCAATCCTACCGAGTTTGTACCGCACCGCGTACGAGCACAACTCTCGGAGCAACACCAAACGCGTTCACTCACACATGACGCCCATCAAAAGCTAGCAACCGACGGACGCGCACTCGAGTCGAGACAAAGAAGCGCGGGTCAGATTTCCCTCGTTCATGGTTCATAGTGCACCACTCGTACTGTTGGTGAGTAGCGGTTCAGAGCGGTGAAAAGAACCAACCTCTTTGGATTGCACAACGTCGTACTCAACCGTTTTTTCTGAACAGAAAGTGAAACCAGCCCCATGTGGTGTGGTATATGTGCGGAGCCTCTTCGCATTGCGCCACGCTGTGGGATTTGCATTTCTCAGCGCCCCTCCCCGTCTTCGCCCCCTCGTTCTTTTGCATTCTTGTTCTTTCACCAGCACTCACCCATCGTCGTTCCCCGCGGCAGCGGCACGCTGGCAGTGGCAATTTCTACCCTCTCCCTTTACCCCTTCCCCACAAAGTCCGTTGCACCCTGCTGTGCGCCTCTTTCCGTCCCCACTAGTTTCCGCGATGAAACGCGTTTCGCCATGCGCCGAGAGAGAGTGCAACCATCGCGTTTGTCCAACAAATAAATCATTCTCCGCAAGTCTCGCGCTTCTCGCTACCCTAGCGTACTCGATCGCCTTTTACTGGTAGCTTCTTTGCCTTGCGCACAACCACGTTAGGAATGCCTAGCCGCACACTGGGCGCCTCCCCACTGGGGCAACGGTTCGCAACACGTTTGCAACGGCGCGTTCCACCCCGTCATCGCCTCTCGTCAATCCATTCGCGCTGCCCCATCATGACAAAAGTCGCCACACCCTTGATCTACTCCTTCGCGCTGCCCCAACCCCGTCGCCTGGTCCTAAGCTCCACCAAATGCGCGATTCCTCCGGCGCCGAGGCCCCTGAGTTTCCTCTCTTTCCCCCTTTTCCCCCTTTCCGCCACGGAACGCGTTACATGATCCGCGAGTAGATTACTACGAGTAAATCAAAATTCGTGACCGCTCGCCGCTCGCTCATAGATTGACGCCGCTCCCGAGACCTCAATTATCACATTCTCCCGCCCCTCCTCGCTCATTGTGTGCCTTTTCTTCCTCTCCTCAGTCAAACATTCTCAGTCGCACTTTCGAGATCCCACCGATCTCTCCTCGTCGCGAATACCAGCGCATAGTACCACGTCGGACGTGTGTCTCGGCGGTTCAACTCGGTCCCGCAGATTCTAGTCGCCATCCCGGCATCATCGCGATTCCCGTCTTCCGGAATCAGCGCGAATCGGTTTCCCCGAGTCTCGGCAGTTCGACTCGGTCCTGCGCAGCTTCTCGCCATCCCGGCATCATCATCATCATAATCGCGATCCCGCGATCCCCGCCTTCCGTCATCGCGAAACGCCGGTTTTGGTTCCCCCCAGGCCGTCCGCCGCTGTCGCCATGAAGCCCTGCGCGCGTCTGTTCGGCCTGTGTGGCCTCGCCGCACTCGTCGCGGGTCTCGTTGCCATCAGCCTCCCCGCGACCCACGCCAGCGATGACCGTGGCCCAGAGTTCGGTGAGTAGGCTGACTGCCACACACTGGCAGTAGGCTTGCACCACTGGCAGTAGGCTTGCACCACTGGCAGTAGGCTTGCACCACTGGCAGTAGGCTTGCACCACTGGTAATAGGCTTGCACCACTGGCAGTAGGCTTGCACCACTGGCAGTGCTGGGCGTGTGGGTGAGTGCGTGTGACGTTGCAGAATTTATATGCAGAATTTATATTGTTTTGGCTCACTTCCGTACGTTGCCTCTGTGCTGGTGTGTGTGTCCCTTGCCCGTGCTGGAACCGTTCCACCATTTCCGTGCAGGTACATGTGCCACTTGAAATTCACTTTTGAGAAAAATAATTAGTTGTCTGTTGAGGTTTTCTTTAAGGTGTCTGTTGAGATTTATTTTAAGGAGTCTGTTGAGATTTTCTTAAAAGTGTCTGTATCTCGTGCCCCTGCTTGAATCATTCCACCATTTCTGTGCAGGAACGTGTGCCACGTGGCGCTGGGGCTGTGGGAAGGATGCTACCTGCAATGATGATGATAACGTTGTGGGTTGCATTTGCAATGATAATACTCTTGTATACAATTACGACACCATGACGTGTGATGGTGAGTGTGCGTGTGAGGGCGAGTGTGCATGTGAGGGCGAGTGTGCATGTGAGGGCGAGTGTGCATGTGAGGGCGAGTGTGCATGTGAGGGCGAGTGTGCATGTGAGGGCGAGTGTGCATGTGAGGGCGAGTGTGCATGTGAGGGCGAGTGTGCATGTGAGGGCGAGTGTGCATGTGAGGGCGAGTGTGCATGTGAGGGCGAGTGTGCATGTGAGGGCGAGTGTGCATGTGAGGGCGAGTGTGCATGTGAGGGCGAGTGTGCATGTGAGGGCGAGTGTGCATGTGAGGGCGAGTGTGCATGTGAGGGCGAGTGTGCATGTGAGGGCGAGTGTGCATGTGAGGGCGAGTGTGCATGTGAGGGCGAGTGTGCATGTGAGGGCGAGTGTGCATGTGAGGGCGAGTGTGCATGTGAGGGCGAGTGTGCATGTGAGGGCGAGTGTGCATGTGAGGGCGAGTGTGCATGTGAGGGCGAGTGTGCATGTGAGGGCGAGTGTGCATGTGAGGGCGAGTGTGCATGTGAGGGCGAGTGTGCATGTGAGGGCGAGTGTGCATGTGAGGGCGAGTGTGCATGTGAGGGCGAGTGTGCATGTGAGGGCGAGTGTGCATGTGAGGGCGAGTGTGCATGTGAGGGCGAGTGTGCATGTGAGGGCGAGTGTGCATGTGAGGGCGAGTGTGCATGTGAGGGCGAGTGTGCATGTGAGGGCGAGTGTGCATGTGAGGGCGAGTGTGCATGTGAGGGCGAGTGTGCATGTGAGGGCGAGTGTGCATGTGAGAGCGAGTGTGCGTGTGAGGGAGAGTGTGCGTGTGAGGGAGAGTGTGCGTGTGAGGGAGAGTGTGCGTGTGAGTGAGAGTGTGCGTGTGAGGGAGAGTGTGCGTGTGAGGGAGAGTGTGCGTGTGAGGGCGAGTGTGCCTGTGAGGGAGAGTGTGCGTGTGAGGGCGAGTGTGCATGTGAGGGCGAGTGTGCATGTGAGGGCGAGTGTGCATGAGGGCGAATATGCGCATGTGGGCAAGGTTGCATGTGTGGGTGGGTTCACAGTTCGCAGTTCCACTCATCCAACCCCCTTTCACTACTTCACCTCGGAACCACCCATGTTTTCCTCTGCAGACGCGTGTGTCGGCCGGGACTGCGGCTTAGAGGCGTCGTGCATTGGCACTGGTGCTCCCATTCCTCCATGTGTGTGCAACAATAAAGGCTTTACCTTCGTCCAATCTGACAAGACATGCTTTGGTGAGTGTGCTTTTGAGTCGACTCAAAAGCTGGCTTCGTGCATTGGCACGGGTGCTCCCATTCCTCTGTGTGTGTGCATCAGTAAAGGCTTTACCTTCGTCCAATCTGACAAGACGTGCTTTGGTGAGTGCTGCCCCTGGTGACCTCTAGGCGACGCATTTCTTGAGACACTTCAGCATTTCAGCAGTTCTGCATTAGGCAGCACTGGGAGGCGCTGCTGTAGAGGCAGCGCTTGGAACGTTGACCCCTCCTCACTCCTCCCCTCTGTCCGCACCTTTCCCCTATGTCCGCCCCCTTCCTCTCCTTTCCCCTGCCCTGCCTCCAACTCGACGCCTTCAAACCCCCATCATCCGTCGCACAACCTTCAACGGCCACGATGTGGCACCGTCGCACCAATCATCATGATTTTGAGAATTCTCTGAGTTTTTTTTAGATTTCTCTGAGTTTTTTTAGAATTCTCGGAGTTTTTTTAGAATTCTCTGAGTTTTTTTTAGAATTCTCTGAGTTTTTTAAGAATTCTCTGAGTGTTTTGAGAATTCTCTGAGTTTTTTTAGAATTCTCTGAGTTTTTTAGAATTCTCTGAGTTTTTTGAGAATTCTCAAAAAACACACGTCCCCATCATCACAATGTGGCACCTTCTCAACAGACGTTCACGCAGACCCCTTGGTGCGCACGACGCTGCAGATCAAAGGCCTCCTCAGCCCGCTCATGAATCTCACCTTCTCCACTCCTCGCACACCTTCCCCCCTCTCTGCCCCCTTCCTCTCCTTTCCCCTGCTCAGCTCCGTTGGTGCGCACGACGCTGCAGATCAAAGGCCTCCTCAGCCCGCTCATGAATCTCACCTTCTCCACGGACGTGGCGGCAGAGCAGGCCAGCGGCACCACCGCGTGCAGCAACGTGGGGCAGGAGATCTACGGCGAGACCGATATCACAGTCGTATGGAACGCCTCCAACCCAGCCTCCAATCCCACCTCAACCTCAACGTCAGCCTCGCTGCAAGGGGCTGCGGCTGGCGCAGCCATGTGCAGGAGCCTGTCATTCTACTCCGGCCTGTGGTGCGAGGAGGACCTGGCGCTGACAATCTCACGCCCACGTCCTGTGAAGCGCGGCCGTGCCACTGCCTACCCCGCCACGAAAAAGTGAGTGAGTTTTGAGACATCTCAAAGCACAGCCATGTGCAAGAGCCTGTCGTTCTACTCGGGCCTGTGGTGCCAGGAGGAGCTCGCCCTCACACTCGCGCGTCCACGTCCTGTCAAACGCGTCCGTGCCATTGCCTATCCCATCACGGAAAAGTGTGTGAGCACGATGCATGTGACATGTGTGGTGTGGTCTATTGGTGTTCTTCCAACATATAGTACGACCCTCTTCTATCACTGGAATTCGCTTGACCATTGTAGTGTACAGTGAATGCCTTAACTCTCTCTCGATTTGTGTTCTCCCCATCCTCACCTGTCCCTCTCTCAGGACTGTCAAAGACGTCTATTCGGTGCAATCAGTTGGCTGCGAGATCAGTAATTGCGAGCGCATGCATACTTAATCTGTGTCGCGTGCATACTTAATCTGTGTCGCATGCATACTTAATCTGTGTCGAGTGCATACTTAATCTGTGTCGCATGCATACTTAATCTGTGTCACGTGCATACTTAATCTGTGTCGCGTGCATACTTAATCTGTGTCGCATGCATACTTAATCTGTGTCGCGTGCATACTTAATCTGTGTCGCATGCATACTTAATCTGTGTCGCGTGCATACTTAATCTGTGTCGCGTGCATACTTAATCTGTGTCGCATGCATACTTAATCTGTGTCACATGCATACTTAATCTGTGTCGCGTGCATACTTAATCAGTGTCGCATGCATATTAGAGACAAGCACGGTAGCATGTGTTTTGCTTATCCTGACAAGCTACCATACAATAGAGCGAGACACACCCAACCTCTTTGTCCATGATTCTTTTCTTTGCCTCCCTATGCCTGAAAAGCTCTGTTCTTACCCCTGTCCTCCATATGCCTGGTCTGGTTGTCCGTCTGTGGTGCCCACACCAGCCACGTGTCACAAGGATTGTGGGGCTGCTGAGTGCGTGGTGAAGGAGGGCCAGCAGCAGTGCCAGTGCCCCGAGGGCCTCGTGTTCAATGCAGCCAAGAAGCTCTGCCGTGCTGCTCCTCCTCGTAGGTGCCTTGTTTTTTATTGTATGTTTGCCAACAATAGAACACCGGCTTGGGCAACTGTTCTTGCATGCAATCGGTAAAGCCATCTGCCAGTATTACCCGCTCGCTCTCATTTTCCCCGCCTGCTGCCAACTCAGCCTCATGCTCTCTCCCCTCTCCCCTCTCCCCCACCCTCCACCTCCCATCAACGCCAGCCAAGTGCAGGCCTGCCTGCACTGCTAATGCCCAGTGCAAGTGGGTCGGAGGAAAGCCGGTGTGTCAGTCGAAATGGTGAACAGGATGTGCACATGTAAGAGGGAGAGGGAGAGGGAGAGGGAGAGGGAGAGGGAGAGGGAGAGGGAGAGGGAGAGGGAGAGGGATAACTGCTTGCTCTGCTTTGTACCTTGCTCTCTTCCAAGCCGGTGCAGCTAGCTTATCCACTCCCACCACCTCCACCGCCCAAATACAATTTTTGAGGCGCCTCAAAAATCACCTCTACCCCCCAGATACGCCCACGAACAACCCACATGTCACTTTGTGGTCTTCCTTGTATTGTCTGCATTCTGCCTTGCTCTCTTCCAAGCCGGTGCAGCTAGCTTATCCCCTCCCACCACCTCCACCGCCCAGGTACACCCATGAACAACCCATGTGTCACTTTTTGATCTTCCTTGTATTGTCTTCTTTCTCATCTGGCTTTGTACGATGTGGCCTGCCCTCCATTTGCCCCTGCTCTTTGCAACGCAGAGAAGCTTTCTATAATAAAGACGTAGCCAAAAGCTGGCAGCTCCAGAGGGACATCAGGTTGGGGGTGCAGAGGTGCGGAGCAACTGCATGCGGTTGCTTGGAGGCCAGGAACCAGATTTGGCTGATGGCTGGCTTAGTCAATTAGTGTGTGTGGTATTAGGAGTGGCGAGTGTGTGTGCTTGCTGGTCTTTTGTACCATATATGATATTAATAGTGGTATCTACTTGTTTGCTATCTCTGGATGTCTTGAACTTCTTGTGTACCTTTTGTACTGCAATCAATTATTTTGCTAATCTATGCATGACCATTCGCTTCGCCTTACAGTGCCTGTGCTAGACTATACTGGTTGTATTTGTCGAGAGAACTGTGCAGGAATGATTGGATTAGCAAGAGTTGGGGTACAAGTACTAACCCTAGAAGTGCTCTACCCCATAAGGAGTGCCCCACTATAGTCTACAAGTAAGATGGTACCTTGACACACCCCCATAGGCTAAGTGGGGGACAACGAGACGGTCACAAGACCAGTCAAGCGAGACAACAGAGCAACGCAAAGCAAAGCAAAGCTCAGGGTGGATCTCAAGGACACCACACAATCTGAGCACAAGCAAGCGGCCACAAGGCCAGTTCACATGCAGAGTTATAATAGCAAGGCAGTACACTGATCACAACCTAGCAAGAGCAAACAAGCAGGTATAAAGATATATATCAGTGTACAACAAGAGCAAGTCAAGCAACCAGCAGGTGAGGCAGACTGAGCACAAGCCCAAGAGCAGTGCAGAAACGCTGATGATCACCAGACCCAAGGGCCTTGGTGAAGACATCAGCAGTGTTGGCCTGCGAGGCCACGTAGGAAAGCGGACCTGACGACGCTGCTGCAGCTCACGCGCAAGGAAGTAGCGAAGAGCAATGTGCTTCGTTCTGTGCTCCAGTCTCTGCTCGTGACACAAGGCCAGCATTGCCTTGTTGTCGACGTACAGAACTGGAGGAGAACGAGGCCGCTCCCCCAAGTCAGTCAGCAGGTAGGTCAGCCAGCGTAGCTCCTGTGCAGCCATGGCCCCAGCATAGATCTCGGCCTCACAGCTGGAAACAAAGCACAGAAGAAGAACGAGTGGACCTCCACGAGACAAAACCAGAGCCAAGACTGAAGGTGAAACCCTGTGACGAACGATGAGTCGCCTGGTCGTCGGCCCAAGAAGCGCCGGAGTGTCCTGTGAGTACCAATGAACCCTGTCCTCCAAGCACTAGCCCCATGCCCGATGTACTGCACAAGTAACGCAGTACCCTCTTCGCAGCATCCTAGTGCACCTTTCGGTGTCTACCGGGAGCCACGTAGCGAGTCAGGAGGCTGAGAGGGTACGCGAGGTCAGGTCGTGTGCACGTCATCAGGTACATGAGGCAACCCACAAGCTCTGGATATGGACCACTCGGCTCTACGGACTCGTTCGAAGGGGGAGCTGAGAGCGAGTGGCCGGTAAACAGAGGAGTGGGCTGTGGCGAGGAGAACTGGAAGGCGAAGCGCTGAAAGACCAGGTGCACCATGTCAGAAGAATGAACGAGAATGAATGCATTGAGCAGAAGTTGGGTACAAGTACTAACCCTAATTGGGTTGTACCCCTTATGGGCTACCCCACTATAGCCTACACAAATGTAAGCACTACAACATTCTGACACACATAGGCAAAGTGGGGGAGAACAAGTGGTCACAAGACCAGTCAAGAAAAGCAAAGCAAGCTCAGGGTGGATCACAAAGTCACCACACAGTCCGAGCACAAGCAAAGGGACACAAGGCCAGTTCACATGCAGAGTTATATAAAAGAGAACAAACAATATAGTGATCATACCCTAGCAAGTGCAAGCATGTAGGTATATAAATAGATCACAGTACAAGCAAAGTCACGCAGTGAGCAAGTGAGGCAAAGTAGGCACAAGGTCTAACACAGTAGAGAAGCGCTGATGATCACCAGGCGGAAGTGCCTTGGTGAATATATTTGCAGTGTTGGCCCTAGTGGCCACGTACGCAAGACGAAGCTGGCCACGCTGCTGCAACTCTCAAGCAAGGAAGTATCGCAGAGCGATGTGCTTCGTTAGGTGCTCCAGTCTGTGCTCCTGACACAAGGCAATCATGGCCTTGTTGTCTACGTACAGAACTGGAGGCGAACGAGGCTGCTCTCCCAAGCCAGTCAGCAGGTAGGTGAGCCAGCGTAGCTCTTGTGCAGCCATGGCCCCTGCGTAGATCTCAGCCTCGTAGCTGGAGCTGAGAACCGAAGACGAGCGGGTAGACTGCCAAGAAACAGAGCCAGAACCGAGGCTGAAGGTATAACCCTGTGACGACCGCTGCATACCTGAGTCGTCAACCCAAGAAGTGTCTACGTGACCAGTGAGGACAACTGAACCCCGTCCTCCAAGCACGAGCCCCATGCCCGACGTACTGCACAGGTAACGCAGTACCCTCTTTGCAGCATCCCAGTGCACCTTTCGGTGCCTTCCGGGAGCCACGTAGCAAGCCAGGAGGCTGAGAGGGTATGCGAGGTCAGGTCGTGTGCAGGTCATCAGGTACATGAGGCAACCCACAAGCTCTGGGTACGGACCACTCGGCTCTACGGACTCGTCCGAAGGTGGAGCTGAGAGCGAGGGGCTGGTAGATAGAGGATTGGGCTGTGGCGAGGAGAACTGGAAACCGAAGCGCTGAAGGACCTGGTGCACCATGTGTGACTGAGTCAGTGTGATGGTGCGCCGTGCTCTGTCCCGGGTGATCTGCAAGCCAAGATAGCTGCGCAGCTCACCCAGGTCAGTGCAGGTGTATCTCTTCTTCAGCTCCGACTTCACAAGGGTCAGTGCCTCAGTGTCAGCAGTGGCAAAGACGAGGCCGTTGACGTACACGAGGACGTAGAACGGCGGCAGCGACGTGTCGGTGCGTAGAAAAAGCGACGGGTCAGCAGTTGAAGGAGTAAACCCCAGAGCCGCAAGCGTAGTCCTCAGTGTGTCGTGCCACTCGCGAGGCGCCTGGCAAAGACCGTAGACTGGCCGCCGGAGGCTCCACTGGGTACCTGCAGGAAACGACCCAGTGAAGCCAGGTGGGCGGTGTAGCCAGATCTCCTCGTGCAGGTTGCCCTGCAAGAAAGCTGTACTGAAGTCCAGAGAGTGTAACTCGTAGTCACGCTGAGCAGCGACGTACAGCAACATCCGAAGAGTGGTCATCTTCGGAGTGGGGGAGAAGGTCTGGAAGTAGTCAACCCCCTGTCGCTGACAGAAGCCTCGAGCAACGTAACGTGCCTTGAAGGCAAGCGGAGAACCAGGCGGCCGCTTCACTCTGAAAATCCACATGCGATCGACTATGTTCGCCCCAGGAGGAGGAACCTCGTCGACGTAGGTGCCTGTGGACTTCCAAGAAGCCATTTTTGCATCCATGGCTGTTTGCCAATGAGAGGAGTACTCACCCGCGATCGCCTCAGCGTAAGAGCACGGGGTAGGGATGTGAAGTGCATCCGGGTCTCCCTCAGGGGCAAGCAGCATGGAAGCGAAATGAGGTACAGCACCTGCAAGACACTCAAAGTTGTCCTGCTTGTCCTCAAGGACGTCCGTGCCAAGAGCACACTCACCCCCGACGGGCGGAGGACTGGAAGACTCAGACTAAACAACAAGAGCAGTGGCGTATTCTAGACGACAGGCAGCAGCAAAGTCAAGCAGCTCAGCAACGAGTGCAGACGTAGCAGTGGATTCAAAAACAGGGTCAGTGACAACAGTGGCAAGGAGACGAGAGACAGTGGGACTGGCAGCACGAGCGCGGCCAGACTGAGGGTTAGGGGCGGCATGAAGAGAGGACACAGGAGGAGCAGGCAGAGGAACACGCAGTGGAATAGAGGCAGGACGAAGTGCCTTAGCATGTGTGCCTGGGACAGGAGGAGGGCGCGGACGAGGAATGCGACGACCAGTGTAAACAGGGGAGGCAGGACGAGACGCAGGCTCACGACGCTCGATAAGGCCTCCGGCCTGCTCAGTGTAAGGAGATGGGGCAGGCAATGGGGAGGCTGGCAGTAACGGCGGCTGTGACTGGTCAGGCGGTGGACACAGTAGGGGAGGAGTAATGTCAGTAGAAGACGGGAGACTAAGAACCTGCTGAAGCAGGGGAACGAAGTACGGTCGCGGCCGCACAGAGTCTCCAGCACCAGTACCACCAGCAGCCTCAACTCCAGTACCTCCAGCTCTAGGGTCAACACCTCTAGCTCCTCAAGCTCCAGCGCCTCCCGTGCTGGTGCCTCCAGCTCCAGCTCCACTAGCTCCAGCTCCTCTAGCTCCAGCGCCATCAGCGCCAGTGCCTCCAGCTCCAACGCCTCCAGCCCCAGCAGCTCCACGCTCCGTAGTGTCAGAATAATATATAATTCTATATATTGTTCTATAACTGCCTGTAGTGTAGAATACTGTAGTCATATAAATTTCTGTTTGGTGGTGCACCTTTCTTCATTCTTGCTTATTTGTACTGCTCGCTCTATAGTGAACAACCTCTTTTGTTGGTGAAACTTCTCCCTCGCTACTCTCGTCTTCCTAAAAACCTAGCCATGGCGCCTAAGATTAATCTACTCTTCTGACATGGTATCGAGCTAGTTTTCGATCAATGGGCCCACCGATTTTTGACCCTGTCATGGCGGCCCTCCCTCCCAACGATTTTCTGCTGCGATCGTGCCGCCAGTGCGACCGTCGCGTTGAAATCCGCGACGGTCATAATCGTCTGCGCGATCGACGGGGCGAAGGCGGCGCTCTGCTCGTCGCGCTGCCTAGTCGCCCCGTCGTTCGCGGCCACGCTGCCCCGTCGCCACTTCGTCTCGCCTCCGTTTCGGCCCTCTGTCCCGCTCGTCGCGCTCGAGCAACTGTCCCCGCCCACCCTCCCCCCGGTCCCGCTGCAGCTGTCGCACTTGCTACTGTCGTGCGTGCTCCTGCTGTGGGGGGAGGTCGTGGGCGTGGCGGGCAGTGGGGGAGGTGGTGTGACGGGGTGGCTGCTGTGAGCCGCCAGCAGCACCTGCCGTCGCCCTTTATCGCCCCATACGCGACTGTCGCTGTGGGGGGGAGGGTGAGGGAGTGGCGGGAGCGCACCCTCAGGAAACCGCTGACGCCCTCCTCTCTCCTCTCTCTCCCTGCAGCGCCGGTCGCTGTGGGGGATGGGGGGGAGTGTGAGGGGGTGGCGAGAGAGATTTTGCAGCACCAACAGCCGTCCCCCCTCCTCTCTCTCTCACTGCCGCGCTTGCAGCTGTGGGGGGGAGGGTGAGAGGGGGTGGCGGAAGTCAGCCGGGCATCTACTGCTGACGCCCGTTGCTACCGTGGCACCTCCAGCTGCCGCCCCTGCTGCCACCTGCCTTTACTGCCTTTGCTTGTGCTGCCTGCTGCTAGGGGCCTGCAGGTGCTGCCGTCGAGCCGCTGATGTCCTGCTGCACGTTGCAGCCACAGAGCCTGCTCCTCAGGCGACCTGCCGCCCCTACACCTGCTACTGTTTCTGCCTTGGCCGAGGGGTTGGTACAGCTGGATCTGCCATCACTGCACCGGTTGCCACTGCACTTGCCTGTTGCTGTGATTTCCGCTGCGGCCTGTCTTGTGTACCCCATTATGGGGGCGTTGACTGCACATTCTTCCCTACAGGCACTTATGGGGGCGTGTCAGAATAATATATAATTCTATATATTGTTCTATAACTGCCTGTAGTGTAGAATACTGTAGTCATATAAATTTCTGTTTGGTGGTGCACCTTTCTTCATTCTTGCTTATTTGTATTGCTCGCTCTATAGTGAACAACCTCTTTTGTTGGTGAAACTTCTCCCTCGCTACTCTCGTCTTCCTAAAAACCTAGCCATGGCGCCTAAGATTAATCTACTCTTCTGACACGTAGGGCCTTCAGCTCCAGCGCCCCCAACACCACCAGCTCTAGTAGTAACTCCAGCACCTCCAGCTCCAATGGCCCCAGTGGCTCCAGCTCCGGCAGCTCCACTCCGAAGGTGTGCGCGCCGAACAAACCACTCACGCAGCTGCTGCGGGGAGAGAGGCTCCGGCCGGGGAGACAGTCGTGGCAAAGCACCAGCAGGACCTTCAGACGAAGCAGCAGCCCGAGGCTAAGCACCCCCAGGCTCCGCACCCCTAGGCTCAGCACCGCCAGGCTCCTTACCCTCAGACTCAGCACCCCCAGGCTCAGCACCCCCAGGCTCCGCACCCCCGGGCTCAGCACCCCAAGACTCCGCACCCTAAGACTCAGCACCCCCAGGCTCAACACTCCCAGGCTCAACACCCCCAGACTCAGCACCCCCAGACGTTGCACCTGAGTTGCCAGCTACCTCTAGGCACAGTACCAGGGAGAGGGTCTACCTGAGACACACCTAAGGGAGCAGGACCCTGGGGTGCGAGGGGGTCTACCGGAGGGGGACCTGGAGCAAGAAAGAGCGGCGGTGGAGGGGGAGGGGCAGAGCGGTAGGGAAAGAGACGGTAAAAGAGACCCGACTCGTCAAACGTGACATCCTGTGAAGGGAAGACATGGCGCGAGGTGGGGTGGTAAAACTGCCATCCAGGCGCGTCAGGGGGAAAGCCAAGGAAGACGCAGGGAATAGCGCGGGCGGAGAGTTTGTCTGTGGACGTATCGTTGACAAAGGAACGAGAACCCCAGACCCAAAACACGGACGCATCGCCAACTTTCCCCGTCCAACGCAGTGTAGGCGAGGTCTCCGGCAAGGAGACACAGGCCAGAGGTTGAGCTGATGCGCAGCGTACCGGACCGCAAACGGCCACAAAAAATGGGGGGCAGTCGCATGGATCATGGAGGTATGAGCGACCTCCATAAATAAGCCAATGCGACGCTCAGCAATCCCATTTGGCTGCGGTGAGGCCGGAAGCGTGAACGACTGGAAGATGCCCTCCCCACGACAAAAGTTCCGCAAGAGGTCGGAGGAGAACTCACCACCTCTGTCAGAGTGCAGACGCAGGACAGGAAGGTCATGGCCGAACCGCTCGCGGAGCTGGAGACGGACCGCGCAGATCCAAGGGATCAAAACATCAGGGACCTCACCCTTGCTGCGCAAGGGGAAGACCGTGGTGTAACGCGTGTAGTCGTCAACAACCAGCAGGAAGTAGCGCTCGCGGCCCTGTCCACTGACGCGGGCTGGGCCCCACACGTCCATGTGGAGAGTCTGCATGGGAGCAGTCGTCGGGGGAAACGAGGAGGAGTGAGGAGCGGCACGCTGGCGCCCCTCAAAGCACGGAAGGCAGGGCGGGGCAGGCGAGGGCGGGAGGGCAGGCAAAGACCTGGGAAGACCAGAGACAAGGAGGCGGGAGTGCATGCCACGCAGGCGTGGCAGGGAGGGGTGACCAAGGCGGTGGTGCCAGAGGAGAGTCTGGTGTGACAGGAGGCGACACGAGCAAGGGGGTGCTACCTGACCTGACGCTAACACCTGGGCAGGCACAGCTACCTGAGGAGGCGCGGTAGCCAGTGTGTACAGACTCGACCCTGGCCGACGCGTGAACGTGGCCAGGTGACGACCCGTCCATGTACACGTGCAGATCGACACACGCTGACCCCCAGGAGTGGTGGTAGTGACCATCGCATCATGGAGGGCAGCTGTACTCACCAAGTTCGTAGAGAGCGAGGGGAGGTGAAGACCTGACAGTGAGCCTGACGGAACCGCCGGACACGGGAGATTAGTGGAGGAACGGGCAATGTCTGGGCCCCCGGAGGGGTCAGCCGGTCTGACCGGGACAGGTGCAGGGAGAGGAGTGAGGGTGGTGCTGTCACGAATGAAACATCGTGAGGCACCTAAGTCCAGCGTGAAGGTGTGCAAGGCCTCGGGAGGCGTAGTAGCAGGGAGAGAAGACTCACTAGCACCTAGAGCAGCAGCCTCTATACCTGGGTCGGGTGGCACACACCGGTAACAGTCACCCTCAGCACTAGCAGACAAAGCATATTTTGCAGAAAGGATAGCATCATAGTCTAGGTCAAAGATCGCAACTCCAGACCTAAGCAGCTCTGCACAGTGGGGGCGCTCGACCTCGTCACCAAACTCAGCGCGCCAAGCGTCGTCAAGGCGGGAGAAGCAGCGGTGCTGAGTGTGAGGCTTCCCGCATGTCTGACCAGCACGGTCACCCGTGCGAATGAGATAAGGGCAGCTCACACTACCCCCAGACGCCCCACGTTGAAACAACCACTCACAAAGCTGCTGGGGTGACGGGGTCTCGCTCCGACGCTGCTGACGCTGCCTCTGGCCTCCTCCAGAACCTCCACGCTGAGCTCCAGTCCTACCGCCACCACTCCCACCGCTGCCTCCACCACCGCCACCAAAGCCCCCAATCCCGCCACCACTCCCACCGTTGCCACCACCACCACTGCCTCCACCACCTCCACTGCTGCCCCCACCACGACCCCCGCTGCCACCGCCACCACCCCTGCCACCCTTGCCCTTGCTGCTGCGGCGCTTCGCACTAGCAGAAGCAGCCCCGACGTCCTCAGCACCAGGGACGTCGACAGTAGCAGCAGAGGCATAGGAGGGGGCAAGGGGGGAGGGAGAGCACCCCTCAAATAAGGGCATGCGCGGAGTGCCACGAGCAGCACCTACAGCGACTACACTAGTCTCAGGTACAAGGAGGTGCTGCTCGAGGAGGTCAATAGTGAGGACTATTGTCAATGGGGTCGAGAGAGAGAGAGAAAGTGGTCCCTGACAAAGCGAAGAGAGTCAGGGAGGCGGGTGACTATAAAGTAGAGAGTGATGAACATCGGGGGCTGGTTCCTGACAAGGAACTCAGCTCGAGCGGCAGCGCGGTAGCGAGAGTCGCTAGTACAAGGTGGGAAACTAGGTCCTCTACTGTGGCAAAGGCGGACAGCTCGGGGAACAGGTAGGGCAGTAGGAGGCGGCCTAGAGCAGTAGTGGCAGGCGAGGAGTAGCGAGCGACGACAGCGTCGTACAGTGCCTGTGTTGTCCTGTGCTGTCCGAAGTGAGTGCATTCGGCCAATGGCAGGTGGTTGCGAATTGCTAAGCAGGCAGCCGCATCGCGAGTAAGCCACTGTGAGCGGGTCGCACCGTCAGCTGTGGTGGGAGGGGCGGGAGAGGCGCCAGACGTGTGGTCAAACAACGAAACACTGTCCCTAGAGTCGCTCATTAGGTACAGCTGCAGGTCGTCGAGCCATGTGTCAAACTGTAGGAGGCGTCCCTCATGATTGAACGCTAGCACGCAGAGAGAAGCCATAGTGGCGCAGCACGCAGAGCGAGGAGAAGCAGGGCAGCATAGAGCACAGGGCATGCAGCAGCAAGGGGCAGTGAGAGGGCCGCAAGGGGCGGCTAGCAGACCAGCAGGGGCGGCTAGAGGGCCACCAGGGGCGGCGCGCGGGGCTGCAAGGACGGCTCGCGGGCTGCAGGGCCGAGGGGCGGGCCGCAAGGGGCGGCTCGCGGGGCCTGGGGTCGACGGGCGGGCCGGGGCCTAGGGGCGACGGGCGCTGGGCGACGGGTGATGGGCGTCGGGCCGGAGCTAGGGGCGAAGGGCGACGGGCCGGGGCTAGGGGTGATGGTCGACGGGGCCAGGGCCTAGGGGCGACGGGCCGAGGGGCGACGGGCGACGGGCGACGGGCCGGGGCCGGGGCCTAGGGGCGACAGGCCTAGGGGCGACGGGCGTCGGGCCGGGGCCTAGGGGCGTCGGGCGACGGGCCGGGGCTAGGGGCGACGAGCGCGGGCCTAGGGGCGACGGGCAAAGGGCCGGGGCGTAGGGGCGTTGGTCGCGGGCCTAGGGGCCACGGGCGACAGGCCGGGGTCTAGGGGCGTAGGGCGACGGGCCGGGGCGACGGGCCTAGGGGCGATGGGCCGGGGCTAGGGGCGACGGGTCTACTGCGTCTTGCTTACGTGGCCTCTGAGGCCAACACTGCTGATATCTTCACCAAGGCACTTGCGCCTTGTGACCATCAGCGCTTCTGTACTCTGTTAGGTCTTGTACCTACCTTGCCTCACTTACTCACTTCTTGACCTTGCTTGTACTGTTGCATATATATATACCTGCTCTTGCTTGTTTAGCGTTATATATATGTATGTACTCATGCATGTGAACTGGCCTTGTGGCCTTGAACTTGTGCTCGGAATGTGTGGTGACGTTGTGATCCACCCTGAGCTTGCTTTGCCTTGCTTTGCTTGACTGGTCTTGTGACCCCTTGTTCTCCCCCACTTTGCCTATGGGGGTGTGTCAAGCTTATATGATCTAGCCTGTGTAGGCTGTAGCGGGTTAGATACTAAGGGGTACACAATTCTAGGGTTTCATATTTGTATCACTTTCATTCCTTAGTCAATCCATTCTCGTTCTAAGTTTCTCAGCTTGTACTTCCTCCACCATTCTAGTCATGCGGCTGCTGGACGTTTTTACTTGGTTCTCACTCTATAGACCATCTTAACAACTGATTCAACTTGGAGATGGTAGCTAAGCCTAAGGCGCAACTTCCTACCGAGCGGATTTGCGTTTAGTTGAGTAATGAGTTCGTAGTAAGCTCTCAAAGTGACGGATCCTGGACAACATTTGACTATGGGGGTGTGTCAGAATGTATTTGCTGTCTAGCCTGCATTGGGGTACTCTGTAGTGAGTACAACCCAATTTAGGGTTTGCTATTTGTGTCCCAACTCTTGCTAGTGCAACCCTGTCGACGGGCCGGGGCGACGGGCCTAGGGGCGACGGGGCGGGCGTATGGGCGACGGGCCAGGGCGACGGGCCTAGGGACGACGGGCCGGGGCTACGGGCCTAGGGGCGACGGGCCTAGGGGCGACGGGCCGGGGCTAGGGGCGTAGGGGCGTCGGGCCGGGGCGACGGGCCTAGGGGCGACGGGCCGGGCTAGGGGCGACGGGCCGGGCTAGGGGCGACGGGCCTACGGGCTGGGCTAGGGGCGACGGGCCGGCCTAGGGGCGACATGCCTAGGGGCGACGGGCCGGGGCGACGGGCCGGGGCGACGGGCCTAGGGGCGACGGGCCGGGCTAGGGGCGTAGGGGCGTCGGGCCGGGGCGACGGGCCTAGGGGCGACGGGCCGGGCTAGGGGCGACGGGCCTACGTGCCGGGCTAGGGGCGACGGGCCGGCCTAGGGGCGACGGGCCGGGCTAGGGTCGACAAGCCGCACGACGGCGGCGCGCTGGGCAGCAGGTGCGGCACGAGGGTCACTAGGGGTGGCTAGTGGGGCAGCGCAGTGGTGGGCCCAAGGAAAAAAAACGGTCCTAGCGAAGGATCTGCTCTGAAACCATGTCAGAAGAATGAACGAGAATGAATGCATTGAGCAAAAGTTGGGTACAAGTACTAACCCTAATTAGTATGTACCCCTTATGGGCTACCCCACTATAGCCTACACAAATGTAAGCACTAAAACATTCTGACACACCATGTGTGACTGAGTCAGTGTGATGGTGCGCCGTGCTCTGTCCCGGGTGATCTGCAAGCCAAGATAGCTACGCAGCTCACCCAGGTCAGTGCAGGTGTGTCTCTCCTGCAGCTCCGCCTTCACTAGGGCCAGCGCCTCAGTGTCAGCAGTAGCAAAAACCAAGTCGTCGACGTACACGAGAACTTAGAACGGTGGCAGGGTAGTGTCGGTGCGTAGAAACAGCGACGGGTCAGCAGTAGAAGGAGAAAACCCAAGAGCCGCAAATGTACTCCTCAGTGTGTTGTGCTACTCTCGGGGTGCTTGGCGGAGACCGTAGACTGGCCGCCGGAGGCTCCACTGGGTACCCGCAGGAAACGACCCAGTGAAGCCGGGTGGGCGGCGCAGCCAGATCTCCTCGTGAAGGTTGTCCTGCAGGAAATCTGTGGAGAAGTTGAGGGAGTGCAGCTCGTAGTCACGCTATGCTGCAACGTGCAGCAGCACCCGAAGAGTAGTCATCTTTGGGGTGGGGGAGAAGGTCTGGAAGTAGTCGACCCCCTGTCGCTGACTGAAGCCTCGAGCAACGTAACGCGCCTTGAAGGCAGGCGGAGAACCCGGCGGCCGCTTCACTCTGAAAATCCACATGCCATCGACTATGTTCGCCCCAGGAGGAGGAACCTCGTCGACGTAGGTGCCTGTGGACTTCCAGGAAGCCATGTTTGCGTCCATGGCTGTTTGCCAATGAGAGGAGTACTCACCCGCGATCGCCTCAGCGTAAGAGCACGGGGTAGGGATGTGAAGTGCATCCGGGTCTCCCTCAGGGCAAAGCAACATGGATGCGAAACGAGGTTTAGCGGCCGCAAGACACTCAAGCTCAAACTGTCTGTCCTCAAGTACGTCACTGCCAAGGGCAAGCTCACCCCCAACGGACGGAGGACAGACAGACTCAGACTCATTAACAAGACTCGTGACGTAGTCGAGACGACTCCTAGCTGCAAAGTCGACTAGCTCAGTGACTAGGGCAAACACTGCAGTAGACTCAAGGTCAGGGTCAGTGACGACAGTAGCGAGGAGACGAGTGACAGTAGGACTAACAGCACGAGCAAGGTCGGACTCAGGGTCAGGAACGTGCGAAAGAGAGGACGTGGGAGGCTCAGGCAGGACAACACACTGTGGAACAGAGGAAGGACGAAGTGCCATACCGTGAGTGCCTAGGACAGCAGGAGGGCGTGGACGGGCGACACGACGAGCACGAACAGGTGTGGAAGCACGAGTCTCAGGCTCACGACGCTCAGTCAAGGAATCAGACACCTCAGTGTGAGGAGCAGGCTCAGGCAACGGGGAGCCAGGCACTAGCTGTGGCTGAGACTGGTCTGTCGGTGGACACAGGAGGGGTAGAGGGAGGCCAGTGGAAGACGGGAGACTAAGAACCTGGCGAAGGACCGAGTCAGGCGGCGGCAGGGATGACTGTGGCTTCGGGTAGAAAAACGGTATGCACAGGGAGGTACCAGCAGCTCCAGCTCCTCCAGCTACAGCAGCACCAGCACCTCCAGCACCAACAGCTCCAGCAGCACCTCCAGCACCTGCAGCACCAGCAGAACCACTAGCTCCGAAAGCGCCAGGACCTCTAGCACCAGTAGTACCTCCAGCACCTCCAGTGCCAGTAGCTCCAGTAGCACCTCCAGCACCTCCAACACCAGTAGCACCACTTTCTCCGGCAGCTCCAGTACCTCTAGTACGAGCACCTCCAGGACCAGCAGCTCCAGCACCTCCAGTACCTCCAGTACCTCCAGCTCCAGCAGTACCTCCAGTACCTACACTGCCAGCAGCTCCAATAGCACCTCCAGCTCGAACAGCACCAAAAGCTCTGGCAGCTCCAGCACCTCCAGTACGAGCACCTCCAGGACCAGTAGCTCCAGCACCAGCAGGACCGTACCCTCCACCACCAGGACAGCCTCGCCGAACGATCCACTCACGAATCGCCTGCGGCGAGAGCATCTCAAATAGGTCAGGCTGCGGTGGCTGTCCAGCTCCAGGACCTCCAGTAGGGTCACCCACAGCTCCACCGCCACTAGGACGCGCAGGACCCCTAGAGTCAGCACCCCCAGTCGCAGCACCCCAAGAACCAGCACCCCCAGTCGTAGCACCCCCAGTCGCAGCACCCCCAGAACCCTCACCCTCTGTCTCAGCACCCCCAGGCTCAACACCAACAATCTCAACTCCAGAGTCCACAGCAGCAGGCTGCGGAGGCGGCGAAGACGGCCGAGGCGGAAAACCAGGGGGGGTCTCCAACCGTGGAGAGCGGCGAGTGGCCGCCGTGTCGTCAGCGGTAGGATCACCCCCCTCAGCTGGGCCAGAGGAGTCAGAAAAGACCTCCAAAGGCTCAACCAAGGGGGTTGGGTCTATCTGAGACACACCTGAGGGAGCAGGACCCTGTGGGGGGAGGGGGTCTACTTGGGGGGGGACTGGTACCAAGAAAAGAGGCGCTAGGGGGACCGGGTGGGACGAGTGCGGGTGTAGCCTGTAGTAACAGACATACTCGTCAAAGGTAATGTCCTGGGAGGAGAAGACTCGACGCGAGCGCGGGTGGTAAAACTGCCACGGCGGGGCGTCGGTGGGGAAGCCAAGGAAGATGCAGCGGAGAGTGCGAGAGGAGAGCTTGTTCGCTTTGGTATCGCGAATAAGGGAGAGTGCGCCCCAGACCCGAAACACCGACGTATCGCCAACCTTCCCCGTCCACCGGAGTGTGGGCGAGGTCTCTGGCTCAGAGACACGGGACCAGAGGTTGAGCTGATGCGCAGCGTATCGGACCACAAATGGCCATTGATGATGGGGAGCAGCCGCATGGATCATAGAGGTACGAGCAACCTCCATGATCAAGCCAATGCGACGCTCAGCAATCCCATTTTGCTGAGGAGAGGCCGGAAGCTTGAACAACTGGACGATGCCCTCGTCTCAACCGAACTCCGCAAGGAGGTCAGAAGAGAACTCACCGCCCCTATCAGAGTGCAGACGCAAGACTGGGAAGTCCTGACTCAACCGCTCGCGCAGCTGGCGATGAGTAGCACGGATCCAGGGGATCAAAACACCGCTGAAGTCTGCCTTGCACCGCAAGGGGAAGACAGTGGTGTAACGTGTGTAGTCGACAACAACCAGCAGGAAGTAGCGCTCCTGGTCCGTTCCACCGACGGGGGCTGGGCCCCAAACGTCCATGTGGAGAGTCTGCAGAGGAGCAGTGGTCGGAGGAAACTCGGAGGAGTGAGGAGCGGCGCTCTGCCGCCCCTCGACACAGGGAAGGCACGGCAGGGCAGGCGAGTGCGGGAGTGGGGGCAGGGACCGGGGAAGGCCAGAGACAAGGAGACGGGAGTGCATACCGCGGAGACGCGGTAGGGAGGGGTGACTGAGGCGGTGGTGCTAGAGGAGAGTCTGGTGGGAGAGTACCCGACACGAGCAAGACGCTGCAAGCTGACCAGACGCAGACATCTGACTCGACGCAGCCACCTGACCTGCCTCAGCCACCTGTGCAGACGCAGTGGTCAGTGTGTACAGACTAGACCCAGGCCGTCGAGTGAACGTAGCCAGGTGACGGCCAGTCCAGGAGCACGTAAAGATTGCCACACGCTGCCCTCCAGGAATAAAGGTATCAACCCAGACATCCTGAATGGCAGCGTTGCTCACCAAGTTCTTCGAGAACTTGGGGAGGTGGAGACCTGACAAAGATCCGGAGGGGACTGCTGGACACAGGAGGACAGTGGAGGCTCATGCGACTACTGGGCCCCCAGTGGGGTCAGCCAGTGAGACCGGTACCGGTGCAGCAAGTGGTGTGAGAGAGGTGCAGTCACGAAAGAAGCAACGTGACGCGCCTGAGTCAAGTGTGAAAGTGTGTAAGGCCGCAGCTGAGGAAGGACCTGTGGCGGGAGATGCACGAGCACCTAAAGCTGCAGCAGACTCACGAGCACCTAGTGCTGCAGCAAACTCACTAGCACCTAGTGCGGCAGCAGACTCACTAGCACCTGGTGCAGCAGCCTCGACAGAACCAGTGACACATCGCTGAGGAAACAGCTCACTAAGCACCTGTGGGGAGAAGGTCTCCTGCGGACTCTGTTGCCAACTCTGTGCAGTATGTAGAAAACCAAAACCTCCACCACTTGGACGGGCTCGCTGAAGAACCCACTCGCGAAGCTGCTGAGGGGTGGGGTCGTTCGGGAGAGGCAGTGACCGCCGCTGTCCACCCCGAGCCGCTGCAACTGCCGTGATAGTGGCCATGACAGGCAGTAATGGTCAGTAGTAGGTCCAGCACCTCCGGCACCAGCAGCAGCAATAGCACGAGCAGCAGTAGCAGCAGGGCGGCGCAAGCAGGGTAGTAAAAGGGCGGCGAGCGGGCTGCCAGAGGGCGGCGCGCGGGCTGCAGGGGTGGCGAGCGGGCCGCAAACGGGCTGCGAGCGGGCCGCAGGGGCGGCAAGCGGGCCGCAGGGGTGGCAAGCGGGCTGCAGTGGCGGCTCACGGGCTGTAGGGGCGGCGAGCGGGCTGCAAAAGGCGGTGTGCGGGCTGCAGGGGCGGCGTGCGGGCTGCAGGGGCGGCTCGCGGGCTGCAGGGGCAGCACAGCGGCCAGAAGGGTGCGATTCGGGCAGGAAAAACGGCCAGCCTAGGGGCGCGATTCGGGGAGGAAAAACGGCCTGCCTAGGGGCGCGATTCGGGCAGGAAAAACGGCCTGCCTAGGGGCGTGATTCGGGCAGAAAAAACGGCCAGCCTAGGGGCTCGATTCGGGGAGGAAAAACGGCCTGCCTAGGGGCGTGATTCGGGCAGGAAAAACGGCCTGCCTAGGGGCGTGATTCGGGCAGGAAAAACGGCCAGCGTAGGGGCACGATTCGGGCAGGAAAAACTGCCTGCCTAGGGGCGCGATTTGGGTAGGAAAAACGGCCTGCCTAGGGGCGCGATTCGGGCAGGAAAAATGGCCAGCCTAGGGGCGCGATTCGGGCAGGAAAAACGGCCTGCCTAGGGGCGCGATTCGGGCAGGAAAAACGGCCAGCCTAGGGGCGCGATTCGGGCAGGAAAAACGGCCTGCATAGGGGCACGATTCGGGCAGAAAAAACGGCCAGCCTAGGGGCGCGATTCGGGCGGGAAAAACGGCCTGCCTAGGGGCGCGATTCGGGCAGTAAAATGGGCAGAACGGAACTAACGGTGGGCCCTAAACGAGTGGTCCTACAGACGGACCTGCTCTGAAACCATATCGAGAGAACTGTGCAGGAATGATTGGATTAGCAAGAGTTGGGGTACAAGTACTAACCCTAGAAGTGCCGTACCCCATAAGGAGTGCCCCACTATAGCCTACAAGTAAGATGGTACTTTGACAGTATTAAGATTCAAGTTGCTGAAGAGTGGTCAGAAACAACACATTGCACAGCTGTGCTGATGATTGTAATTGAAGGCCTATCACCTGGGTGGCATATCTTGGGTCCGACTCGATACTCGAAACGATATGGTACCATGTTGACATGAGAAAGTGATGTGAATTGAATGCCAAGCATGGTAGCCTGCCAAGTGTAATGAAAACAACACAAATACACGTTGACAGGGGTAGTAGCACTAGTGTAAACAGCTGACAATCTTTTCGAAAAATCTAAAGTCACACTTAATGGTACAACAAGACAGCCAAGCATGGAATCTCATCCACACACTAAATCATTGGATCAACCGTCACCCAAAGTTGGCTCTTGGCCTTTGAGCAACCACATGCAGTTGCTCACACCTTTGCTCTATCAGCCCGCTCAGTACCCGCGTCCCCACTCCCCCCCGAAACTGTTGTCCCTCTGGTGTTGCCAGCAAGCACCTCCCTGT
Organism: Closterium sp. Naga37s-1; assembly: GCA_947471745.1. Taxonomy (NCBI): domain Eukaryota; kingdom Viridiplantae; phylum Streptophyta; class Zygnematophyceae; order Desmidiales; family Closteriaceae; genus Closterium; species Closterium sp. Naga37s-1. The sequence goes on along the minus strand of CANJKZ010000382.1, from coordinate 1,627,710 downwards.
TCTTCACTTGTCCACCAACCCCTTCATAGAGGTCATTATCAATCGTAGTTGGAAAAAGAGGGGGCAAATGGAGGGCAGGCCACAGCATAAGAAGTAAGAAATGGCAGAAGATGGTAGAGGACAATTAGACAGTGGCTGGCATGTGAGACAGCGAGACTGAAAGCAGAGCATACATCCCACCCTCTCTCTTACATGTGCACTTGTTGTTCTTCATACGGAACCCCGCAATGCACTTGCATGCCACTTTTCCTCCCACCACCTTGCAGTGGGCATTAGCAGAGAAGGCATACCTTCACATATCTGGCGTGGGAGGGAGGTGAGGGGTGGGGGAGAGGGAAAAGAGCATGCAGGTGAGTTGGGCAGCTGGGAAAACAGAACGAGTGGCATGGGAGGAGGTGGGGCAAGATGATCCCACAGAACCACCACCAGCCCTCAACCAGGACCGACATGCCGCACTGCGCTTCCGTGCACTGCGCTTCCGTGCACTGCCTGTGGAGTCTGGACTCTCTCTTGACCTCTTGCCCTCTTCACCTCCTAACCTCTTGACCTCCAAACCTCTTTACCTCCCAACTCTTAATTTCTTGACCTTTTGACATCTTGACCTCGTGTTCACCAGTAATTGTGACAGAGCCCCTGTTCAGCTCACTAGTGCACTGGCCGTTCCACTTGGTGTAGCCGGCGTCACACTCGCAGATCCCCTGCCCGTTCTTCGCAACGCATTTTGAATTCTTGCCACACTTGGATGCCTGTGTCTTACAAGGGTCTGTTATGTGATGCTATAATTTGCATTCACGTCTGTCTGCCTCCCATCATATGTTCGTGCGTTGCATGCGTGGTGTGTGCAAGAATCTGTGTTTGGCATGGTTTGGATTTTCTGAGTATGTGTGAATGCTACTTGGCTTGAGCAGATATCTGAATTGACTCCTCTGCTCAAGAGCTTTCCGACGAACCAAGAACCGTTGCGATCGGAACAAGAACGATAAAGATATGATCGTTCGAAGTTATGATTGTGATGCGACGACTATGGGAATTTGTGGAGTGACTCAATATGGGGTATAGAATTTTGGGGTTGGGGAAATTCGTCACTCTACTGTAGATTGATGCCAAGTGGTTGGGAGAAGCCAAACCAGGCTGGCAAGTGTGGCCAAGTTGGGTGAGGTGGATGGCATGAGTTGGGAAAGTGACAAATGTCAAAGTTGGGGTGCCCATAGAGAGGGGAATTGTGTGGTATGGGGTTTCCTTGGTTGAGGACTCTCTTGGGACCTTCCATCTCGTCCTCCTCATCCTCTCCTACCTGGGTTATTGCTACTTCAACTTTCTTGTGTGAACTTGTGAGACAACTTTGTTATTGAGTTAAGTTTCTATGGCAGCATACCCCCTAGTGCTCCGAAATTCATAACGCAAGCTATAATCCATATTTTGATACTAATCAAATTGGGAAAGATAGCCACGGTCAAGAGCTACAACATACTCGAGTTTGAGAGAATTCCAACTGTGGACCTTCCGTCGACGACGTTTCTTGTGAAGAGAACGTTTCTGTCCAGAATTATTGTTGACGATTTTGAGATATTTCGGCCCTTAATCTTCATAGGCTCCGTCCTTAGTCTCTAACAAGTGGTATCAGAGCTGATTAAGGACTTTGTGGAGAATCTACTGAAGTGTGAAGACCCTCCTAGACCCACCATGGCCAGTGGGCGTGCCTAAGTGGAGTTCTGGAGGTTGCATGTGACTTCCGCTAAGGGGAAACTCTGCCGAAATTTCGTTGGCGCCGACACTTGTGGAAATTGAGTGGGACTTCGGTGTGGACAGCAAAGGGGGAGCTGGAACCTGGGTTTGGGAGCAGAGGAAATGACTCAAGGGAGTGGAGATGCGGCTGAGAAGAGAAATGAGCCACCACCATCCAAGATCGAGGCATTGGATGGCTCAAACTATGAGGAATGGAGCGGGCGGATGCGAAGTGCATTCAAGCGCTACAAGCTGCTGAAACTTGCAATGGGTGAAGAGAAGATGCCGGAGGAAGGAGATGCCCGCGATCGGTGGATTGAGAAGAGTGCGGTGCTGTACGACCTAATCCTTCAATCGGTCAACAACGATATGTTCCAACACATCAAGGATTTGGTGGAGTTGGATGATTCCGGACCAAAGGCGTGGAAGCTACTGCGCGACGTGATTCAGCCCAACACGCTGCCGATGGTGATTGTGCTGGAGAAGGAGTTGGCTGCCCTCTCCATGTGACCGGGCGATGATGTGAAGCCGGTCCTTGACAAGATCAGGGACACCTATGCGAGGATGGCAGCAGCGGGCAGCAATGTGTCGCAGATGCAGCAGTGCACCAAGATCATCTCGGTGCTCGACAACTCGTGGGACAACCTCATCCCCACCCTCAACACTCAGCAGGACCAGTGGACACCTGAGTGGCTACGGCAGCAGATTCTGCAGGAGGACTTCCGCAGGCGCCACACGGGTGGTGGTGCTGCCAACAAAACTGCTAAGGGGTATGGAGCTGCAGGAGGCAGCAGAGGAAGAGGGGGAGGGAGAGGCCGAGGCCGTGGGAGAGGCTTTGGCAGAGGGAGAGGCCGAGGTGACTATAACGAGGGGCATGGGAGCTCTGGTGGCAGGGGGAGTACCCGAATGGAGGGAGCGTGCTGGTACTGCAAGAAGGCTGGACACCCGTGGTTCAAGTGTTTCAGTCGGCCTGAGGGATGGGCACCCCCAGGCATGAAGCCGCCAAGTGGTGAACGTGCACGAGGTGGCGCTGTGCAAGGTTCAGGTGCACAAGGTGATGGTGCACACGGTAAAGCCGACCCTGGGATGTTCCTCATGGTTGAGGATGTGAAAGGGAGTGAAGGTGATGTGGGCTCAGTTGGGAAGGTTGTGATCATCCTAGAGGAACTATACATGCTGGAGCCTGAGGGGTTGGATGATGGGAGTGGCAAGGTGTGCAGGCTCAAGAAGGCCATCTATGGCCTGAAGCAGGCTCCTCGCGCATGGTACCATAAGTTGGAGGAGACACTGCTGGCTGGGGGTTTCAAGAAGAGCGAGTGTGATCACAGCTTGTTCCTGCTGCAAGAGAAGGAGCAGTTCCTCATGCTCCTGGTGTATGTGGATGACATCCTTCTCTTCTCTGAGTCGTTTGCAATGATTGAGCGTGTGGAGGAAATGCTGGAGATGCATTTCAAGTGCTCGAAGATGGGAGATGTCAAGTATTACCTTGGGATGCATGTGGAGAGAGACCTTGACAAGGGAGTGTTGAGGTTGCACCAGAGGAAGTACTGTGAGGGGCTGGCTGAGAAGTATGGGCTGCAAGATGGAGGAAATCCAGCCACCCCACTACCTTCAGGTTTCACTGTGGAGACCTGTGCTGATGAGGAGGTGGTGGGTGAGAGCGACAGGAAGCTGTTCCATTCCATGGTTGGGGCACTCAACTATGCGGCGAACCACACACGGCCTGGCATTGCATTTGCTACTTCCAGGCTTGCAACTGTGATCTCACACCCCAGTCATCAGCAGCTAGAAGCGGCCAAGAGGTTGGTCCGCTATGTGAGTGCTATAGCATCTATGGGTTTGGAGTACAGTGCTGTGAGGCAAAGGCAGCAACGGGGTGCTGCTGATTTGGGCAAGGGGGAGATGCTCTTGACTTGCTACACCGATGCCAGCTTCAACTCTGTGAAGGCGGATGGCACCAGCATTGGAGGCTATGTGTGCCTGTTTGGAGGTGGTGCAGTAAGCTGGCGCAGCAAGAAGCAGAATGAGGTGGGGCTGTCCTCGTGTGAGACAGAGTACATGGCTCTGCATCATGGGGCTAAGGAGGTGGTGTGGCTGAGGCGTTTGTTGGAGGAGATCGGAGTGTGCCAGAAGGAGCCGACTGTGATTTTTTTGTGACAATGAGTCGGCTGTGAAGCTTGCAAAGAATGCTTGTCTTCATGGCCTGACAAAGCACATCAGGCCAAAGTGGCATTGGACGAGGAGGCTCCTGGACAAGGAGGTGCGGCTGGAGATTGTGAAGACCCATCAGCAGGCGGCTGACATTCTCACCAAGCGCCTGGCTGAACTTGAGCACTGGAAGTGCATGAAACTTGCTGGGATGAGTGTGCATTGACTATGCATGCATGAGCTGAGGCATGTGAGGTGATGGTAGGCAGCCAGAGAGGGAGTTTGTTATGTGATGCTATCATTTGCATTCACGTCTGTCTGCCTCCCATCATATGTTCGTGCGTTGCATGCGTGGTGTGTGCAAGAATCTGTGTTTGGCATGGTTTGGATTTTCTGAGTGAGTGTGAATGCTACTTGGCTTGAGCAGATATCTGAAGTGACTCCTCGTCAGCTGATTCTTGGCCGGATCGTCGCTCCTCCCAGGGCTATGGCTTCTCTCTTGGCAGCAGCCTTATCAGCTGGCGCTCCACCCACTCCTCGGCTATCGCCCTCTCCTCCTTCGAGGCGGAGTTGTATGCCGCTAACATGGCTGCGCAAGAGGCTCGCTGGCTCACCTTCCTTCTTGAGGAACTTGGTGCCCCCCAACGCTGTCCCACCATCTGGTGTGACCATGCCAGTACCATTCACCTCACTGAGGATGCTGTGTTTCACGGGCGCTCCAAGCACATTGAGCTCCGTCATTTCTTCATTCGCGATCTTGTTCAGGCGGGGTACCTTCGGCTCGACAAGATTGACTCGACGACCAACCTTGCCGACATCTTCACAAAAACTCTTCCTCATGCGGCTCACTCTTCACTACTTCATCTTCTTGGCCTCTTCCTCCCGCCTCTTGATTCTAGCCTTCTAGCCTTATGCATGTTGGGGGGTTGTGTTGTAATTTCATATTTTATACAACATACATAGGCTAGAATTATATGTGTAGCACATTTATAAATTGGGGGGTTGTTTAGTGTACCATCCAACCACATTTTGTGGTTGGTTGGGATTGGTCCTTAACTCAACCAATCCCAACCAACACACATTTATGGTTGCTTGGGCCACAAGCAAGCTCACCCATTGGTCAACATATTGGCCAATAGGGTAAGCTTCCCTCTCATCTCTCTCTTGCTCATTGTTTGTACTAAAGAGCCTCTTGGCTCATTATTCAATTCTCTCGTTCAACACTTGTCTCACTCACCATAGCACTTCTTCTCTCACTCACCATAGCACTTCTTGTCTCACTCACCATAGCACTTCTTGCCTCTCTCACCATAGCACTTCTTGTCTCTCTCACCATAGCACTTCTTGTCTCACTCACCATAGCACTTCTTGTCTAACTCACCATAGCACTTCTTGTCTCACTCACCATAGCACTTCTTGTCTCACTCACCATAGCACTTCATGTCTCTCTCACCATAGCAATTCTTGTCCCACTCACCATAACACTTCTTGTCTCTCTCAACATAGCAATTCTTGTCTCACTCACCATAGCACTTCTTGTCTCACTCACCATAGCACTTCTTGCCTCTCTCACCCCACCCGCGGGCGCGGCCCTCCCCTCTCCCGGCGGGCGCGCCACCCCACCCGCAGCACAGCCCTCCCCTCTCCCGGCTGGCGTGCGATCCAACCCGCAGCACAGCCCTCCCCTCTCCCGGCTGGCGTGCGACCCCACCCGCAGCACAGCCCTCCCCTCTCCCAGCTGGCGTGCGATCCAACCCGCAGCACAGCCCTCCCCTCTCCCGGCTGGCGTGCGACCCCACCCGCAGCACAGCCCTCCCCTCTCCCGGCTGGCGTGCGACCCCACCCGCAGGACAGCCCTCTCCCGGCTGGCATGGGACCCCACCCGCAGCACAGCCCTCCCCTCTCCCGGCAGGCATGCGACCCCACCCGCAGCACAGCCCTCTCCCGGCGGGCGTGCGACCCCACCCGCAGCACAGCCCTCTCCGGGCTGGCGTGCGACCCCACTCGCAGCACAGCCCTCCCCCGGCTGGCGTGCGACCCCACCCGCAGCACAGCCCTCCCCTCTCCCGGCGGGAGTGCGACCCCACCCGCAGCACAGCCCTTTCCCGGCTGGCGTGCGACCCCACCCGCAGCACAGCCCTCCCCTCTCACGGCGGGCGTGCGACCCCACCCGCAGCACAGCCCTCTCCCGGCTGGCGTGCGACCCCACCCGCAGCACAGCCCTCCCCACTCCCGGCGGGCGTGCGACCCCACCCGCAGCACAGCCCTCTCCCGGCTGGCGTGCGACCCCACCCGCAGCACAGCCCTCCCCCGGCTGGCCTGCGACCCCACCCGCAGCACAGCCCTCCCCTCTCCCGGCGGGAGTGCGACCCCACCCACAGCACAGCCCTCTCCCGGCTGGCGTGCGACCCCACCCGCAGCACAGCCCTCCCCTCTCACGGCGGGCGTGCGACCCCACCCGCAGCACAGCCCTCTCCGGGCTCGCGTGCGACCCCACCCGCAGCACAGCCCTCCCCACTCCCGGCGGGCGTGCGACCCCACCCGCAGCACAGCCCTCTCCCAGCTGGCGTGCGACCCCACCCGCAGCACAGCCCTCCCCTGGCTGGCCTGCGAACCCACCCGCAGCACAGCCCTCCCCTCTCCCGGCGGGAGTGCGACCCCACCCACAGCACAGCCCTCTCCTGGCTGGCGTGCGACCCTACCCGCAGCACAGCCCTCCCCTTTCCCGGCGGGCGTGCGACCCCACCTGTAGCACAGCCCTCTCCCGGCTGGCGTGCGACCCCACCCGCAGCACAGCCCTCTCCCGGCTGGCGTGCGACCCCACCCGCAGCACAGCCCTCCCCTCTCCCGGCTGGCGTGCGACCCCACCCGCAGCACAGCCCTCCCCTCTCCCGGCTGGCGTGCGACCCCACCCGCAGCACAGCCCTCCCCTCTCCCGGCTGGCGTGCGACCCCACTCGCAGCACAGCCCTCTCCCAGCTGGCGTGCGACCCCACCCGCAGCACAGCCCTCTCCCGGCTGGCATGTGACCCCACCCGCAGCACAACCCTCCCCTCTCCCGACTGGCATGCGACCCGACCCACAGCACAGCCCTCTCCCGGCTGGCGTGCGACCCCACCCACAACACAGCCCTCCCTCCTCCAGGCTGGCGTCCGACCCCACCCGCAGCACAGCCCTCCCCTCTCCCGGCTGGCGTGCGAACCCACCCGCAGCACAGCCCTCCCCTCTCCCGGCTGGCGTGCGACCCCACCCGAACACAGCCCTCCCCTCTCCCGGCTGGCGTGCGACCCCACCCGCAGCACAGACCTCCCCTCTCCCGGCTGGCGTGCGACCCCACCCGCAGCACAGCCCTCCCTTCTCCCAGCTGGCGTGCGACCCCACCCGCAGCACAGCCCTCTCCCGGCTGGTGTGCGACCCCACCCGCAGCACAGCCCTCCCCTCTCCCGGCTAGCGTGTGACCCCACCCGCAGCACAGCCCTCCCCTCTCCCGGCTGGTGTGCGACAACACCCGCAGCACAGCCCTCTCCCGGCTGGCATGCGACCCCACCCGCAGCACAGCCCTCCCCTCTCCCTGCTGGCGTGCCACCCGACCCGCAGCACAGCCCTCTCCCGGCTGGCGTGCGACCCTACCCGCAGCACAGCCCTCCCCTCTCCCGACTGGCGTGCGACCCCACCCGCTTTACAGCCCTCTCCCAGCTGGCGTGCGACCCCACCCGCAGCACAGCCCTCCCCTCTCCCGGCTGGCGTTCGACCCCACCCGCAGCACAGCCCTCCCCTCTCCCGGCTGGCGTGCGACCCCACCCGCAGCACAGACCTCCCCTCTCCCGGCTGGCGTGCGACCCCACCCGCAGCACAGCCCTCCCTTCTCCCAGCTGGCGTGCGACCCCACCCGCAGCACAGCCCTCTCCCGGCTGGTGTGCGACCCCACCCGCAGCACAGCCCTCCCCTCTCCCGGCTGGCGTGTGACCCCACCCGCAGCACAGCCCTCCCCTCTCCCGGCTGGAGTGCGACAACACCCGCAGCACAGCCCTCTCCCGGCTGGCGTACGACCCCACCCGCAGCACAGCCCTCCCTTCTCCCAGCTGGCGTGCGACCCCACCCGTAGCACAGCCCTCTCCTGGCTGGTGTGCGACCCCACCCGCAGCACAGCCCTCCCCTCTCCCGGCTGGCGTGTGACCCCACCCGCAGCACAGCCCTCCCCTCTCCCGGCTGGTGTGCGACAACACCCGCAGCACAGCCCTCTCCCGGCTGGCGTGCGACCCCACCCGCAGCACAGCCCTCCCCTCTCCCGACTGGCGTGCGACCCCACCCGCTTTACAGCCCTCTCCCGGCTAGCGTGCGACCCCACCCGCAGCACAGCCCTCCCCTCTCCCGGCTGGCGTGCGACCCCACCCGCAGCACAGCCCTCCCTTCTCCCAGCTGGCGTACGACCCCACCCGCAGCACAGCCCTCCCTTCTCCCAGCTGGCGTGCGACCCCACCCGTAGCACAGCCCTCTCCTGGCTGGTGTGCGACCACACCCGCAGCACAGCCCTCCCCTCTCCCGGCTGGCGTATGACCCCACCCGCAGCACAGCCCTCCCCTCTCCCGGCTGGTGTGCAACAACACCCGCAGCACAGCCCTCTCCCGGCTGGCGTGCGACCCCACCCGCAGCACAGCCCTCCACTCTCCCTGCTGGCGTGCGACCCGACCCGCAGCACAGCCCTCTCCCGGCTGGCGTGCGACCGTACCCGCAGCACAGCCCTCCCCTCTCCCGACTGGCGTGCGACCCCACCCGCTTTACAGCCCTCTCCCGGCTAGCGTGCGACCCCACCCGCAGCACAGCCCTCCCCTCTCCCGGCTGGCGTGCGACCCCACCCGCAGCACAGCCCTCCCTTCTCCCAGCTGGCGTGCGACCCCACCCGCAGCACAGCCCTCTCCTAGCTGGCGTGCGACCCCACCCGCAGCACAGCCCTCCCCTCTCCCGGCTGGCGTGTGACCCCACCCGCAGCACAGCCCTCCCCTCTCCCGGCTGGTGTGCGACAACACCCGCAGCACAGCCCTCTCCCGGCTGGCATACGACCCCACCCGCAGCACAGCCCTCCCTTCTCCCAGCTGGCGTGCGACCCCACCCGCAGCACAGCCCTCTCCTGGCTGGTGTGCGACCCCACCCGCAGCACAGCCCTCCCCTCTCCCGGCTGGCGTGTGACCCCACCCGCAGCACAGCCCTCCCCTCTCCCGGCTGGCGTGTGACCCCACCCGCAGCACAGCCCTCCCCTCTCCCGGCTGGTGTGCGACAACACCCGCAGCACAGCCCTCTCCCGGCTGGCGTGCGACCGCACCCGCAGCACAGCCCTCCCTTCTCCCAGCTGGCGTGCGACCCCACCCGCAGCACAGCCCTCTCCCGGCTGGTGTGCGACCCCACCCGCAGCACAGCCCTCCCCTCTCCCGGCTGGCGTGTGACCCCACCCGCAGCACAGCCCTCCCCTCTCCCGGCTGGAGTGCGACAACACCCGCAGCACAGCCCTCTCCCGGCTGGCGTACGACCCCACCCGCAGCACAGCCCTCCCTTCTCCCAGCTGGCGTGCGACCCCACCCGCAGCACAGCCCTCTCCTGGCTGGTGTGCGACCCCACCCGCAGCACAGCCCTCCCCTCTCCCGGCTGGCGTGTGACCCCACCCGCAGCACAGCCCTCCCCTCTCCCGGCTGGCGTGTGACCCCACCCGCAGCACAGCCCTCCCCTCTCCCGGCTGGTGTGCGACAACACCCGCAGCACAGCCCTCTCCCGGCTGGCGTGCGACCCCACCCGCAGCACAGCCCTCCCCTCTCCCTGCTGGCGTGCGACACAACCAGCAGCATAGCCCTCTCCCGGCTGGCGTGCGACCGTACCCGCAGCACATCCCTCCCCTCTCCCGACTGGCGTGCGACCCCACCCGCTTTACAGCCCTCTCCCGGCTGGCGTGCGACCCCACCCGCAGCACAGCCCTCCCCTCTCCCGGCTGGCGTGCGACCCCACCCGCAGCACAGACCTCCCCTCTCCCGGCTGGCGTGCGACCCCACCCGCAGCACAGCCCTCCCTTCTCCCAGCTGGCGTGCGACCCCACCGGCAGCACAGCCCTCTCCCGGCTGGTGTGCGACCCCACCCGCAGCACAGCCTTCCCCTCTCCCGGCTGGCGTGTGACCCCACCCGCAGCACAGCCCTCCCCTCTCCCGGCTGGTGTGCGACAACACCCGCAGCACAGCCCTCTCCCGGCTGGCGTGCGACCCCACCCGCAGCACAGCCCTCCCCTTTCCCTGCTGGCGTGCGACCCGACCCGCAGCACAGCCCTCTCCCGGCTGGCGTGCGACCCTACCCGCAGCACAGCCCTCCCCTCTCCTGACTGGCGTGCGACCCCACCCCCTTTACAGCCTTATCCCAGCTGGCGTGCGACCCCACCCGCAGCACAGCCCTCCCCTCTCCCGGCTGGCGTGCGACCCCACCCGCAGCACAGCCCTCCCCTCTCCCGGCTGGCGTGCGGCAACACCCGCAGCACCGGCTGGCGTGCGACCCCACCCGCAGCACAGCCCTCCCTTCTCCCAGCTGGCGTGCGACCCCACATTAGCCCTCTCCCGGCTGGTGTGCGACCCCACCCGCAGCACAGCCCTCCCCTCTCCCAGCTGGCGTATGACCCCACCCGCAGCACAGCCCTCCCCTCTCCCAGCTGGTGTGCGACAACACCCGCAGCACAGCCCTCTCCCGGCTGGCGTACGACCCCACCCGCAGCACAGCCCTCCCCTCTCCCGGCTGGCGTGCGACCATACCCGCAGCACAGCCCTCCCCTCTCCCGACTGGCGTGCGACCCCACCCGCTTTACAGCCCTCTCCCGGCTGGCGTGCGACCCCACCCGCAGCACAGCCCTCCCCTCTCCCGGCTGGCGTGCGACCCCACCCGCAGCACAGCCCTCCCCTCTCCCGGCTGGCGTACGACCCCACCCGCAGCACAGCCCTCCCCTCTCCCGGCTGGCGTGCGACCATACCCGCAGCACAGCCCTCCCCTCTCCCGACTGGCGTGCGACCCCACCCGCTTTACAGCCCTCTCCCGGCTGGCGTGCGACCCCACCCGCAGCACAGCCCTCCCCTCTCCCGGCTGGCGTGCGACCCCACCCGCAGCACAGCCCTCCCCTCTCCCGGCTGGCGTGCGACCCCACCCGCAGCACAGCCCTCCCTTCTCCCAGCTGGCGTGCGACCCCACCCGCAGCACAGCCCTCTCCCGGCTGGTGTGCGACCCCACCCGCAGCACAGCCCTCCCCTCTCCCGGCTGGCGTGTGACCCCACCCGCAGCACAGCCCTCCCCTCTCCCGGCGGGCGTGCGACCCCACCCGCAGCACAGCCCTCTCCCGGCTGGCGTGCGACCCCACCCGCAGCACAGCCCTCCCCTCTCCCTGCTGGCGTGCGACCCCACCCGCAGCACAGTCCTCCCCTCTCCCGGCTGGCGTGCGAGCCCACCCGCAGCACAGCCCTCCCCTCTTCCGATTGGCGTGCGACCCCACCCGCTTTACAGCCCTCTCTCGGCTGGCGTGCGACCCCACCCACAGCACAGCCCTCCCCTCTCCCAGCTGGCGTGCGACCCAACCCGCAGCACAGCCTTCCCCTCTCCCGGCTGGCGTGCGACCCCACCCGCAGCACAGACCTCCCCTCTCCCGGCTGGCGTGCGACCCCACCCGCAGCACAGCCCTCCCTTCTCCTAACTGGCGTGCGACCCCACCCGCAGCACAGCCCTCTCCCGGCTGGTGTGCGACCCCACCCGCAGCACAGCCCTCCCCTCTCCCGGCTGGCGTGTGACCCCACCCGCAGCACAGCCCTTCCCTCTCCCGGCTGACGTGCGACCCCACCCGCTTTACAGCCCTCTCCCGGCTAGCGTACGACCCCACCCGCAGCACAGCCCTCCCCTCTCCCGGCTGGCGTGCGACCCCACCCGCAGCACAGCCCTCCCTTCTCCCAGCTGGCGTGCGACCCCACCCGCAGCACAGCCCTCTCCTGGCTGGTGTGCGACCCCACCCGCAGCACAGCCCTCCCCTCTCCCGGCTGGCGTGTGACCCCACCCGCAGCACAGCCCTCCCCTCTCCCGGCTGGCGTGTGACCCCACCCGCAGCACAGCCCTCCCCTCTCCCGGCTGGTGTGCGACAACACCCGCAGCACAGCCCTCTCCCGGCTGGCGTGCGACCGCACCCGCAGCACAGCCCTCCCTTCTCCCAGCTGGCGTGCGACCCCACCCGCAGCACAGCCCTCTCCCGGCTGGTGTGCGACCCCACCCGCAGCACAGCCCTCCCCTCTCCCGGCTGGCGTGTGACCCCACCCGCAGCACAGCCCTCCCCTCTCCCGGCTGGAGTGCGACAACACCCGCAGCACAGCCCTCTCCCGGCTGGCGTACGACCCCACCCGCAGCACAGCCCTCCCTTCTCCCAGCTGGCGTGCGACCCCACCCGCAGCACAGCCCTCTCCTGGCTGGTGTGCGACCCCACCCGCAGCACAGCCCTCCCCTCTCCCGGCTGGCGTGTGACCCCACCCGCAGCACAGCCCTCCCCTCTCCCGGCTGGCGTGTGACCCCACCCGCAGCACAGCCCTCCCCTCTCCCGGCTGGTGTGCGACAACACCCGCAGCACAGCCCTCTCCCGGCTGGCGTGCGACCCCACCCGCAGCACAGCCCTCCCCTCTCCCTGCTGGCGTGCGACACAACCAGCAGCATAGCCCTCTCCCGGCTGGCGTGCGACCGTACCCGCAGCACAGCCCTCCCCTCTCCCGACTGGCGTGCGACCCCACCCGCTTTACAGCCCTCTCCCGGCTGGCGTGCGACCCCACCCGCAGCACAGCCCTCCCCTCTCACGGCTGGCGTGTGACCCCACCCGCAGCACAGCCCTTCCCTCTCCCGGCTGACGTGCGACAACACCCGCAGCACAGCCCTCTCCCGGCTGGCGTGCGACCCCACCCGCAGCACAGCCCTCCCCTCTCCCTGCTGGCGTGCGACCCGACCCGCGGCACAGCCCTCTCCCGGCTGGCGTGTGACCCCACCCGCAGCACAGCCCTTCCCTCTCCCGGCTGACGTGCGACAACACCCGCAGCACAGCCCTCTCCCGGCTGGCGTGCGACCCCCACCCGCAGCACAGCCCTCCCCTCTCCCTGCTGGCGTGCGACCCGACCCGCAGCACAGCCCTCTCCCGGCTGGCGTGGGACCCCACCCGCAGCACAGCCCTCCCCTCTCCCGACTGGCGTGCGACCCCACCCGCTTTACAGCCTTCTCCCGGCTGGCGTGCGACCCCACCCGCAGCACAGCCCTCCCCTCTCCCGGCTGGCGTGCGACCCCATCCGCTTTACAGCCCTCTCCCGGCTGGTGTGCGACCCCACCCGCAGCACAGCCCTCCCCTCTCCCAGTTGGCGTGCGACCCCACCCGCAGCACAGCACTCTCCCGGCTGGCGTGCGACCCCACCCGCAGCACAGCCCTCCCCTCTCCCGGCTGGCGTGCGACCCCACCCGCAGCACAGCCCTCCCCTCTCCCGGCGGGCGTGTGACCCCACCCGCAGCACAGCCCTCTCCCGGCTGGCGTGCGACCCCACCCGCAGCACAGCCCTCCCCTCTCCCGGCGGGCGTGCGACCCCACCCGCAGCACAGCCCTCCCCTCTCCTGGCCTGCGTGCGACCCCACCCGCAGCACAGCCCTCCCCTCTCCTGGCTGGCGTGCGACCCCACCCGCAGCACAGCCCTCCCCTCTCCCGACGGGCGTGAGACCCGACCCGCAGCTCAGCCCTCTCCCGGCTGGCGTGCGACCCCACCCGCAGCACAGCCCTCCCCCGGCTGGCGTGCGACCCCACCCGCAGCACAGCCCTCCCCTCTCCCGGCGGGAGTGCGACCCCACCCGCAGCACAGCCCTTCCCTCTCCCGGCTGACGTGCGACAACACCCGCAGCACAGCCCTCTCCCGGCTGGCGTGCGACCCCACCCGCAGCACAGCCCTCCCCTCTCCCTGCTGGCGTGCGACCCGACCCGCAGCACAGCCCTCTCCCGGCTGGCGTGCGACCCCACCCGCAGCACAGCCCTCCCCTCTCACCGCGGGCGTGAGACCCCACCCGCAGCACAGCCCTCTTCCGGCTGGCGTGCGACCCCACCCGCAGCACAGCCCTCCCCTCTCCCGGCAGGCGTGCGACCCCACCCGCAGAACAGCCCTCCCCTCTCCCGGCTGGCGTGCGACCCCATCCGCTTTACAGCCCTCTCCCGGCTGGTGTGCGACCCCACCCGCAGCACAGCCCTCCCCTCTCCCAGTTGGCGTGCGACCCCACCCGCAGCACAGCCCTCTCCCGGCTGGCGTGCGACCCCACCCGCAGCACAGCCCTCCCCCGGCTGGCCTTCGACCCCACCCGCAGCACAGCCCTCCCCTCTCCCGGCGGGAGTGCGACCCCACCTGCAGCACAGCCCTCTCCCGGCTGGCGTGCGACCCCACCCGCAGCACAGCCCTCCCCTCTCCCGGCGGGCATGCCAACCCACGTGCATCACAGCCCTCCCCTCTCCCGGCTGGCATGCAACCCCACCCGCAGCACAGCCCTCTCCCGGCTGGCGTGCGACCCCACCCGCAGCACAGCCCTCCCCTCTCCCGGCAGGCGTGCGACCCCACCTGCAGCACAGACCTCCCCTCTCACGGCTGGCGTGCGACCCCACTCGCAGCACAGCCCTCTCCCGGCTGGCGTGCGACCCCACCCGCAGCACAGCCCTCCCCTCTCCCGGCTGGCGTGCGACCCCACCCGCAGCACAGCCCTCTCCCGGCTGGCATGTGACCCCACCCGCAGCACAGCCCTCCCCTCTCCCGGCTGGCGTGCGACCCCACCCGCAGCACAGCCCTCCCCTCTCCCGGCTGGCGTGCGACCCCACCCGCAGCACAGGCCTCCCCTCTCCCGGCTGGCGTGTGACCCCACTCGTCGCACATCCCTCCCTTCTCCCAGCTGGCATGCGACCCCACCCGCAGCACAGCCCTCTCCCGGCTGGTGTGCGACCCCACCCGCAGCACAGTCCTCCCCTCTCCCGGCTGGCGTGTGACCCCACCCGCAGCACAGCCCTCCCCTCTCCCGGCTGGCGTGCAACAACACCCGCAGCACAGCCCTCTCCCGGCTGGCGTGCGACCCCACCCGCAGCACAGCCCTCCCCTCTCCCGGCTGGCGTGCGACCCCACCCGCAGCACAGCCCTCTCCCGGCTGGCGTGCGACCCCACCCGCAGCACAGCCCTCTCCCGGCTGGCGTGCGACGCCACCCGCAGCACAGCCCTCTCCCGGCTGGCGTGCGACCCCACCCGCAGCACAGCCCTCCCCTCTCCCGGCGGGTGTGCGACCCCACCCGCAGTCCAGCCCTCTCCCGGCTGGCGTGCAACCCCACCCGCAGCACAGCCCTCCCCTCTCCCGGCGGGCGTGCGACCCCACCCGCAGCACAGCCCTCTCCCGGCTGGCGTGCGACCCCACCCGCAGCACAGCCCTCCCCTCTCCCGGCGGGCGTGCGACCCCACCCGCAGCACAGCCCTCTCCCAGCTGGCGTGCGACCCCACCCGCAGCACAGCCCTCCCCTCTCACGGCGGGCGTGCGACCCCACCCGCAGCACAGCGCTCTCCCGGCTGGCGTGCGACCCCACCCGCAGCACCGCCCTCCCCTCTCCCGGCGGGCGTGCGACCCCACCCGCAGCACAGCCCTCTCCTGGCTGGCGTGCGACCCCACCCGCAGCACAGCCCTCTCCCGGCTGGCGTGCGACCCCACCCGCAGCACAACCCTCCCCTCTCCCGGCGGGCGTGCGACACCACCCACAGCACAGCCCTCTCCCGGCTGGCGTGCGACCCCACCCGCAGCACAGCCCTCCCCTCTCCCGGTGGGCGTGCGAACCCACCTGCAGCACAGCCCTCTCCCGGCTGGCGTGCGACCCCACCCGCAGCACAGCCCTCCTTTCTCCCGGCGGGCGTGCGACCCCACCCGCAGCACAGCCCTCCCCTCTCTCACCTGGCGTGGGACCCCACCCGCAGCACAGCCCTCTCCCGGCTGGCGTGCGACCCCACCCGCAGCACAGCCCTCTCTCGGCTGGCATGCGACCCCACCCGCAGCACAGCCCTCCCTCCCCCCGGCTGGCGTGCGACCCCACCCGCAGCAAAGCCCTTCCCTCTCTCGGCTGGCGTGCGACCCCACCCGCAGCACAGCCCTCCCCTCTCCCGGCTGGCGTGCGACCCCACCCGCAGCACAGCCCTCCCCTCTCCCGGCTGGCGTGCGACCCCACCCGCAGCACAGACCTCCCCTCTCCCGGCTGGCGTGCGACCCCACCCGCAGCACAGCCCTTCCTTCTCCCAGCTGGCGTGCGACCTTACCCGCAGCACAGCCCTCTCCAGGCTGGTGTGCGACCCCACCCGCAGCACAGCCCTCCCCTCTCCCGGCGGGCGTGCGACCCCACCTGCAGCACAGCCCTCTCCCGGCTGGCGTGCGACCCCACCCGCAGCACAACCCTCCCCTCTCCCGGCGGGCGTGCGACACCACCCACAGCACAGCCCTCTCCCGGCTGGCGTGCGACCCCACCTGCAGCACAGCCCTCCCCTCTCCCGGCTGGAGTGCGACCCCACCCGCAGCACAGCCCTCCCCTCTCCCGGCGGGCGTGCGACCCCACCCGCAGCACAGCCCTCCCCTCTCTCGGCTGGCGTGCGACCCCACCCGCAGCACAGCCCTCTCCCGGCTGGCGTGCGACCCCACCCGCAGCACAGCCCTCTCTCGTCTGGCATGCGACCCCACCCGCAGCACAGCCCTCCCCTCTCACGGCGGGCGTGCGACCCCAGCCGCAGCACAGCGCTCTCCCGGCTGGCGTGCGACCCCACCCGCAGCACCGCCCTCCTCTCTCCCGGCGGGCGTGCGACCCCACCCGCAGCACAGCGCTCTCCCGGCTGGCGTGCGACCCCACCCGCAGCACCGCCCTCCCCTCTCCCGGCGGGCGTGCGACCCCACCCGCAGCACAGCCCTCTCCTGGCTGGCGTGCGACCCCACCCGCAGCACAGCCCTCTCCTGGCTGGCGTGTGACCCCACCCGCAGCACAACCCTCCCCTCTCCCGGCGGGCGTGCGACCCCACCCGCAGCACAGCCCTCTCCCGGCTGGTGTGCGACCCCACCCGCAGCACAGCCCTCCCCTCTCCCGGCGGGCGTGCGACCCCACCTGCAGCACAGCCCTCTCCCGGCTGGCGTGCGACCCCACCCGCAGCACAACCCTCCCCTCTCCCGGCGGGCTTGCGACACCACCCACAGCACAGCCCTCTCCCGGCTGGCGTGCGACCCCACCCGCAGCACAGCCCTCCCCTCTCCCGGCGGGCGTGCGACCCCACCCGCAGCACAGCCCTCCCCTCTCCCGGCGGGCGTGCGACCCCCACCCGCAGCACAGCCCTCCCCTCTCTCGGCTGGCGTGCGACCCCACCCGCAGCACAGCCCTCTCCTGGCTGGCGTGCGACCCCACCCGCAGCACAGCCCTCTCTCGTCTGGCATGCAACCCCACCGCAGCACAGCCCTCCCTCCTCCCGGCTGGCGTGCGACCCCACCCGCAGCACAGCCCTCCCCTCTCCCGGCTGGCGTGCGACCCCACCCGCAGCACAGCCCTCCCCTCTCCCGGCTGGCGTGCGACCCCACCCGCAGCACAGCCCTCCCCTCTCCCGGCTGGCGTGCGACCCCACCCGCAGCACAGACCTCCCCTCTCCCAGCTGGCGTGCGACCCCACCCGCAGCACAGCCCTCCCTTCTCCCAGCTGGCGTGCGACCCCACCCGCAGCACAGCCCTCTCCCGGCTGGTGTGCGACCCCACCCGTAGCACAGCCCTCCCCTCTCCCGGCGGGCGTGCGACCCCACCTGCAGCACAGCCCTCTCCCGGCTGGCGTGCGACCCCACCCGCAGCAGAGCCCTCCCCTCTCACGGCGGGCGTGCGACCCCACCCGCTTTACAGCCCTCTCCCGGCTGGCATGCGACCCCACCCGCAGCACAGCCCTCCCCTCTCCCGTCTGGCGTGCGACCCCACCCGCAGCACAGCCCTCTCCCGGCTGGCGTGCGACCCCACCCGCAGCACAGCCCTCCCCTCTCCCGGCTGGCGTGCGACCCCACCCGCTTTACACCCCTCTCCCGGCTTGTGTGCGACCCCACCCGCAGCACAGCCCTCCCCTCTCCCGGCTGGCGTGTGACCCCACCCGCAGCACAGCCCTCCCCACTCCCGGCTGGCGTGCGACCCCACCCGCAGCACAGCCCTCTCCCGGCTGGCGTGCGACCCCACCCGCAGCACAGCCCTCCCCTCTCCCGGCTGGCGTGCGACCCCACCCGCAGCACAGCCCTTCCTTCTCCCAGCTGGCGTGCGACCTTACCCGCAGCACAGCCCTCTCCAGGCTGGTGTGCGACCCCACCCGCAGCACAGCCCTCCCCTCTCCCGGCGGGCGTGCGACCCCACCTGCAGCACAGCCCTCTCCCGGCTGGCGTGCGACCCCACCCGCAGCACAACCCTCCCCTCTCCCGGCGGGCGTGCGACACCACCCACAGCACAGCCCTCTCCCGGCTGGCGTGCGACCCCACCTGCAGCACAGCCCTCCCCTCTCCCGGCTGGAGTGCGACCCCACCCGCAGCACAGCCCTCCCCTCTCCCGGCGGGCGTGCGACCCCACCCGCAGCACAGCCCTCCCCTCTCTCGGCTGGCGTGCGACCCCACCCGCAGCACAGCCCTCTCCCGGCTGGCGTGCGACCCCACCCGCAGCACAGCCCTCTCTCGTCTGGCATGCGACCCCACCCGCAGCACAGCCCTCCCCTCTCACGGCGGGCGTGCGACCCCAGCCGCAGCACAGCGCTCTCCCGGCTGGCGTGCGACCCCACCCGCAGCACCGCCCTCCTCTCTCCCGGCGGGCGTGCGACCCCACCCGCAGCACAGCGCTCTCCCGGCTGGCGTGCGACCCCACCCGCAGCACCGCCCTCCCCTCTCCCGGCGGGCGTGCGACCCCACCCGCAGCACAGCCCTCTCCTGGCTGGCGTGCGACCCCACCCGCAGCACAGCCCTCTCCTGGCTGGCGTGTGACCCCACCCGCAGCACAACCCTCCCCTCTCCCGGCGGGCGTGCGACCCCACCCGCAGCACAGCCCTCTCCCGGCTGGTGTGCGACCCCACCCGCAGCACAGCCCTCCCCTCTCCCGGCGGGCGTGCGACCCCACCTGCAGCACAGCCCTCTCCCGGCTGGCGTGCGACCCCACCCGCAGCACAACCCTCCCCTCTCCCGGCGGGCTTGCGACACCACCCACAGCACAGCCCTCTCCCGGCTGGCGTGCGACCCCACCCGCAGCACAGCCCTCCCCTCTCCCGGCGGGCGTGCGACCCCACCCGCAGCACAGCCCTCCCCTCTCCCGGCGGGCGTGCGACCCCACCCGCAGCACAGCCCTCCCCTCTCTCGGCTGGCGTGCGACCCCACCCGCAGCACAGCCCTCTCCTGGCTGGCGTGCGACCCCACCCGCAGCACAGCCCTCTCTCGTCTGGCATGCAACCCCACCGCAGCACAGCCCTCCCTCCTCCCGGCTGGCGTGCGACCCCACCCGCAGCACAGCCCTCCCCTCTCCCGGCTGGCGTGCGACCCCACCCGCAGCACAGCCCTCCCCTCTCCCGGCTGGCGTGCGACCCCACCCGCAGCACAGCCCTCCCCTCTCCCGGCTGGCGTGCGACCCCACCCGCAGCACAGACCTCCCCTCTCCCAGCTGGCGTGCGACCCCACCCGCAGCACAGCCCTCCCTTCTCCCAGCTGGCGTGCGACCCCACCCGCAGCACAGCCCTCTCCCGGCTGGTGTGCGACCCCACCCGTAGCACAGCCCTCCCCTCTCCCGGCGGGCGTGCGACCCCACCTGCAGCACAGCCCTCTCCCGACTGGCGTGCGACCCCACCCGCAGCAGAGCCCTCCCCTCTCACGGCGGGCGTGCGACCCCACCCGCTTTACAGCCCTCTCCCGGCTGGCATGCGACCCCACCCGCAGCACAGCCCTCCCCTCTCCCGTCTGGCGTGCGACCCCACCCGCAGCACAGCCCTCTCCCGGCTGGCGTGCGACCCCACCCGCAGCACAGCCCTCCCCTCTCCCGGCTGGCGTGCGACCCCACCCGCTTTACACCCCTCTCCCGGCTTGTGTGCGACCCCACCCGCAGCACAGCCCTCCCCTCTCCCGGCTGGCGTGTGACCCCACCCGCAGCACAGCCCTCCCCACTCCCGGCTGGCGTGCGACCCCACCCGCAGCACAGCCCTCTCCCGGCTGGCGTGCGACCCCACCCGCAGCACAGCCCTCCCCTCTCCCTGCTGGCGTGCGACCCCACCCGCAGCACTGCCCTCTCCCGGCTGGCGTGCGACCCCACCCGCAGCACAGCCCTCCCCTCTCCCGACTGGCGTGCGACCCCACCGGCTTTACAGCCCTCTCCCGGCTGGCGTGCGACCCCACCCGCAGCACAGCCCTTCCCTCTCTCGGCTGGCGTGCGACCCCACCCGCAGCACAGCCCTCCCCTCTCCCGGCTGGCGTGCGACCCCACCCGCAGCACAGCCCTCCCCTCTCCCGGCTGGAGTGCGACCCCACCCGCAGCACAGACCTCCCCTCTCCCGGCTGGCGTGCGACCCCACCCGCAGCACAGCCCTTCCTTCTCCCAGCTGGCGTGCGACCTTACCCGCAGTACAGCCCTCTCCCGGCTGGTGTGCGACCCCACCCGCAGCACAGCCCTCCCCTCTCCCGGCGGGCGTGCGACCCCACCTGCAGCACAGCCCTCTCCCGGCTGGCGTGCGACCCCACCCGCAGCACAACCCTCCCCTCTCCCGGCGGGCGTGTGACACCACCCACAGCACAGCCCTCTCCCGGCTGGCGTGCGACCCCACCCGCAGCACAGCTCTCCCCTCTCCCGGTGGGCGTGCGACCCCACCTGCAGCACAGCCCTCTCCCGGCTGGAGTGCGACCCCACCCGCAGCACAGCCCTCCCCTCTCCCGGCGGGCGTGCGACCCCACCCGCAGCACAGCCCTCCCCTCTCTCGGCTGGCGTGCGACCCCACCCGCAGCACAGCCCTCTCCCGGCTGGCGTGCGACCCCACCCGCAGCACAGCCCTCTCTCGGCTGGCATGCGACCCCACCCGCAGAACAGCCCTCCCCTCTCTCGGCTGGCGTGCGACCCCACCCGCAGCACAGCCCTCCCCTCTCCCGGCTGGCGTGCGACCCCACCCGCAGCACAGCCCTCCCCTCTCCCGGCTGGCGTGCGACCCCACCCGCAGCACAGCCCTCCCCTCTCCCGGCTGGCGTGCGACCCCACCCGCAGCACAGCCCTCCCCTCTCCCGGCTGGCGTGCGACCCCACCCACAGCACAGCCCTCCCCTCTCCCTGCTGGCGTGCGACCCCACCCGCAGCACAGCCCTCTCCCGGCTGGCGTGCGACCCCACCCGCAGCACAGCCCTCCCCTCTCCCGACTGGCGTGCGACCCCACCCGCTTTACAGCCCTCTCCCGGCTGGTGTGCGACCCCACCCGCAGCACAGCCCTCCCATCTCCCGGCTGGCGTGCGACCCCACCCGCAGCACAGCCCTCTCCCGGCTGGCGTGCGACCGTACCCGCAGCACAGCCCTCCCCTCTCCCGGCGGGCGTGCGACCCCACCCGCAGCACAGCCCTCTCCCGGCTGGCGTGCGACCCCACCCGCAGCACAGCCCTCCCCTCTCCCGGCGGGCGTGCGACCCCACCCGCAGCACAGCCCTCCCCTCTCCCGGCGGGCGTGCGACGCCACCCGCAGCACAGCCCTCTCTCGGCTGGCGTGCGACCCCACCCGCAGCACAGCCCTCCCCTCTCATGGCGGGTGTGCGACCCCACCCGCAGCACAGCCCTCTCCCGGCTGGCGTGCGACCCCACCCGCAGCACAGCCCTCCCCTCTCCCGGCGGGCGTGCTACCCCACCCGCAGCACAGCCCTCTCCCGGCTGGCGTGCGACCCCACCCGCAACACAGCCCTCCCCTCTCATGGCGGGCGTGCGACCCCACCCGCAGCACTGCCCTCTCCCGGCTGGCGTGCGACCTCACCCGCAGCACCGCCCTCCCCTCTCCCGGCGGGCGTGCGACCCCACGCGCAGCACAGCCCTCTCCTGGCTGGCGTGCGACCCCACCCGCAGCACAGCCCTCCCCTCTCCCGGCTGGCGTGCGACCCCACCCGCAGCACAGCCCTCTCCCGGCTGGCGTTCGACCCCACCCGCAGCACAGCCCTCCCCTCTCCCGGTGGGCGTGCGACCCCACCCGCAGCACAGCCCTCTCCCGGCTGGCGTGCGACCCCATCCGCAGCACAGCCCTCCCCTCTCCCGGCGGGCGTGCGACCCCACCTGCAGCACAGCCCTCTCCCGCCTGGCGTGCAACCCCACCCGCAGCACAGCCCTCCCCTCTCCCGGCGGGCGTGCGACCCCACCCGCAGCACAGCCCTCCCCTCTCTCGGCTGGCGTGCGACCCCACCCGCAGCACATCCCTCTCCCGGCTGGCGTGCGACCCCACCCGCAGCACAGCCCTCTCCCGGCTGGCATGTGACCCCACCTGCAGCACAGCCCTCCCCTCTCCTGGCAGGCATGCGACCCAACCCGCAGCACAGCCCTCCCTCCTCCCGGCTGGCGTGCGACCCCACCCGCAGCACAGCCCTCCCCTCTCTCGGCTGGCGTGCGACCCCACCCGCAGCACAGCCCTCCCCTCTCCCGGCTGGCGTGCGACCCCACCCGCAGCACAGCCCTCCCCTCTCCTGGCTGGCGTGCGACCCCACCCGCAGCACAGATCTCCCCTCTCCCGCCTGGTGTGCGACCCCACCCGCAGCACAGCCCTCCCTTCTCCCAGCTGGCGTGCGACCCCACCCGCAGCACAGCCCTCTCCCGGCTGGTGTGCGACCCCACCCGCAGCACAGCCCTCCCCTCTCCCGGCTGGCGTGTGACCCCACCCGCAGCACAGCCCTCCCCTCTCCCGGCTTGCGTGCGACCCCACCTGCAGCACAGCCCTCTCCCGGCTGGCGTGCGACCCCACCCGCAGCACAGCTCTCCCCTCTCCCTGCTGGCGTGCGACCCCACCCGCAGCACAGCCCTCTCCTGGCTGGCGTGCGACCCCACCCGCAGAACAGCCCTCCCCTCTCCCGACTGGCGTGCGACCCTGTGAAAATGAGAACGAGAATGGATGGACTATGAAATGAAGTGAGTACAAATATGAAACCCTAATTGGTTGTACCCCCTATGGGATACCCCACTATAGCCTACACAACAGCATAAGCCACAATGTTCTGACACACCCCCATAGGCAAAGTGGGGGAGAACAAGGGGTCACAAGACCAGTCAAGCAAAGCAAAGCAAAGCAAGCTCAGGGTGGATCACAAAGTCACCACACAGTCCGAGCACAGGGTCAAGGCCACACGGCCAGTTCACATGCAAGAGTACACACATATATATAAAGCTAGACAAGCAAGAGCAGGTATATATATATGTGAGAGTACAAGCAAGGTCAAGAGGAGAGCAAGTGAGGCAAGACGGGCACAAGACCCAGCTGAGTGCAGAAGCGCTGATGATCACAAGGCGGAAGTGCCTTGGTGAAGACATCAGCAGTGTTGGCCTCAGAGGCCACGTACGCAAGCCGCAACTGTCCACGTTGCTGTAGCTCACGAGCAAGGAAGTAGCGGAGAGCAATGTGCTTTGTTCTGTGCTCCAGTCGCTGCTCTCGACACAAGGCCAGCATGGCCTTGTTGTCTACGTACAGGACTGGAGGAGAACGAGGCGGCTCTCCAAGGTCGGTCAGCAGGTAGGTGAGCCAGCGAAGCTCCTGTGCAGCCATGGCCCCGGCGTAGATCTCAGCCTCACAACTCGAGCCAAGAACAGAAGACGAGCGAGTAGCCCGCCACGAAACAGAGCCGGAACCAAGGCTGAAGGTGTAACCCTGTGACGACCGCTGCGTAGCCTGGTCGTCAGCCCAAGAAGCGTCCGCGTGCCCAGCGAGGACCACTGGACTCCGCCCTCCAAGCACTAGCCCCATGCCCGACGTACTGCACAAGTAGCGCAACACCCTCTTCGCAGCAGCCATGTGCTCTGGTCTGTGTCTCCCAGGAGCAACATAGCGTGCAAGAATGCTAAGAGGGTATGCAAGGTCAGGTCGTGTGCAGGTCATCAGGTACATGAGGCAGCCAACAAGCTCTGGGTACGGGCCACTCGACTCTACGGACTCATCCGAAGGCAGAGCTGAGAGCGAGTGGCGAGTAGACAGAGGAGTGGCCTGAGGCGAGGAGTACGTGAAGCCGAAGCGCTGAAGGACCTGCTGCACCATGTGTGACTGAGTCAGGGTAATGGTGCGGCGTGCTCTGTCCCGGGTGATCTGCAAGCCAAGGTAGCTGCGCAGTTCACCCAAGTCTGTGCACGTGTGTCTCTTCTGCAGCTCGGACTTCACGTAGGCGAGTCCAGCAGTGTCAGCTGTGGCAAAGACCAAGTCGTCGACGTACACGAGGATGTAGAACGGCGGCAGAGAGGTGTCGGTGCGTAGAAACAGCGACGGGTCGGCAGTAGAAGGAGCAAACCCAAGAGCCGCAAGCGTAGTCCTCAGTGTGTCGTGCCACTCACGTGGCGCCTGGCGGAGACCGTAGACTGGACGCCGGAGACTCCACTGGGTACCAGGAGGGAAAGACCCAGTGAAGCCAGGTGGGCGACGCAGCCAGATCTCCTCGTGCAGGCTGCCCTGCAAGAAAGCTGTGCTGAAGTCAAGAGAGTGCAGCTCGTAGTCACGGTGAGCAGCAACGTGCAGCAGTACCCGAAGAGTGGTCATCTTCGGGGTGGGGGAGAAGGTCTGAAAGTAGTCAACTCCCTGCCTCTGACTGAAGCCACGAGCCACGTAACGCGCCTTGAAGACAGGCGGAGAACCCGGCGGCCGCTTCACCCTGAAGATCCACATGCCACTGACGATGTTCGCCCCAGGAGGGGGGACAGCGTCAACGTAGGTGCCTGTGGACTTCCAGGAAGCCATCTCTGCATCCATAGCTGCCTGCCACTGAGAGGAGTAGGGACCCTCTATCGCCTCCGCGTAAGAGCGCGGAGTCGGGATGTCAAGTGCATCCGGGTCTCCCTCAGGGGTAAGCAGTACGGACACGAGATGAGGTGAGGCAGCTGCCAGACACTGGAACTCCTCCTGCCTGTCCTCAAGGACGTCCGTGCCAAGGGCACACTCACCCCCGACGGACGGAGGACAGACAGACTCAGACTCAGCGACAAGACTAGCAGCGTAGTCTAAGCGACAGCGAGCAGCAAAGTCGACGAGCTCAGTAACGAGAGCAGACGCAGCAGTAGACTCAAAAGAAGGGTCAGTGACAACAGTAGCAAGGAGACGCGTGACAGTAGGACTGGCAGCACGAAGAGAGTCCGACTCCGGGTCGGCAAGAGCAGGAAGAGAGGACTCAGGAGGAGAAGGCAAAGGGGCACGCAGAGGAGCAGTGGACGGACGCAGAGACATCCGGTGCGTGCCAGGGACAGGAGGAGGACGCTGACGCGAACCGCGACCACTAGTGCGAGCAGCACGGACAGGCGACGCAGGGCGAGACGCAGGCTCACGACGCTCAGCCAGACCTCCAGTAGGACCAGTGTAGGGAGAAGGAGCAGGCAAAGGGGAGGTAGGCTGCAACTGTAGCTGGGACGAGACAGGCTGTGGACACTCTAAGGGAGGAGGAGGACCAGTAGAAGGTGGAAGACCAAGAACCTGCTGCAGGAGTGGAACGAAGTACGGTCGAGGCCGCGCGGCGACGCTAGAAGCAGCAGGGACAGCACCAGAACCCTCAGCAGGAGCACCCGCTCCAGCAGCACCACCAGTAGCTCCAGAACCTCCAGCAGCACCAGGAGCACCCCCAGTAGGACTGCCAGCGGTAGTCTCAGCGCCAACACCCTCAGCAGCACCAGCTCCAGTGCACCCAGGACGAGCACCTCCGGGACCCGCGACCGCAGCACCCTCAGCAGCCGAAGGACCTCCAGCACCAGCAGCACGCCTCCAGCGCCGGGCAAACCACTCACGCAGCTCCTGTGGAGAAAGTGGCTCCCGGCGAGACGAAGCACTCGGAGAACCTCCAGGCGGAGCACCTCCAGGCTCAGCACCCCCAGGCGTAGCACCCCTAGGCTCAGCACCCCCAGACGTAGCACCCCCAGGCTCAGCACCCCTAGGCTCAGCACCCCCAGGCTCAGCACCCCTAGGCTCAGCACCCCCAGGCTCAGCACCCCCAGGCTCAGCACCCCTAGGCTCAGCACCCCTAGGCTCAGCACCCACAGACGTAGCACCCCCAGGCCCAGCACCCCTAGGCTCCGCACCCCCAGGTACAGCACCCCCAGCCTCAGCACCCTCAGCAGCACCAGAGTCACCAGTGACCTCGACAGGCTCGACTGCGTCTACCTGGGACACACCTGAAGGGGCAGGACCCTGAGGGGGGAGGGGGTCTACCTGGGGGGGACCTGGTACCAGGAAGAGTGGGGGTGGGGGGAGGGACGGAGTGCGGTAGGAGAAGAGGCGGTAGTAGGGGACCGACTCGTCAAACGTGACGTCCTGGGAGGACAGAACACGGCGAGAGGTGGGGTGGTAAAACTGCCACCCAGGCGCGTCAGGGGGGAACCCCAGGAAGACGCAAGGAGCAGCACGAGGGGATAGTTTGTCCGCAGACAGGTCGCGGACAAACGCCCGAGATCCCCAGACCCGGAACGCCGACGCATCGCCAACCTTCCCCGTCCACAGCAAGGCTGGGGAGGTCTCCGGCCTGGAGACCCTGGGGTGGAGGTTGATCTGATGCGCCGCGTACCTCACCGCAAACGGCCACAGAAAATGGGGGGCAGCCGCATGCATCATAGACGTACGAGCGACGTCCATGACCATGCCAATGCGGCGCTCAGCAATCCCATTTTGCTGCGGTGAGTCCGGAAGCGTGAAGGTCTGACGGATGCCCCGTGCACGACAGTAGACACGCAGAAGGCCAGAGGAGAACTCTCCGCCTCTGTCCGAGTGCAGACGCAGAACAGGAAAGTCCGAGCCGAAGCTCTGCCTGAGCTGGAGACGAGCTGCGCGGATCCAGTCGATCAGCACCTCAGTGACATCACCCTTGCTGCGCAAGGGGAAGACTGTGGTGTAACGCGAGTAGTCGTCAACAACGAGCAGGAAGTAGCGCTCGTGACCCTGTCCACGGACGCGGGCTGGGCCCCACACGTCCATGTGAAGTGTCTGCAACGGGGCCTCTGTTGAAGGAAACTGGGAGGAGTGAGGGGCAGCACGCTGGCGCCCCTCGACACAGGGGACACAGGCAGGGCCAGGGCCCTGAGGAAGGGGAGGGAGGGACCGGGGGAGACCGGACACAAGAAGACGGGAGGCCATACCTCTGAGCCGAAGCAGAGAGGGGTGGCCAAGGCGGTGGTGCCAGAGGAGAGTCTCGTGAGACAGGAGACGACACGAACAGGGGGCAGACTCAGGACCAGACCTGGACGCCGCAGCAAACACCTGACCCGACGTAACTACCCTACCAGACTCAGCAACTGGAGGAGACGCAGTGGTCAGAGTGTACAGGCTCGACCCCGGCTGACGGGTGAACGTAGCCAGGTGTCGGCCTGTGCCAGCCTCTGTACAGTGGGTCACTCGCTGACGTGCAGGAGTGAACTGGTGGACACCCGCATCCTGTAGGTCAGCACCACTCACCAGGTTCGTCGAGAACGAGGGGAGGTAGAGACCAGACAGGGTGCCAGAGAGAGCCGCCGGACACGGGAGGACTGTGGAGAAACGAGACAGGACCGGACCCCCAGAGGGGTCAGCCAGAGACACCGCAACCGGCCGACTAAGCGGCGTGAGTGTGGTGCGGTCCCGAAAGAAGGAGCGAGACGCCCCAGAGTCAAGAGTGAAGGTGAGGGAGGCCGAAGCCGACGCGGTACCTGAGAGAGCAGACTCACCAGTACCTGAGGACGCAGACACACCAGCACCTAGAGCAGCAGCGTCGTAAGCACCTAGGGCAGCAGCCTCACCAGTACCTAGAGCAGCAGTCTCAATGCCCGGATCGGGCTGGAAACACCGGTAACAGTCACCCTCATCACTAATAGACACAGCATACATGGCAGAGAGAATAGCATCAAAGTCCAGATCAAAGATGGCAACCCCCGCCCTAGACAGCTCGTCCCAGCGAGGGATCTCGGAGGCCTCCGGGAACTGGTGACGCCATGCGTCCGTCAGGCGGCCAAAGCAGCGCGGAGTGGGGTGCGCACCCCCACACTGCTCACCCGCACGGTCGCCGGTGCGCAGGACGTAGGTACACGGACCAAAACCCCCACCCCGCTGGCGTGCAGTGTACCACTCACGGAGCTGCTGAGGGGACAGGGTCGCACGACCACGCTGCTGCTGCTGGCGCGAGCCACCACCGGAGCCACTCCTCTGCAAAGACCCGCGACCAGCTCCACCGCCACCCCCACCGCCTCCACCGCCTCCGCTGCCTCCACTGCCGCCGCCGCCTCCACCGCCTCCTCCACCGCCGCCTCCTCCGCCACCTCCGCTACCACCGCCACCGCCGCCGCGGCCTCCGCCTCCACTGCCGCCACCGAACCCCCCACCCCCACCTCCACCTCCACCGCTACCCCCACTCCCCCCACTGCCTCCACCTCCACCTCCACCGCCCGCTCCTCCAGCTCCCTTGCCCCCCTTGCCCTTGCCAGGGCGGCGTCTCCCGCTAGGGGCAGACGCCGCACCGACCGACTCAAGACCAAGGAGGTCGGCCGAAGCAGCAGAGGCAATAGAGGGCAGCAGGGGGGAGGGAGAACACCCCTCAAAGATGGGGGTGCGCGGGTCACCTCGAGAGGCTCCTACAGCGACTATGCTCTTTTCTATCGCGAGGAGGGCCTTCTCGAGGAGGTCTACAGTGAGTGTGGTGGGACAGACTGAGAGAAAGTGGTCCCTGACTACTCGAAGGGAGTCAGGGAGGCGAGTGACTAGGAAGTACAGAGTGATGTACATGGGGGGGGGGTTCGCGGTGCAGAAGTCAGCAGGAAGTGCAGCGCGGTAGCGAGTGTCACTAGTGCGGAGGTGCGTAATGAGGTCAGCAACGGTGGGAAAAGAAGCAAGGTCAGGGAAGAGGTACGGCAGCATGAGACGGCTCAGTGCAGCAGTGGAAGGGGAGGAGTAGCGCGCGACTACAGCGGCATACAAGGTCTGAGCACTCTTGTACTGACTAAAGTGCGCACGCTCGGAGGTAGGGAGGTGGCGACGCACAGCAAGACGTGCAGCAGCATCGCGCGTGGCCCACTGGGAGCGAACAGTGGCGTCAGCATCAGCAGCAGGGGCAGGGGAAGCGCCAGAGGTGAGGTCAAAGAGAGAGAGGCCGTCCGCCCTATCGCACTGTAAGAACAGCTGTAGGTCATCTACCCAGACCTCAAAGTCAATGGCCCGACCCTCAGCGTCAAAAGTGAGGACACTAGGGGTAGCCATGACAGCAGTAGACCAGCAGTGCAAGGAGTAGGGGAAGAGCACGCAGTGACAGAGGGTCTGTGCTCACCGGACAGGGCTGCTCGGGCGGCTCGGCTGCAGGGCGGCTCGGCCGCTGGGCGGCTCGGCGGCTGGGCGGCTCGGCGGCTGGGCGGCTCGGCAGCTGGGCGGCTCGGCGGCTGGGCGGTCGGCTGCACGGCTGCAGTGCGGCTCGGCGGCGGGGCGGCTCGGCTGCTCTGCTGCTGGGCGGCTCGGCTGCGCTGCTGTTGGGCGGCTCGGCTGGGCCGCTGATGTAGGGCGGCGGGGCCGCTGTAGAGGAGTGGCGGGGCCGCTGCAGAAGGACGGCGGGGCCGCTGGGTAGTGAGGCGGCGGGGCCGCGAAGACGGGCGGCGGGGCCGCTGCAGAGAAGCGGCGGGGCCGCAGTGAAGGGCGGCGGGGCCGCAACAAGAGAGGCGGCGGGGCCGCAGCGAGAGAAGCGGCGGGGCCGCGAAGTCGGGCGGCGGGGCCGCTGAGTAGGGCGGCGGGGCCGCAGTGAGAGGCGGCGGGGCCGCAGCGAGAGAGGCGGCGGGGCCGCGAAGACGGGCGGCGGGGCCGCTGAGATGGGCGGCGGGGCCGCAGTGAGTGGCGGCGGGGCCGCAGCGAGAGATGGCGGCGGGGCCGCGAAGACGGGCGGCGGGGCCGCAACGAGAGAGGCGGCGGGGCCGCAGAAAAGGGCGGCGACGGGCCGTAGGCGGCGCGAAGCCGCAGGTAAGGGCGGCGACGGGCCGGGGCGGCTCGAAGCCGCAGGTAGAGGCGGCGCGAAGCCGCGGGAAGGGCGGCGACGGGCCTGGGCGGCGCGAAGCCGCAGGTAGGGGCGGCGCGAAGCCGCCGGTGAGGGCGGCGCAAAGCCGCGGGTAAGGGCGGCGACGGGCCGGGAAAAGGGCGGCGCGCCGCAGCCGCTAGGGCGGCTCGACGCGACCGTAAGGGCGGCGCGACGGGCCGCTAGGTGCGACTCGACGGGCCGCTAAAA
Organism: Closterium sp. Naga37s-1; assembly: GCA_947471745.1. Taxonomy (NCBI): domain Eukaryota; kingdom Viridiplantae; phylum Streptophyta; class Zygnematophyceae; order Desmidiales; family Closteriaceae; genus Closterium; species Closterium sp. Naga37s-1. The sequence continues at coordinate 1,597,387 of CANJKZ010000382.1, read as the reverse complement.
AAAAAAAAGGCAGGCGCGACTCGAGGCGCGCTTCGGTGGGCCCAAGGAACAGTCCCTAGGAGGGGACCTGCTCTGATTCCAAGGGCGTCTGGATCCCCCTCAGGGGCAAGCAGCATGGCGCAGAGATGAGGAACAGCGGCCGCAAGAAAACCAAGCTCGAACTGCCTGTCCTCTACGACCTCCAGGGGAAAGACAGGAGCACCCCCAGAGGACGGAGAACGTGCAGGGCCACTCACCAAGTGAGCGGCGTAGTCAAGGCGGTGGGAAGAGGCAAAGCCAGAGACAGTGGTAACAAGTGCTGAGACAGACGACAGAGGTGCAGTCGGGTGAGTGACCAACGCGGACAAAACACGGGAGACGACAGGACGGGAGGCACGGAGGTAGTCGGACAACGGGTCGTGAAGCACAGTGAGAGACGACTCAGGGGGCTGTGGAAGGACAGGAGGAGGTGGAACACGAGAGCGGAGAACAAGGTGAAACGGACCGTCTGCACGGTAACGGGACCGACGGGGCTGTGGAGACACAGCACGACTGAGGGGAGGACGACGAGTCCACTGGGAGGAGGAAAGGGACTCAACTGGTGGAACAGGAGGGGACGATAGGGGACCACGAACAAAGCGTGCAGGTGCTGGGTCGGGGAGGTCGCGTAGTCGCAGTCGCTGCTGCTCCGCCTCCTCTGGCGTCTGCTGCGACGGTACCGGCCCCTGCTGCTGCTCCTGTGGCTTCGCCTCTGCCCTCTCCTGCTGCGGCTGCAGCTGTACCTGCTGCTGCGACCGGGACTCCTGCGCTACCCTCTCCTGCTGCTGCCGTGACTCCTCCTCTACTCTCTCCTGGTGCGGCCGTGACTGCTCCTCTACTCTCTCCTGCTGTGTCTGTAACTGCACCTGCTGCTGCGGGCGGGACTCCTGCTCTACCCTCTCCTGGTGCGGCCGTGACTCCTCCTCTACCCTCTCCTGCTGCGGCTGCAGCTGCACCCGCTGCTGCGACCGGGACTCCTGCGCTACCCTCTCGTGCTGCTGCTGTGACTCCTCCTCTACTCTCTCCTGCTGCTGCTGCTGCTGCTGCTGCTGCTGTGCCCTCTCAAATCGCTCACGCTCCTCCCTCTCCAACCGGAGGAGACGCTGCTCACGGGTCAGGAAACGTACAGTGCGCGGTGTAGGCGCCACAGTGCCAGTGCCTCCAGCTCCAGCACCCCCAGAACCAGCACCTCCACCACCGACACCCCCGGGGCCTCCAGTACCTCCCGCAGGAACACCCCCAGGCTCCGCAGCAACCGACCGCAGAGAAGAAGGAGGAGGAAACTGCGGGACGGACGGGAAGCCAGGGGGTGAGGCAGGGCGAGGCCGCCGAGTCGAGGCTGCCGTGTCCTCCACAGGAGTGACCTCCACGCCCACAACCCCTGCACCCCCAGAGCCGACACCACCAGCTCCTGCAGCCCCAGTACCCTCACCCTCCGCAACTGCACCTCCCGCACCCCCAGACACGACAGGGACTGGACGCTGCGGGGGGGAAGACTGCGGAGTGACGTGCGACACACCTGACGGGGCAGGACGCGAAGGGGGGGGGGCTACCGGGGCGACTGGTGGGGGCTCAAGGGTGAGGAACAGCGGGGGGGAAAGGCCTGAGTACCTCGGTGGGGGCGACTCCTGTAGTAGCAGACAGACTCGTCGAACGTGACGTCCTGCGAAGCGAAGAACTGGTAGGTGACCGGGTCGTAGAACACCCAGCCGGAGGCGTCCAAAGGGAAGCCAAGAAAGACGCAGGCACGAGTGTGCGGAGACAACTTGTTCGCGCCAGGGGCGCGAACGTGAGCCAGACAACCCCAGACGCGGAAGTCAGCTGCTACGCCCGGAGAACCTGTCCAAAGGGAGACCGGCGTCACCCTTGGCCGTGCGTCACTGGGCCACAGGTTCAGCTGGTGCGCGGCGTAGCGGACTGCCTGGGGCCACAAGAACTGGGGGGCACCGGCATGGCACATGGAGGTCCGGGCAACCTCCATGACCAGGCCGATGCGTCGCTCGGCTACCCCGTTCTGCTGCGGTGATGCTGGTAGCGTGTAAGACTGGATGATCCCCCGACCCTGACAGAACGTCTCCAGGCGAGTGGAAGAAAACTCACCACCACGGTCCGAGTGTAGGCGAAGCCCACACAGGCCCTGGGCGCCACCCCACGCTAGTAGCCACGGCTCGAGGACGGTAGGCACGTCGGCCTTCCGTCGCAAGGGGAAAACCGTGGTGTAGCGGGAGTAGTCGTCCACCACAATCAGGAAGTAGCGCTCCTGACGTGGGCCAAGGATCGGAGAGGGGCCCCAGACGTCCAAGTGCAGGGTCTCGAAGGGAGCCGTGGTGGGGGGGAACGAGGAGGAGTGAGGGGCAGCGCGCTGCCGACCCTCGACGCAAGGAGTGCACAGCGGCGCAGGAGAGCGGGGAAGCGGTGCAAGCGACCCTGGGAGACCTGAGACCAGACGGTAACGTGCCATCCTACTGAGACGCGGGAACGACGGGTGACCTAGACGGTGGTGCCAGAGGACCGACGGGTGGGTGAGGGACCGACAGTCACACGACACAGCAGCTACCTGACCTGACCTGACCTGACCCGACTCAGTGTGGTGGGACCCAGTGTGTAGTGAGTACAGACCAGATCCCGGCTCTCTGTGGAATGTGGCCAGGGGCGCCCCAGTGGCACCGACAGTGCAGGAGGCAACAGGCTCGTCCAGTGGGAAAGTAGTGACTACGCCTAGGTCGTGAAGGTGACTGACACCCACCAAGTTCCTAGAGAACGAGGGGGTGTAGTAACCTGTAAGAAAACCTGAGGGAGCCGCCGGACACGGAAGAGTGGTGGTGCTGCTAGCAACTACACGTCCCACAGAGGGGTCAGCCAAGGCGACAGTGACTGGAGTGCGCAGTGGTGTGAGGTCGGTACAGTCGCGAAAGAAGCAGCTGGACGCTCCAGAATCTAGGGTGAAGGAAAGCTGTGCAGTCTGTGGGGTCGCACCCGAACCAGCTACAAAGGCTAGTGCTAGACTAGTGGTAGCTGCAGCTTCTACACAAAGACCCTCAGAGGCGCCGGGACTGGAAACAACACACGCACCAAGACTGGAAACACAGGTCTCTACTCGTGCAGCCGGAAAGGGTCCTAGACCAGGCAGGTGAGACTCAACTGGTGCAGTAGTGCGCTGGCGAAGGCGCGAAGGCCAGTGCGGTGTAATAGCGTGAGGACCAAAACGCTCACGGTGGAGGTCGTCGAGTCGACGGTAGCAGCTGGACGCAGTGTGGTCAGGACTCCAGCAGGTAGTGCCAGCACCAGGGCCTGTCAGGGCCCGGTACCCGCAGGGGCCGACGTCTCGCCCACTGCTAGCTGAGCCACTGCTGGGGGCGCCACACTTTGGACCCGCAGGCCCCAACTGACGGGAGTGCTGCGGCTGGCCCTGCTGCTGTAGAACCCTAGTACATGCCATGTGAGCCTATGCTGCTACTGGTTCTGCTCAGGGCAGCCTAAGCTGCTGCTGGTGCGCTGGGGGCAGCCTGTGCTGCTTCTGGTTCTGCTGAGAGGCAGCCTAGGCTGCTACTGGTTCTCCAGGGGGCAGCCAATGCTGCTGCTAGTGCGCAGGCAGTTGCCTAAGCTGCTGCTGGTGCGCTGGCGGTAGCCTAAGCTGCTGCTGGTGCGCTGGGGGCAGCCTATGCTGCTGCTGGTTCGCTGGGGGCAGCCTATGCTGCTGCTGGTTCTGCTGGTTCTGCTGGTTCTGCTGGTTCTGCTGGTTCTGCTGGTTCTGCTGGTTCTGCTGGTTCTGCTGGTTCTGCTGGGGGCAGCCTACGTTGCTGCTGGTGCGCTGGGGGCAGCCTATGCTGCTGCTGGTGTAGCTGGCGGCAGTGTAATCGGCTGGGGCTACTGACGGCGGGTGTGGTAGGTCGTGGGGAGGCAGGTTTCAGGTGGGGAAGCTGTTAAGGCAGCGGGCTACGGGTGAGGCGGCGGTTCTGTGCAGTTCTGTGCGGTTATGTGCAGTACTGTGCGGTTCTGTGAGGTTCAATGCGGTGGAGAGGACTGGGTGGGGCAGCTGATTCCGGGTGAGGTGCCTGGAACGGGTGGGGCAGCAGGTTTCCAGGTGGGGCGGCGGTTGTCAGGTCTGGGGCGGTGGTTTTCAGGTGGGGAAGCTGTTAAGGCGGCGGTTCTGTGCGGTTCTGTGCAGTTATGTGCATTTCTGTGCGGTTCAATGCGGTGGAGAGGACTGAGTGGGGCGGCTGATCCCGGGTGAGGTGCCTGGAACGGGTGGGGCAGCAGGTTTCCAGGTGGGGCGGCGGTTGTCAGGTCTGGGGCGGCGGTTTTCAGGTCTGGGGCGGCGGGTTTCCAAGTTCGGCGGCGGTTTTCAGGTCTGTAATGGCGGGTTTTCAGGTCTGGGGGGCGGTTAAGACGGTGGGCTGCACGTGCGCGCGGCCGCGACGTACTAGCGCGAAGCTGCGGGTGCGACTAAGGCTGCGCGCGCAGCTACGCGCGTTCGTCTGCTGCGCGCTAGAGGGCTGGGGGGAAACGCGCGGGGTAAAACGAGTGGGGCGCGGGGCAGAAAACGAGTGACGCACGGCAAAAACGGGTGGGGCGCAGGGCAGAAATGGGTGACGCGCGATGTCGACGGGGGGGCGCGACCTACTCGGGCTCTACGGGGCAGGGCGCTTCGGGCTATGGGTCGCTACGAGGCGCGCGGGTGGTGGGCCCATAGACTATCGAGAGAAATTTCGCCTAAGGGAAAAATTGCCTAGGGGAAAAATCGCCTAAGGGAAACCTAGCTCTATACCATGTTACGATAAGAATGAATTGATAGAAAATGTGAAGTACAACCCTAGATATAGCAAACCCTAATCATGCAAGTAAGTAGAAACGTAACACCTAGACTAACCTAAACAACACATATAAAATATATGTTGACACCCACGTCCAGCGTACCACTCACGAAGCTGCTGAACAGACGGGGTCTCACGGGTGCGCAGCTGCTGCGGACGCTGGCTGCCACCAAGGCCTCCACGCTGCGTGGCCGCACCACGACCAGCACCACCTCCTCCGCTACCTCCACCACCGCCGCCGCCGCCGCCACCTCCTCCACCACCGCCGCCACGGCCGCCACTGCCGCCACCTACGCCCCCACTCCCGGAACCACCCCCACCACCACCTCCACCTCCTCCACCGCTGCCTCCACCGCCCCCACCACCACCCCTGCTTCCCTTGCCCTTGCCAGTGCAGCGTCGCCCACTAGGGGCAGACGCAGCGCCGACCTCCTCAGTGCCGACGAGGTCGACAGCAGCAGCAGAGGCAACAGAGGGGAGAAGGGGGACAGGGGAACACCCCTCAAAGAAGGGGGTGCGACGGTCACCGCGAGAAGCACCAACAGCTAAGATACTCTTCTCAGCTGCAGCAAGGCGCTCCTCTAGCAAGTCGACAGTCAGCTCGGTGGGGCAAAGGGAGAGAAAGTGGTCCCTGACTGAAGAAAGAGAGTCAGGGAGGCGGGTGACTAGGTAGTAAAGGGTGATGTACATGGGGGGCGGGTTCTTGGCACAGAACTCAGTGGGAAGGGCAGCACGGTAGCGGGCGTCACTAGTGCGAAGGTGAGCAACTAGGTCAGCGACAGTGGCAAAGGCAGCAAGGTCAGGGAAAAGGTACGGTAGCATGAGGCGGCTGAGGGCAGCAGTGGCAGGGGAGGAGTAGCGTGCAACTACAGCGTCGTACAGAGCCCTAGCACTCTTGTACTGACTAAAGTGCGCGCGCTCAGTAGACGGCAGGTGGTTGCGCACAGCAAGACGAGCAGCAGCATCGCGCGTGAGCCACTGCGAGCGAACAGTACTGTCAGCATCAGCAGTAGGGGCAGTAGAGGCGCCAGAAGTGAGATCGAACAGTGAGAGACCATCCTTGCTATCGCACTGTAGGAAAAGCTGCAGATCATCTAGCCAGACCTCAAAGTCAACAGCCCGACCCTCAGCATCAAAGGTAAGAACATTGAGACTAGCCATGACAGGAGAAGCAGCAGGCTAGCAGTAGCAGCAGTGGAACTCGGCTAAGCAGGCTAGGTAGGGCGGCGCAGCTCGGCAGGGTGGTGTGGCTCGGCAGCGCGGCGCTCTTACCAGGGGAGAGGCTGGGGCAGGGCCGGGGTAGGGCCGGGGCAGTCCAGGAGCAGGGCCGGGGCAGGGCCGGGGCAGTTCATGAGCAGGGCCGGGGCAGGGCCGGGGCAGTTCAGGAGCAGGGCCGGGGCAGTTCAGGAGCAGGGCCGGGGCAGGGCCAGGGCAGAGCCGGGCCAGGGCCGGGGCAGTTCAGGGGCAGGGCCGGGGCAGGGCCGGGGCAGGGCCGGGGCAGAGCCGGGGCAGTTCAGGAGCAGGGCCGGGGCAGTGCAGAAGCAGGGCCGGGGCAGGGCCGGGGCAGTTCAGGAGCAGGGCCGGGGCAGGGCCGGGGCAGTTCAGGAGCAGGGCCGGGGCAGGGCCAGGGCAGAGCCGGGCCAGGGCCGGGGCAGTTCAGGGGCAGGGCCGGGGCAGGGCCGGGGCAGGGCCGGGGCAGAGCCGGGGCAGTTCAGGAGCAGGGCCGGGGCAGTGCAGAAGCAGGGCCGGGGTAGTGCAGGGGCAGGGCCGGGGCAGAGCCGGGGCAGGGCCGGGGCAGGGCCTGGGCAGAGCCGGGCCAGGGCCGGGGCAGTTCAGGGGCAGGTCAGGAGCAGGGCCGGGGCAGTGCAGAAGCAGGGCCGGGGCAGTTCAGGAGCAGGGCCAGGGCAGCGTCGGGGAAGAGCTGCGACAGGGCCGCAGCAGGGCCGGCCGGGCCTGAAGGGGCCTCTAATGGGGCATGACTGGGCCGAACGGGGCCTATAACGGGGCCTGACGAGGCCTATAACGGGGCCGAATGGGGCCTATAACGGGGCCTGACGGGGCCTATAACGGGGCCGTACGGGGCCGTACGGGGCCTATAACGGGGCCAAATGGGGCCTGACGGGGCCGTACTGGGCCTCTAACGGGGCCTGACGGGGCTGTACGGGGCCTCTAACGGGGCCTGTCGGGGCCTAACGGGGCCTTAAACGGGGCCGAACGGGGCCTGACGGGGCCTTACGGGGCCTTACGGGGCTAACGGGGCCTTACGGGGCCTTAATCCGCGCCCTAAACGGGGCCAAATGGGGCCTGACGGGGCCGTACGGGGCCTCTAACGGGGCCTGACGGGGCCGTACGGGGCCTCTAACGGGGCCTGTCGGGGCCTAATGGGGCCTTAATCCGCGCCCTAAACGGGGCCTAAAGGGGCCTTACGGGGCCTAACGAGGCCTTAAGGGGCCTTACGGGGCGGGCGCAGGCTCTAAGGGCGGGCGCAGGGGCCGTGACGGGCCTCGAAGGGAAGGTGCGAAGCGCGCGGCAAGTAGGCAGGGGAGAAATTTCAGTGGTGGGCCCTTAAAAAAAATCTCGAAACTAGCTCTATACCATGTGAGAATGATAGACGAAAGAATGATTGAATTAGGAAATGAGAAGGGTACAAGTAGGAAACACATAAGTGTTGTACCCTCTAAGGACTACCCCACTACAGCCTAGACCGACTATAGTAAATATATGTTTGACAGGGGTCGGGATGTATAGTGCATCCGGGTCTCCCTCAGCGGCAAGCAGCATGGAAGCGAAACGAGGTACAGCAGCTGCAAGACACTCAAAGTCCTCCTGCTTGTCCTCAAGGACGTCCGTGCCAAGAGCACACTCACCCCCGACGGTCTGAGGACTGGCAGACTCAGACGCAGCAACAAGCGCAGTGGCGTAGTCTAGACGACAGGTAGCAGCAAAGTCAAGCAGCTCAGCAACAAGGGCAGATGCAGCAGTGGACTCAAAAGAAGGGTCAGTGACAACAGTGGCGAGGAGACAAGAGACAGTGGGACTGGCAGCACGGGCAAGGTCAGACGCAGGGTCAGGGATAGCAAGAAGAGAGGACTCAGGAGGAGGCGGCAGAGGAACACGCAGTGGAACAAAGGAAGGACGAAGTGCCATAGCATGGGTGCCGTGGACAGGAGGAGGACGCAGACGAGGAGCGCGACGAGCAGGGTGAACAGGCGAGATAGGACGAGACGCAGGCTCACGACGCTCTGTAAGACCGCCAATCTGTGCAGTGTAAGGAGAAGGGGCAGGTAGTGGGGAGGCTGGCGGTAACGGCGGCTGCGACTGGTCAGGCTGTGGACACAGGAAGGGAGGAGTAAGGCCAGGAGAAGACGGGAGACCAAGAACGAAGTACTGTCATGGCCGCAGAGTGCCTCCAGCACCAGTACCACCAGACACAGCACCTCCAGCTCCAGGGTCTCCAGCTCCAGCTCCAGCGCCACCAGCGCCAGCACCTCCACCTCCAACTCTAGGGTCAACAGCTCCAGCTCCCGTGCTCTCAGCTCCATTGCCTCCAACCCCAACACCTCCAGGCTCCGCAAGGTCTCCAGCTCCAGCTCCTCCAGCTCCAGTGCCCCCAACGCCGCCAGTCCCGGCAGCTCCAGCACCCCTGGTACGAGCACCTCCAGGACCAGTGGTCGTAGTACCAACTCTAGTGGCTCTAGCGACAGAGGCTCCAACTCCGGCAGCTCCACTCAGAAGGCGTGCGCGCCGAGCAAGCCACTCACATAGCTGCTGCGGGGAGACAGTCGTGGTGAAGCACCCGCAGGACCTCCAGACGAAGCAGTACCCCGAGGCTCAGCACCCCCAGACTCCGCACCCTCAGACTCAGCACCCCCAGGCTCAACACCCTCAGGCTCAGCACCCGCAGGCTCAGCACTCCCAGGCTCAGCACCCCTAGACCCAATACCCTCAGACTCAGTGCCCCCAAGCTCCGCACCCCCATACTCCACACCCCCAGGCGCAGCACCTCGAGCAGCACCTGAGTCGCCAGCTACCTCAACAGACACAGTACCAGGGAGAGGGTCTACCAGAGACACACCTGAGGGAGCAGGACCCTGGGGCGGAAGGGGGTCTACCGGAGGGGGGCCAGGAGCAAGGAAGAGCGACGGGGGCGGGGGAGGGGCAGAGCGGTAAAGGAAGAGACGGTAAAAGGGAACCAACTCGTCAAACGTGACGTCCTGAGAGGGGAGGACACGGCGCAAGGTGGGGTGGTAACACTGCCAGCCAGGCGCGTCAGGGGGAAAGCCAAAGAAGACGCAGGGAATAGCGCGGGCGGAGAGCTTGTCCGCGAATGAATTGCGGACAAAGGCACGAGACCCTCAGACCCGGAACACCGACGCATCGTCAACCTTCCCCGTCCAACGCAGTGTAGGCGAGGTCTCCGGCAAGGGGACATGGGGCCAGAGGTTGAGCTGATGCGCAGCGTACCGGACTGCAAACGGCCATAGAAAATGGGGGGCAGCCGCATGGATCATGGAGGTTCGAGCGACCTCCACGACTAAGCCAATGCGACGCTCAGCAATCCCATTCTGCTGCGGAGAGGCCGGAAGCGTGAACGACTGGGTGATGCCCTCCCCACGACAAAAGTCCCGCAAGAGGTCGGAGGAGAACTCACCACCTCTGTTAGAGTGCAGACGCAGGACAGGAAGGTCCTGGCCGAACCGCTCGCCTAGCTAGAGACGAACCGCGCGGATCCAAGGGATCAAAACATCAAGGACCTCATCCTTGCTGCGCAAGGGGAAGACCGTGGTGTACCGCGCGTAGTCGTCAACAACCAGCACAAAGTAGCGCTCGCGGCCCTGTCCACTGAAGCGGGTTGGGCCCCACACGTCCATGTGGAGAGTCTGCAGGGGAGCAGTCGTCGGGGGAAACGAGGAGGAGTGAGGAGTGGCGCGCTGCCACCCCTCGACGCAAGGAAGGCAGGGCGGGGCAGGCGAGGGCGGGAGGGGAGGCAGAGACCTGGGAAGACCAGAGACAAGGAGGCGGGAGTGCATGCCACGCAGGTGTGGCAGGGAGGGGTGACCAAGGTGGTGGTGCCAGAGGAGAGTCTGGTGCGACAGGAGGCGACACGAGCAAGGGGGTGCTACCTGACCTGACGCGGAAACCTGGGCAGACGCAGCTACCTGAGGAGGCTCCGGTAGCCAGTGTATACAGTCTGACCAGCACGGTCACCCGTGTGAATGACATACGGGCAGCTACCACTACCCCCAGACGCCCCACGCTGAGACAACCACTCACGAAGGTGCTGGGGCGACGGGGTCTCGCTACGACGCTGCTGCTGCTGCCTCTGGCCTCCTCCAGAATCTCCACGCTGAGCTCCAGTCCTACCGCCACCACCCCCACCGCTGCCACTACCGCCACTCCCACCACTGCCTCCACCACCGCCACCAAAGCCCCCACTCCCGCCACCACTCCCACCGCTGCCACCACCTCCACTGCCTCCACCACCTCCACTGCTGCCCCCACCACCACCCCCGTTGCCACCGCCACCACCCCTGCCACCCTTGCCCTTGCTGCTGCGGCGCTTCGCACTAGCAGAAGTAGCCCCAACGTCCTCAGCAGCAGGGACGTCTACCGCAGCTACAGAGGCGTAGGAGGGGGCAAGGGGGGAGGGGGAGCACCCCTCAATGAAGGGTGTGCGCGGAGTGCCACGAGCAGCACCTACAGCGACTACACTAGTCTCAGCCGCAAGGAGGTGCTGCTCGAGTAGGTCAATAGTGAGGACTGTTGGGGTCGAGGGAGAGAAAGTGGTCCTTGACAGAGCGAAGAGAGTCAGGGAGGCGGGTGACTATAAAGTAGAGAGTGATGAACATCGGGGGCTGGTTCCTATCAAGGAATTCAGCTGGGGCGGCAGCGCTGTAGCGAGCGTCGCTAGTGCGAAGGTGGGAAACCAGGTGCTCTACTGTGGCAAAGGCGGACACCTCGGCGAACAGGTAGGGCAGTAGAAGGCGGCCTAGAGCAGCAATGGCAGGCGAGGAGTAGCGAGCGACGACAGAGTCGTACACTGTCTGTGCTGTCCTGTGTTGTTCGAAGTGAGCGCATTCGGCTAACGGCAGGTGGTTGCAAATGGCTAAGCAGGCAGCAGCGTCGCGAGTAAGCCACTGTGAGCGAGTCACACTGTCAGCTGTGGCGGGAGGGGCGGGAGCGGCGCCAGACGTGTGGTCAAACAACGAAACACTGTCCCTAGTGTCACTCAGTAGGTACGGCTGCAGGTCGCCGAGCCACGTGTCAAACTGGATAGGGCGGCCCTCATGATCGAAAGCGAGAACGCGAAGAGAAGCCATAGCAGCAGAGGAGAGGGGCAGCTAGTGGGTTGCGAGAGAGCAGTGCGCAGGCTGCAAGGGGCGGCGAGCAGGTTGCAAGGGGCGGCGAGCAGGCTGCAAGAGGCGCACTGGCGGCAAGAGGCGCACGGGCGGCAAGAGGCGGTGCGCGGGCTGCAAGAGGAGTAGCGCGCGGGCTGCAAGAGTTGCTGGCGGGCCGCAAGCGGGCGGCGCGCTAGCTGTAGGGGCGGCAGTCAGGCCGGGGCCTAGGGGCGACGGGCGGGCTGAGCCTAGGGGCGGCCTGCAGGCCTAGGGGCGGCAGGCAGGCGTAGGGGCGACGGGCGGGCCGGGCTAGGGTTGCAGGGCGGGCCGGGCCTAGGGTCGAAGGGGAGGAGTAAGACCAGTAGAAGACGGGACACCAAGAGCCTGCTGAAGTAGGGGAATGAATTACGGGCGCGGCCGCACAGTGTCTCCAGGACCTCCAGCTCCAGGATCAACAGCTCCAACCCCTGCAGCTCCAGCGCCTCCAGCTCCAGCGCCACCAGCGCCAGTGCCTCCAGCTCCAGCAGCTCCAGGCTCCGTAGGGGCTCCAGCTCTAGCACCCTCAACACCACCAGTCCCGGCAGCTCCAGTACCTCGGGTACGAGCACTTCCAGGACCAGTGGTCGTAGTACCTCCAGTAACACTAGCTCCAGCAGCAACTCCAGGACCTCCAGCTCCAACAGCGCCAGCACCTCCAGCTCCAGAAGCTCCACTCCGAAGACGCGTACGCCGAACAAACCACTCACGCAACTGCTGCGGAGACAGTCTCGGCGAAGCATAAGCAGAACCTCCAGACGAAGCAGCACCCCGAGGCTCTTCACCTCCAGACTCCGCACCCTCCAAAATAGCACCCCCAGGCTCAACACCCTCAGGCTCAGCACCCCCAGGCTCACCACCCCCAGTTGCAACACCCCCAGGCTCAACACCCCCAATCTCAACACCCCCAGGCTCAGCACCCCCAGTCTCAGCACCCTCAGACTCCGCACCCCCAGACGCAGCACCTCGAGCAGCACCTGAGTCGACAGCTACCTGAACAAGTGCAGGACCAAGGAGAGGGTCTACCTGAGACACACCTGAGGGAGCAGGACCCTGGGGCGGAAGGGGGTCAGACTCGGTAGTGAGTGTGTACAGACTCGACCCTGGCCGACGAGTGAACGTGGCCAGGTGGCGCCCCGTCCGTGTGCACGTGCAGATCAACACACGCTGACCCCCAGGAGTGGTAGTAGTGACCATCGCATCCTGGAGTGCAACGGTACTCACCAAGTTCGTAGAGAACGAGGGGAGGTGAAGACCTGACAGTGAGCCGGACGGAACCGCCGGACACGGGAGGACAGTGGAGGAACTGGCCACGACCGGTCCCCCGGAGGGGTCAGCCAGTCTGATCGGGACAGGTGCAGGAAGAGGAGTGAGGGTGGTGCTGTCACAAAAGAAACAGCGCGAGGCGCCGGAGTCCAATGTGAAAGTGTGCAAGGCCTGAGCAGGCGCAGTACCAGGGAGAGTACCAGACTCACTAACACCTAGAGCAGCAGCGGCTATACCTGGGTCAGGCGGCACACACCGGTAACAGTCACCCTCAGCACTAACAGACAAAGCATACATAGCAGAGAGAATAGCATCAAAGTCTAGGTCAAAGATAGCAATCCTAGACTTAAGCAGATCTGCCCAGCGAGGGATCTCGGCGTCGTCACCAAACTCAGCACGCCAAGCGTCGTCGAGGCGGGAGAAGCAGCGGTGCTGAGTGTGGAGCCGCCCGCAAGTCTGACCAGCACGGTCACCCGTGCGAATGACATACGGGCAACTACCCCCAGACGACCCACGCAGAAGCCACTCACGAAGCTGCTGGGGAGACGGGGTCTCGCTCCGACGCTGCTGCTGCTGACGCGAGCCACCCCCAGAACCGACACGCTGAGCGCCAGTCCCACCGCTACTAGTCCCAACGCCTCCACTGCCGCCACTCCCACCGCTGCCCCCACCACTGCCACCAGAGCCCCCACTCCCGCCAACAGTCCCACCGCCGCCACCACCTCCACTGCCTCCACCACCTCCACTGCTGCCCCCACCACCACTCCCGCTGCCACCTCCACCACCACGGCTGCCACCTCCACCACCCCTGCCACCCTTGCCCTTGCCCTTGCTACTGCGGCGCTTCGCACTAGTAGAAGCAGCCCCGACGTCCTCAGCAACAGAGACGTCTGTAGCAGCAGTAGAGGCGTAGGCGGGGGCAAGGGGGGAGGGGGAGTACCCCTCAAAGAAGGGCGGGCGCGGAGTGCCACGAGCAGCACCTACAGCAACTGCACTAGTCTCAGCTGCGAGGAGATGCTGCTCGAGGAGGTCAATAGTGAGGGAGGTGGGGCCAAGGGAGAGAAAGTGGTCCCTGACAGAGCGAAGAGAGTCAGGGAGGCGAGGGACGTGGCCGGGCGCAGGCTAGGAACGGAGCCGGGCACGGGCTAGGGACGGGGCCGGGCGCTGGGGTCGACAGGCCGCGGGCTAGGGGTCAACGGGCCGCGTAGGCTAGGAACGACGGGCCGGGCGCGCGTAGGTTAGGGTCGACGGGCCGGGCGTTTAGGCTAGGGTTGACGGGCCTAGGGGCAATGGGCCTAGGTGGTAGTACTAGCAGCGTAGCAGGTGGTGGGCCCAAGGAACCTGCTCTGATACCATGTCAAATTAACGAACAAGAATGAATGAACTATGAAACAATTGGGTACAAGTACTAACCCTAATTAGGTTGTACCCCTGATGGGCTACCCCACTACAGGCTACACAAACGTATAAGCTATAGTGTTCTGACACGACGGTGAGTTGCGGCGTTGGTTGTTCCTTCGTCGGGAACTTGTCTTCGTCGAAGACCACGTCCCGAGACGTGACGACGTGCTTGTCACCCAAGTCCCACACTCGCCATGCACGTTCATTCGCCGCAATTCCCAAGTAGATCGCCGCACGAGTCTTCGGTTGCAACTTGTGGCGAAGGGGGTCCGGTACATGGTAGTAGCAAAGACACCCAAAGGTGTGTAGGCGGGATAGTTTCGGCTTCGTTCCGGTCCATGCTTCGAACGGCGTCGTTCCCGGGAGCACCTTCATTGGCAAATGGTTGCGAATCCACGCCGCTAACAAACTCGCCTCACCCCATCACTCGCTCCCAAGCTTGGAGTGTTGAAGAAGTGAACGAACGGCTTCCACCAACGTGCGATTAAGCTGCTCCGCCGCTCCATTTTGTTGGGGTGTGTAGGGTGTTGTGACATCGTGCATGATGCCCTTGCTCTTCATCCATTTTTCAAGCCCCACGTTCACGAATTCGCCGCCACCGTCGGTGCGAATTGTCTTGATCCGCTTCTTGTCGTCGTCGCAAACTTCGAGCGCCTACTCTTGAATCGCCTTGACCGCATCGCCCTTTGTCTTCAAGAGTCGGGTCCAACACATCCGCGCCGCGTCGTCAAGCATCACCAAGAGGAACCGCGCTCCTCCCTTTGATGCATGCCGCTTCCATGCTTCATGCGCCGACGCTTCAAGCTTGATGGATGTGCGCACCGAGCTCACGAGGTTGATGCTGATGCGCGAGATTAGCGTAGCGAACGCCTTTTGGTCCTTCTTCCATACCGCGATCTTGTCTGCGTTGTCCGACCTTTTCTCCATTCCGTGGAAGAGACCCCAAAGTCCCCGCTCCATCATGAGCACTTGGAAATTAAATTTCCACGCGGAGTAGTTTTGTCACGTGAAAATCGGAACCGCCGACGTGTCGAACACCGTCGAGGTAGTCCAGGGTTCGCCGGATTCATGACGACACCATCCAAGGAAGTGCAGGAGGCCTCGCTTGAAGTTGGGATGCTTGCTCCTTGTCACTACCAGTGATGTGTGACAGTCAGCCTACGCAGCTGCCAGTAGTACTCACCATCATACTCGGCGTTGGCGTGGGTTGCGAGGAAGCTGATGGCAACGAGACCCGCGGTGAGTGCGGCGGCGCCAAGCCCATACAGCTGCCCGAAGCGCCGGTCCATGATCACGAAGGGAGAGGAGCCGGAGGAACCGGGAAGATGGAGAGATAATAGATCGAACGTTCGCGATGCCACCGCAACGAAGAAAAGGTTTCAAGTCAGGGCTCAACCACCGCGACTTGCGGCGCTCGTAGTCGTGACGAGGTGAGATTGGGTGGGACGTCGAAGGTTGCGCGGCGGCGACTCGGAAGGGAGGAGACGAGACGGAGAGGCGTGTGAGAATGTGAGTGAGGACTCGGAAGCGGGCGTGGATGTATGTGCTGAGAATGAGTGGTCAATCTCTCCGATTAATTATTGGTATTCACAGGAGTGGAAACAATCTTGCGGACTTGGCGTGCATCATGTAACGTGTTCGGTCGCGGAGAAGAGAGGGGAAGATACGGAGCGACGCGCGGCAGGGGGGCGCGGCAGGGAGGCACGGCAAGGGAGGGAGGGGGATCATCGCCGCGATGATCGACGCGACGTTGACGCTCGGAAATGTGCATTGCGCGACCGCGATCGGGTTACAGAGTCGGAGACTCTACGGGGTGATTCTTGTCACAAGGGTGAGGAAGGGACGCAATAGGATGGATGAGGCCGTGTTAAAGGCCGCAGCCCAAGTTGTTCAACCTTAGTAAGGTAGCGCTGGGTTGTGGGTAAGGTGCAGTAATCTTGATCCGCGCGGTCCGCAACTTGGGCCGCGGGCTTTAAACTGGTCAGTTTGATTGGTGGGATTCAAGCTCCGCGACGAGGTGGTTGGCGGAAAGGCTTCCTCCTCTAGTTTTAGTCACGACTGAGAATGTATGCACTTAAGTGTAATAACATTCAAAAAAAAAAAAAAAAAAAAAAAAAAAAACAAGAGGCGACAAAATCGTCTTAAGGTTGCGAAGCATTTTGCGAAATTACATTAACCTGTAAAGCTAATAGAGTGTACAAAACTTAGACATTCCAACAATCATCTTGAGATGTATCCAAGATCTGGTAAAACTGCACACCTACAAGAATTGAACCGGAGATCATTTAACACCTAGTCGGTGCAATTACAACTGCGCTACAAACAACTAAAATATGAGTCTGTTTTAATTTATTGGTTCAATTTTTGTGCGACGAAATAGAACTTCTCTAGGGTTTCGTTGTCCTTTTCTTCTTTGTCTCTCCCACTCGTGAGTGGAGCCCAGTTTATATGAGCCCGGTACTCACGCTCCATCTGCTGCTCCATCTCCATCTGCCCGGTACTTCCTTTTAATAGATTCCGCATCTAGTGACGTTTGTCTAGGTTTTCGTGACCATTTTTTCTTTATCCGTTCTTCACCCTTCCTTCTCTTTTTTCAGACTCTTCGATTAGCCACTCCTTCTATTCGTAGCTGCATCGTTTCTTCATTCTTAGTTTCTGTTTTTGAATTCTCTCTCTCTCTCTCTATCTCTCGTTCGTTCTCTCTCGTTCTCTCTTTCTCGTTCTCTCTCTCTCTCGGTCTCTCTCTCTCTCTCTCTCTCTCTCTCTCTCTCTCTCTCTCTCTCTCTCTCTCTCTCTCTCTCTCTCTGGTTCTCTCTCTGGTTCTCTCTCTCTCGTTCTCTCTCTCTCTCTCTCTCTCTCTCTCTCTCTCTCTCTCTCTCTCTCTCTCTCTCTCTCTCTCTCTCTCGTTCGTTCTCTCTCTGTTTTTCTTTCTCTCGTTCTCTCTCTCTCGTCCTCTCTCCCTTGTTTTGAAACCATTCGTCTTGTTTTCTTTGCTTCTTCCTTTCGGTTGATTTTCTTTCACCGTATCCGCTCTTTATCCCTTCTACTCGTTCCTTTCTTCGTCTTGTGATGCTTGTTTTCTTTCTTCACCAGGTTTCGCGTACGTCAGATTAACTACCTTATGATTGAGCCAAGCGATTGGGAAATGTTGGATTGTGTAATTTAATTTAGATTGCTGTTCATAAATTTTCCATCTTCTGTTTTCATTTTTTCCTACTTTTTTTTTTTAGTTTGTGCATTTGTATGCGGTTCTATTATCGTTAGTTTGCCTTCGTATGTGTGTGTGTATGTGTGCGTATGTGTCATTGTATGCATGCATGTGTATTATTTTATGTTCATTATTGCATCAACAATGCATGTCTGTGAATTTTAAAAAGATGGCAAAGGTCTGTCATTTCACAAAAGGTTCATTGGCGCACAAAGTGACTCGTGTGTTGCCACTTCGAACTGGATTTGATAGCGTTGACCATTTTTTTAGGATTTACAGATTGTGTTGTTTCATGTGATAGTTGATTATTCAAAATCTATGCTATTGACCTCCCCCCCATGCTAGGCAGGGGATGGCGGTAGCTTAGTTATTGGGTCGTTAACTGTCTTGCATTTTATTATGTGCATACATGTGCATCATGATTCATGACATATCATATTGAACATTATGCATATAGCATTATTTTATGCACATGCATTTATTTATCATTACTACAACACCATTTAATAGTAAAACATATAATGCAAACAGTACAACACATCTGCACAAAACATATGATAAAAAAAAACATATGGTTTGATGTATTGTGAACAAGATTGACAACTAATCAATATGCACAGTATGGGGAGGGTACTGTAGTTTATGAATTTTATTTTCATATTTTATTTAAAATTAATAAATATGAAAATAAAAATTGGCAAAATCGATCGTAAAGGGTTGCTTCGCAACCCAAAAAACACTACTACTCAAACTCAGCAAACTCTCACGCTAGGCTAGTAGGTTACTACTAACTTGAAGTGCGTATTTACAGCTACTCAGAGCCATTCGCCTCAGATCTACTGCTCTTCTTCGCCTCTTAGTGTGCGCTCGAATATCTGCGCTATTTCGTACCTTAAAAATACCATGGCAATCGTACCCGTAGCGCATTGCGCCCGATTTCCTCCGCTGTCGTCGTTCTGTTTTCCCTCTCCCGTCCCTCCATTTCTCACGAATCGGCGGTGGCAAGCAGCGACGATGGCGACAGGCAGGATTGGGTGCGACGGTAGCCAGCAGCGGGGCGACGATAGCGAGCAGAGCGGCGACGGTAGCGAGCAGCATGGCGACGGCAGCGAGCAGCGTGGCGACGGTAGCGTGCAGCATGGCGACGGTAGCGAGCAGTGCAATGACGATAGCGAGCAGCGATGACGACAGTAGCGAGCAGCGGGGCGACGTTAGCGTGCAGCAGCGAGTGGCGGGCGAGGCGGGAGCGAGCAGCATTGTGCTGCAGCCCCTGTCATTGAATGAAGGTCGCCATCTTTCTCTTCCCATCGGTTTCAAGTTGAAAACACATGCGGCTTTAGCGAGCGATATCGGTTGCGATGCGGCGAAGGCAAGGGGATGTGTGGCAAGCGCAATGGCGGCGAGAAACGGCAAGCACGATGGTGACAGGGCCGGAATGGGAGAGTTGGACAGGGGGAAAGGGTGGGAAGAGCAAAAAACAATGGTCGGAATGGGGGCGACTGTGGCGAGCATCGCCAGGGGTCGATGCAAAGATCGGTCACGAGACGCAATGGTCGTAGATGCGACGGCTAGTTGCGCGCATGACGGTGGCGAGCAGCGGCGCGACAATGGCGGGAGGTGGCGAGCGGTAGCGAGTGTCGGGCGAGGCGGGAGCGTGCAGCGTCATGCTATAGGCCCCTGTCCTTCTTTCCCTTTCCCCCTCTCCTTCTCTCTCATTCCCCCAGTCTTTCTCGCCCTTTCCCCTGTCCTTCTATCCCTTCCCCCCTGTCCTTCCCTCCTTTTCTCCATGTCCTTCCCACCCTTTCCCCCTGTCATTCTCTCCCTTTCCCCTTGTCCTTCCCTCCCTTTCATCGTTTTCGTTCCTCCTGATGTTTTATCCGCTCTCCCCCCTGTCCTTTCTTCCCTTTCTCCCTGTCCTTCCCTCCCCTTCTTCTCCCTCCCTCCTTTCCCCTCTCCCAACCCACTTCTTCCCCCTGCTCTCATCCGCCCCCATTCGTCCCTTTTCCCTCACTACCGTCGCTGCTTTTCCTGCTCATTTCCCCCTTTCCTGAACCCTTCCTTTCCCTCTCTCACATCCCTTCCCATTCCCACTCTCCCGTCCCACCATTCACCCTTCTCCTGGCCATCCCTTTCCCTCCTCTCCTGTCCCTCCCCTGCCCTATCCCATTCCCCCTGTCCCTTTCTCCTTCCCCCTGTCCTATCCCATTCCCCTTGAGCCTTTCTCCTTACACCTGTCCTTTTCCCCTCTCCCAATCCACAGCTCCCCCTCTCCCAACCCTCTGCTCCTTTCCCCT
The DNA here is from genome assembly GCA_947471745.1 of Closterium sp. Naga37s-1. NCBI lineage: Eukaryota > Viridiplantae > Streptophyta > Zygnematophyceae > Desmidiales > Closteriaceae > Closterium > Closterium sp. Naga37s-1. The sequence continues at coordinate 1,578,012 of CANJKZ010000382.1, read as the reverse complement.
TTTCCTAAACCCTTCCTTTCCATCTTTCCCATCCCTTCCCTTTCCCACTATCCCGTCCCACCATTCACCCTTCCCCCGGCCATCCCTTTCCCTCCTCTCCTGCCCCTCCCCATTCCGCACTTCCGTCCCTTCCCTTTCCACTATGTCCCCTCATCCAGCCCAGCCCACAGCAGCAGCTTCGCTTGACAACTGTCCCTTGCCCATCATACCCCAGTTCCCATCCTGTAAGCACGATAACTGTGAGCAGCAGCGAGCTCATGCGATGATGGCAGTGTGCAGTGATGGCGAGCAGCAGCTGTGGCAGACGAGACGGCATCCCTGTTGGGCTGAGTGCCCCTTAGGATCTTTGGTAGGGTTAAACTCTGGGTAGAGTGATGTAGTAGCGGAAGCGTTTAAATGAAGTCCTTGAACCACCTTGCGCTGGTATGTGAGGGCAAAGTAAGTTGATTAAAACAAGCAAGTACAAAGGTTTATATAAGAGTACAAAGAATACGAAGAGATATAATTAAACTGTTTTACTGTTGCGGTTCGATACAGTGCGACTCGGGCAACTGCTCAATGTCGAGTCAGTTGTGTGTCCTTGCTGTCGCGCTGCATTTGTCAAGTCAAAGGTCGCTGACCTTTGACTTTCGCGTAACCTCCAGCGGTTACTTCAACCTCCGAGGGTTGACTCGCTGGTGCCTCGATATGCTCTGCTTCGCTTGTGCCTTGGTGTTTCGACACGACAGAGGCGCTTAAGATTGTTTGTTCCCAACACTCCCCTTCGCTTCTGGAGTGTCGCTGCTGGTGACGTGGCTTTGTCCAGTCAGCAGCATGCAGTACTCGAACTTCTGTTTTCCGAGCTTCTTGGTCAAGTTGTCAGCTGCCATCTCGGACGTGGGACAGTAGGATAGTTCAAGTCTCCCCTTCTCAATCTCGTCTTTCACGAAGAAATATCGCAGAGCGATATGCTTCGTTCTGTTCGCGAATCCATTTTTGTTGGCGATGCGAATTGCAGATTGGTTGTCGCAGAACAGAGTGAAGTTGGGTAACTCGGCTAACTTCGCTTCTTCCAGCAGCTCGCGAAGATAGAGTCCTTCCTTGGTGGCTGAGCAGAGTGCAATATATTCTGCTTCAGCTGACGAGAGAGCAATTAATTCCTGCTTGCTCGATTGCCAGGAGATCGGTCCGATAGGTTCGAGGCGGTAGATGTAGCCGGTGCGGGAGCGCCTGTTGTCGGAGTCGCCAGCGTGATCAGCGTCGACGTAGCCGATTAATTTAGTCGGTGTAGTTGTGTTCTTGTAGTAAGTTAGGCCGATCGTTGAGGTACTGACGAAGTAGTGGAGAGCGCGGTCGAGCTCCGCCAGGTGTTCTTCTTCAGGCTTCTTGAGGTAGGTGACGAGCTGGCTTGCGGAGTATGAGAGGTCGGGGCGGCAGGTGACAGCTGCGAAGAGAAGGCATCCTAGCTTTCTCTGGTAGTCGCGTATCCCGGCGGATTTGAGTAGAGAGGATCCTTCCTTGTGGTTTCCTGTCGCGTAGCGGTAGGGCGTAGAGATGGTGGTAGGTGTGAGCGCGAAGCGTTTGGCGATGGTGTCGGCGTACTTAGCGGCGTTGAGGTAGATCGCGCCTTCTTCTTCCCGAATGTTCAAGCCGAGGTACTGTGTGACGGTAGAGGAGACCGTGAGTGTGAGGTCCCTCTGTAGCTCCCCTTCGAACCAGGTGGTGATGTCGTCAGTGGAGCCGATGTAGAGTAGGTCGTCTACGTAGACGATCAGCAGAATGTAGTCGGTGTCTTTAGTGAGTCGGTACATTCCTTGGTCGTGAGGTAGTTGGCGGAATCCGATGCGAATGAGGCGAGCGTGTAGGTACTGTTGCCATAGCCGCGGAGCTTGCTTGATCCCGTAAAGTGATTTCAGCAGTTGACAGACTTGGTTAGGTTCCCCGTTGGTACCGTGTGGGAGCTCGACGAAGATTTCCACGTCGACAGGTGCGTAGAGGAACGCGTTGGCGACATCGATTTGCCGTAGCTTCCTTTTCTTCATGGCGGCGATCGCGAGGAGGATTCGAAGTGAGGTATGTCGGCTAACCGGGGCGAATGTCTCGGTGAAGTCCCATCCGTGCTCCTGATCGAATCCACGCACAACCCAGCGTGCTTTGAACTTCTCAATTGTGCCGTCTGCTTTTGTTTTAACGCGGAAGACCCATTTCCCGGTGAGAATGGTCTTGTTCCTTGCCACGCTGATGGGGACAACTTTCCAGGTGTTCCGTTCCTCCATCGCCTTTAACTCTCTGTCCATGGCTTCACGCCATTTTTCCCTGTGTTCCCCCCCCAGAGCCTGCTGAACCGTCGCAGGCTCCTTAAGAAGAGTGTTGCCGTGGACTGCGGTGACGAGTCCGAGAATCTGCAGTCCAGTCTGTGAGTAGCGGGGAAGAGTTGCATCCTCGGGATAAGCTGCTTCATCTCCCGCTTCTGGATCAGGTATGAAATTCGGTCCTACTCGTTCTGCTTCGTTGGTGTTGACTGTCGCAGGTGTTACGTAACCGTTGTCGGCGAAGTAGTAGAAGGTTTCGGCGTTGACACTTTCGCGAGGGTTATCTTCGTCCATGGGGACGTCGACGGAGCAGAACGGAAGGGGTCCAGCTTCTTCTGATGCGTTGGCCACATTCTGCTCGTCCCAGTCAGCTTCGTCTGCTGCCGAGGCGAAGGCTCGGTCACCACGAAAACCACCTGTGGGATCTTGGTCCTCTTGCAGGTTGGCAAGGTATGTCTGGAGCGTGAGTCGTTCGTAGAAAATGACGTCGCGTGCTGCTACTGTTTCCTTGGAGTGGACGTCAAAGATTTTCCACGCGTTGTAGTTCTTTTCGATGCCGAGGTGTAGTCCCCACTGTGCGCGTTGTGAAAATCGGCCCGCTCGTGCTACTGGGGGTCGGTACTATACCATGCATCCGAACACTCGTAACATTTTTGTGCTGCCCTGTTTTCCTGTCCACAGCAGATGCGGTGATGCGTTGTTCGGTAGTGATGAAGATGAGAGCAAGTTGTGCAGCATGACAGCGTGGTCCATCGCGTCAGGCCACTGGTGGTTGGGTAGCCGCATGCCACGCAACAGTTTGCGCATGCTGTTCTGCAGAGTCCTGTCCATTCTTTCTGCTACACCTTGCTGCTGATGGGCGTAGGGAAGAGAGAGGAGCTGCTTGATTCCCCTTTCCGCCAGGTACTGCTTGAATCGCTGAGAGGTGTATTCTCCTCCTCCGTCAGACTGGAAGCTTTTCAGCTTTACGCCCGACTCTCTTTCTGCTACTGGTAGCCAAGCAGCGAATGCTTCGAGGACCATGTCGCGGCTGGGTAGGTTTAGATGCCAGACGTAACGGGTGGCGGCGTCGATGAAGGTGATTGTGTAGTTGTATATTACTTGTCCTGGTTCCCGATTGTACAGGATGTCGCTATACACCTTTTCGAGTGGTGCGTACGCGGGTGTGCTCGGGTTGTGATGAGGAGTGAACGGCCGATGTGGTAAGTCGGCTTCGGGGCAGGTAAGACATGTTCCTCGTGCCCGTTGAAGTTCTCTGCCGTCGAGTAGTAGTAACGAGTCCTTGTCAAGGACTCCTGCTCTTATTGTGTTGTTTCACACAGTGTTGCTTGGGTGTCCCATGCGTGCGTGCCAGATGTCTTCGGAGGCGCGGTGTCCGGGTGAGCGTCGATACGCGTCGGAGTTGGAGTAGAAGCTGGCGGTGAAGTTTGCGCTTCTATGGACTTCCCGTTGAGCCGGATTCAGCTGCTGTGCGGGTGTTGGTGGTGCTTCGTCAACGAGGAGTGGTGTCGTTGTTGCTGCTACTGTTGTTGTTCCTGCTACTGCCGATGATGTCTCTGCTGCTGCCGATGATGTCTCTGCTGCTGCCGATGTTGTCTCTGCTGCTGCCGATGTTGTCTCTGCTGCTGCCGATGTTGTCTCTGCTGCTGCCGATGTTGTCTCTGCTGCTGCCGATGTTGTCTCTGTTGCTGCCGATGTTGTCTCTGCTGCTGCCGAATGTTGTATTGTTACTAACGCACGTGTTCGTTCTGCTTCAGGAATGGTATGTGAATACCAAAAGCCTTCCGGACTGAAGTCGGGGTCGAGATCCGGCGGGTGCGTCCAAGATGTGAAGGTGACGATCCCGTCACTGTCTGCGGTGCCCAGGTCTGGGACGAAATCGAGAACGAAGACATTGTTCTTCAGGACCGCCTTTCCGATGTAGAGGCCGCCCTTCCCGTGGTACAGCTTGAACTCCTGGGTGGTACTGTCGGCTTCCAGATGTATGCCTTTCGCCATCAACTGACTGACGCTCAGTAAGTTGTAGCCAAGTCCTTCTGCTATTAGGACTTTGGACATTTGCAGTATGACATTCGTCTCTCGTGACTGAAGTTGCACTACTCCTTGTCGTCGTGTGCGCAGGTTCTGATTATTGGCGACAGTGATGACGACTTCTCGTTGAAGTTGGTGCTCGCGTTGAACGAAACGTCCTGAAGAGCACATATGTTGTCCGCAGCAACTGTCCAAGAACCATGTATCCTTCCCGGACGGCTCGCTTTGAGCGATGGCGGCGTACGTCGGGTTCGGTTGAAGTGACTCGCGGCGAGGCGTGCTGTTGTCGAGTTGTTCTTCTGGTGAGTAATATGGTGGTGACTCAGTTACGCAGGAGTCACTCAGCCTTGCCATGCAGCTGACGATGTTTCTTGTTCCTTTCGCAGGTTGTCCCGTCGATGTTGTTGAGACTTGTACTGAAGTTGTCGGATTTGCTTGCGTTGAGGCGACTTGACTGCTTGAAGGGCGAAGTTGGCGTTGCGGCGACGTTGACTGTTGTCGATTCGGGCAGTGCGTACGAGGATGCCCTGAAGTCTTGCAGAGGTGGCAGAACGGAGGTACGATTTTCGGTCGATTGTTGTTGTTGTTGTGGCGCCGTTGAGTGTGAAACGCGAATTCGGGCACTGATACCTTTCTCTTGTGTCGTTCTTCTTGCAGGTCCATGTCTTGCTGCTCGGCGTGGATTTCGGCGCAAAGTGCTGCTTCAGAAATTTTCCCGTGGGCTCGTAGTATGGCGCGAGTGGAGCGCCAGTGAGGACCAAGACCGCCGATGACAACCGTGACGAAGGCGTCCTCTGAAATCGATCCTCCACATCGAAGAAGCTTGTCGCGCAGCTCGCGGCAGCGACTGATATACGCCATTCCCTTCTCGCCTGGTTTCATTTCGATTGTTGTTAGCTGCGCCATTAACCGACTTTGGTTTACGCTGTCTGTTGCTTGATACAGGCTCTTCAAGTGATTGTACGCGAGCTCCGCGGAGTTGTCGTAGCCTCGGTAAGACCGTATGTTTTGTTGTTGAGTTGGAGTGATGTTCCTCAGTAGTATCGTGTACGCCATCATCGATTGATAGGTGTACTGCTGCTTCTCATACTGTGTGCCGTTTGTTGGGTATGGCAGGGACCCGTCGAAGAAGCCAAGGATTTGCGCTCCTTCCATCATCAGCTCGAATTCGAACGACCAGGTAAAGAAATCCTTCCCGTCGAAGGGTTTTGTCGTTTGCAGTTTTAGAATGTGCGCGAACTGCGACTGAACTTGTAGTGCGTCCAGCGTTCTCTCTTGTCCCGGTGCAGGTTGTGGTTGTGGCATGAAGCTGACGGAGCCGCGCTGGGGCTCGTACGGAGCGAAGATAGGTTGCTGTTGTTGATTCCCGCGTGCGTAGGATGAGCCATCGAGACTCATGGGCGTCACGTTGTTGTTGTTGTTGCTGTTGTTTGATTGCGCAGGTGCTCCTTGCTGATGCTGCTCGTAGAAGGACATGAAGGAGAAGAACTTCTCCATCATGCTTGGATCGAAGCCCGCGCCTTGGTTTGCGGGTGTTTCAGTAGACCCAGCTGCCGGTCTCGTTGTTGTGCCTTCCTCTGTCTGTAGGCCAGAGGCAGGAGGTGGAGTAGGAGTAGTACCAGGAGAGCCGTTGGAGGAGCTCCTCTCCTTTCTGGTAGACATGTCTCTTGGTGTATTAGGTGTTAAGGAGAAATAATTTTAACCCTAACCAGCTCTCATACCATGTTGGGCTGAGTGCCCCTTAGGATCTTTGGTAGGGTTAAACTCTGGGTAGAGTGATGTAGTAGCGGAAGCGTTTAAATGAAGTCCTTGAACCACCTTGCGCTGGTATGTGAGGGCAAAGTAAGTTGATTAAAACAAGCAAGTACAAAGGTTTATATAAGAGTACAAAGAATACGAAGAGATATAATTAAACTGTTTTACTGTTGCGGTTCGATACAGTGCGACTCGGGCAACTGCTCAATGTCGAGTCAGTTGTGTGTCCTTGCTGTCGCGCTGCATTTGTCAAGTCAAAGGTCGCTGACCTTTGACTTTCGCGTAACCTCCAGCGGTTACTTCAACCTCCGAGGGTTGACTCGCTGGTGCCTCGATATGCTCTGCTTCGCTTGTGCCTTGGTGTTTCGACACGACAGAGGCGCTTAAGATTGTTTGTTCCCAACACTCCCCTTCGCTTCTGGAGTGTCGCTGCTGGTGACGTGGCTTTGTCCAGTCAGCAGCATGCAGTACTCGAACTTCTGTTTTCCGAGCTTCTTGGTCAAGTTGTCAGCTGCCATCTCGGACGTGGGACAGTAGGATAGTTCAAGTCTCCCCTTCTCAATCTCGTCTTTCACGAAGAAATATCGCAGAGCGATATGCTTCGTTCTGTTCGCGAATCCATTTTTGTTGGCGATGCGAATTGCAGATTGGTTGTCGCAGAACAGAGTGAAGTTGGGTAACTCGGCTAACTTCGCTTCTTCCAGCAGCTCGCGAAGATAGAGTCCTTCCTTGGTGGCTGAGCAGAGTGCAATATATTCTGCTACAGCTGACGAGAGAGCAATTAATTCCTGCTTGCTCGATTGCCAGGAGATCGGTCCGATATGTTCGAGGCGGTAGATGTAGCCGGTGCGGGAGCGCCTGTTGTCGGAGTCGCCAGCGTGATCAGCGTCGACGTAGCCGATTAATTTAGTCGGTGTAGTTGTGTTCTTGTAGTAAGTTAGGCCGATCGTTGAGGTACTAACGAAGTAGTGGAGAGCGCGGTCGAGCTCCGCCAGGTGTTCTTCTTCAGGCTTCTTGAGGTAGGTGACGAGCTGGCTTGCGGAGTATGAGAGGTCGGGGCGGCAGGTGACAGCTGCGAAGAGAAGGCATCCTAGCTTTCTCTGGTAGTCGCGTATCCCGGCGGATTTGAGTAGAGAGGATCCTTCCTTGTGGTTTCCTGTCGCGTAGCGGTAGGGCGTAGAGATAGTGGTAGGTGTGAGCGTGAAGCGTTTGGCGATGGTGTCAGCGTACTTAGCGGCGTTGAGGTAGATCGCGCCTTCTTCTTCCCGAATGTTCAAGCTGAGGTACTGTGTGACGGTAGAGGAGACCGTGAGTGTGAGGTCCCTCTGTAGCTCCCCTTCGAACCAGGTGGTGATGTCGTCAGTGGAGCCGATGTAGAGTAGGTCGTCTACGTAGACGACCAGCAGAATGTAGTCGGTGTCTTTAGTGAGTCGGTACATTCCTTGGTCGTGAGGTAGTTGGCGGAATCCGATGCGAATGAGGCGAGCGTGTAGGTACTGTTGCCATAGCCGCGGAGCTTGCTTGATCCCGTAAAGTGATTTCAGCAGTTGACAGACTTGGTTAGGTTCCCCGTTGGTACCGTGTGGGAGCTCGACGAAGATTTCCACGTCGACAGGTGCGTAGAGGAACGCGTTGGCGACATCGATTTGCCGTAGCTTCCTTTTCTTCATGGCGGCGATCGCGAGGAGGATTCGAAGTGAGGTATGTCGGCTAACCGGGGCGAATGTCTCGGTGAAGTCCCATCCGTGCTCCTGATCGAATCCACGCACAACCCAGCGTGCTTTGAACTTCTCAATTGTGCCGTCTGCTTTTGTTTTAACGCGGAAGACCCATTTCCCGGTGAGAATGGTCTTGTTCCTTGCCACGCTGATGGGGACAACTTTCCAGGTGTTCCGTTCCTCCATCGCCTTTAACTCTCTGTCCATGGCTTCACGCCATTTTTCCCTGTGTTCCCCCCCCAGAGCCTGCTGAACCGTCGCAGGCTCCTTAAGAAGAGTGTTGCCGTGGACTGCGGTGACGAGTCCGAGAATCTGCAGTCCAGTCTGTGAGTAGCGGGGAAGAGTTGCATCCTCGGGATAAGCTGCTTCATCTCCCGCTTCTGGATCAGGTATGAAATTCGGTCCTACTCGTTCTGCTTCGTTGGTGTTGACTGTCGCAGGTGTTACGTAACCGTTGTCGGCGAAGTAGTAGAAGGTTTCGGCGTTGACACTTTCGCGAGGGTTATCTTCGTCCATGGGGACGTCGACGGAGCAGAACGGAAGGGGTCCAGCTTCTTCTGATGCGTTGGCCACATTCTGCTCGTCCCAGTCAGCTTCGTCTGCTGCCGAGGCGAAGGCTCGGTCACCACGAAAACCACCTGTGGGATCTTGGTCCTCTTGCAGGTTGGCAAGGTATGTCTGGAGCGTGAGTCGTTCGTAGAAAATGACGTCGCGTGCTGCTACTGTTTCCTTGGAGTGGACGTCAAAGATTTTCCACGCGTTGTAGTTCTTTTCGATGCCGAGGTGTAGTCCCCACTGTGCGCGTTGTGAAAATCGGCCCGCTCGTGCTACTGGGGGTCGGTACTATACCATGCATCCGAACACTCGTAACATTTTTGTGCTGCCCTGTTTTCCTGTCCACAGCAGATGCGGTGATGCGTTGTTCGGTAGTGATGAAGATGAGAGCAAGTTGTGCAGCATGACAGCGTGGTCCATCGCGTCAGGCCACTGGTGGTTGGGTAGCCGCATGCCACGCAACAGTTTGCGCATGCTGTTCTGCAGAGTCCTGTCCATTCTTTCTGCTACACCTTGCTGCTGATGGGCGTAGGGAAGAGAGAGGAGCTGCTTGATTCCCCTTTCCGCCAGGTACTGCTTGAATCGCTGAGAGGTGTATTCTCCTCCTCCGTCAGACTGGAAGCTTTTCAGCTTTACGCCCGACTCTCTTTCTGCTACTGGTAGCCAAGCAGCGAATGCTTCGAGGACCATGTCGCGGCTGGGTAGGTTTAGATGCCAGACGTAACGGGTGGCGGCGTCGATGAAGGTGATTGTGTAGTTGTATATTACTTGTCCTGGTTCCCGATTGTACAGGATGTCGCTATACACCTTTTCGAGTGGTGCGTACGCGGGTGTGCTCGGGTTGTGATGAGGAGTGAACGGCCGATGTGGTAAGTCGGCTTCGGGGCAGGTAAGACATGTTCCTCGTGCCCGTTGAAGTTCTCTGCCGTCGAGTAGTAGTAACGAGTCCTTGTCAAGGACTCCTGCTCTTATTGTGTTGTTTCACACAGTGTTGCTTGGGTGTCCCATGCGTGCGTGCCAGATGTCTTCGGAGGCGCGGTGTCCGGGTGAGCGTCGATACGCGTCGGAGTTGGAGTAGAAGCTGGCGGTGAAGTTTGCGCTTCTATGGACTTCCCGTTGAGCCGGATTCAGCTGCTGTGCGGGTGTTGGTGGTGCTTCGTCAACGAGGAGTGGTGTCGTTGTTGCTGCTACTGTTGTTGTTCCTGCTACTGCCGATGATGTCTCTGCTGCTGCCGATGATGTCTCTGCTGCTGCCGATGTTGTCTCTGCTGCTGCCGATGTTGTCTCTGCTGCTGCCGATGTTGTCTCTGCTGCTGCCGATGTTGTCTCTGCTGCTGCCGATGTTGTCTCTGTTGCTGCCGATGTTGTCTCTGCTGCTGCCGAATGTTGTATTGTTACTAACGCACGTGTTCGTTCTGCTTCAGGAATGGTATGTGAATACCAAAAGCCTTCCGGACTGAAGTCGGGGTCGAGATCCGGCGGGTGCGTCCAAGATGTGAAGGTGACGATCCCGTCACTGTCTGCGGTGCCCAGGTCTGGGACGAAATCGAGAACGAAGACATTGTTCTTCAGGACCGCCTTTCCGATGTAGAGGCCGCCCTTCCCGTGGTACAGCTTGAACTCCTGGGTGGTACTGTCGGCTTCCAGATGTATGCCTTTCGCCATCAACTGACTGACGCTCAGTAAGTTGTAGCCAAGTCCTTCTGCTATTAGGACTTTGGACATTTGCAGTATGACATTCGTCTCTCGTGACTGAAGTTGCACTACTCCTTGTCGTCGTGTGCGCAGGTTCTGATTATTGGCGACAGTGATGACGACTTCTCGTTGAAGTTGGTGCTCGCGTTGAACGAAACGTCCTGAAGAGCACATATGTTGTCCGCAGCAACTGTCCAAGAACCATGTATCCTTCCCGGACGGCTCGCTTTGAGCGATGGCGGCGTACGTCGGGTTCGGTTGAAGTGACTCGCGGCGAGGCGTGCTGTTGTCGAGTTGTTCTTTTGGTGAGTAATATGGTGGTGACTCAGTTACGCAGGAGTCACTCAGCCTTGCCATGCAGCTGACGATGTTTCTTGTTCCTTTCGCAGGTTGTCCCGTCGATGTTGTTGAGACTTGTACTGAAGTTGTCGGATTTGCTTGCGTTGAGGCGACTTGACTGCTTGAAGGGCGAAGTTGGCGTTGCGGCGACGTTGACTGTTGTCGATTCGGGCAGTGCGTACGAGGATGCCCTGAAGTCTTGCAGAGGTGGCAGAACGGAGGTACGATTTTCGGTCGATTGTTGTTGTTGTTGTGGCGCCGTTGAGTGTGAAACGCGAATTCGGGCACTGATACCTTTCTCTTGTGTCGTTCTTCTTGCAGGTCCATGTCTTGCTGCTCGGCGTGGATTTCGGCGCAAAGTGCTGCTTCAGAAATTTTCCCGTGGGCTCGTAGTATGGCGCGAGTGGAGCGCCAGTGAGGACCAAGACCGCCGATGACAACCGTGACGAAGGCGTCCTCTGAAATCGATCCTCCACATCGAAGAAGCTTGTCGCGCAGCTCGCGGCAGCGACTGATATACGCCATTCCCTTCTCGCCTGGTTTCATTTCGATTGTTGTCAGCTGCGCCATTAACCGACTTTGGTTTACGCTGTCTGTTGCTTGATACAGGCTCTTCAAGTGATTGTACGCGAGCTCCGCGGAGTTGCCGTAGCCTCGGTAAGACCGTATGTTTTGTTGTTGAGTTGGAGTGATGTTCCTCAGTAGTATCGTGTACGCCATCATCGATTGATAGGTGTACTGCTGCTTCTCATACTGTGTGCCGTTTGTTGGGTATGGCAGGGACCCGTCGAAGAAGCCAAGGATTTGCGCTCCTTCCATCATCAGCTCGAATTCGAACGACCAGGTAAAGAAATCCTTCCCGTCGAAGGGTTTTGTCGTTTGCAGTTTTAGAACGTGCGCGAACTGCGACTGAACTTGTAGTGCGTCCAGCGTTCTCTCTTGTCCCGGTGCAGGTTGTGGTTGTGGCATGAAGCTGACGGAGCCGCGCTGGGGCTCGTACGGAGCGAAGGTAGGTTGCTGTTGTTGATTCCCGCGTGCGTAGGATGAGCCATCGAGACTCATGGGCGTCACGTTGTTGTTGTTGTTGCTGTTGTTTGATTGCGCAGGTGCTCCTTGCTGATGCTGCTCGTAGAAGGACATGAAGGAGAAGAACTTCTCCATCATGCTTGGATCGAAGCCCGCGCCTTGGTTTGCGGGTGTTTCAGTAGACCCAGCTGCCGGTCTCGTTGTTGTGCCTTCCTCTGTCTGTAGGCCAGAGGCAGGAGGTGGAGTAGGAGAAATAATTTTAACCCTAACCAGCTCTCATACCATGTTGGGCTGAGTGCCCCGGTAGGATCTTTGGTAAACTAACCCTACCAAAGATCCTACCGGGGCACTCAGCCCAACATGGTATGAGAGCTGGTTAGGGTTAAAATTATTTCTCCTACTCCACCTCCTGCCTCTGGCCTACAGACAGAGGAAGGCACAACAACGAGACCGGCAGCTGGGTCTACTGAGACACCCGCAAACCAAGGCGCGGGCTTCGATCCAAGCATGATGGAGAAGTTCTTCTCCTTCATGTCCTTCTACGAGCAGCATCAGCAAGGAGCACCTGCGCAATCAAACAACAGCAACAACAACAACGTGACGCCCATGAGTCTCGATGGCTCATCCTACGCACGCGGGAATCAACAACAGCAACCTACCTTCGCTCCGTACGAGCCCCAGCGCGGCTCCGTCAGCTTCATGCCACAACCACAACCTGCACCGGGACAAGAGAGAACGCTGGACGCACTACAAGTTCAGTCGCAGTTCGCGCACGTTCTAAAACTGCAAACGACAAAACCCTTCGACGGGAAGGATTTCTTTACCTGGTCGTTCGAATTCGAGCTGATGATGGAAGGAGCGCAAATCCTTGGCTTCTTCGACGGGTCCCTGCCATACCCAACAAACGGCACACAGTATGAGAAGCAGCAGTACACCTATCAATCGATGATGGCGTACACGATACTACTGAGGAACATCACTCCAACTCAACAACAAAACATACGGTCTTACCGAGGCTACGGCAACTCCGCGGAGCTCGCGTACAATCACTTGAAGAGCCTGTATCAAGCAACAGACAGCGTAAACCAAAGTCGGTTAATGGCGCAGCTGACAACAATCGAAATGAAACCAGGCGAGAAGGGAATGGCGTATATCAGTCGCTGCCGCGAGCTGCGCGACAAGCTTCTTCGATGTGGAGGATCGATTTCAGAGGACGCCTTCGTCACGGTTGTCATCGGCGGTCTTGGTCCTCACTGGCGCTCCACTCGCGCCATACTACGAGCCCACGGGAAAATTTCTGAAGCAGCACTTTGCGCCGAAATCCACGCCGAGCAGCAAGACATGGACCTGCAAGAAGAACGACACAAGAGAAAGGTATCAGTGCCCGAATTTGCGTTTCACACTCAACGGCGCCACAACAACAACAATCGACCGAAAATCGTACCTCCGTTCTGCCACCTCTGCAAGACTTCAGGGCATCCTCGTACGCACTGCCCGAATCGACAACAGTCAACGTCGCCGCAACGCCAACTTCGCCCTTCAAGCAGTCAAGTCGCCTCAACGCAAGCAAATCCGACAACTTCAGTACAAGTCTCAACAACATCGACGGGACAACCTGCGAAAGGAACAAGAAACATCGTCAGCTGCATGGCAAGGCTGAGTGACTCCTGCGTAACTGAGTCACCACCATATTACTCACCAAAAGAACAACTCGACAACAGCACGCCTCGCCGCGAGTCACTTCAACCGAACCCGACGTACGCCGCCATCGCTCAAAGCGAGCCGTCCGGGAAGGATACATGGTTCTTGGACAGTTGCTGCGGACAACATATGTGCTCTTCAGGACGTTTCGTTCAACGCGAGCACCAACTTCAACGAGAAGTCGTCATCACTGTCGCCAATAATCAGAACCTGCGCACACGACGACAAGGAGTAGTGCACCTTCAGTCACGAGAGACGAATGTCATACTGCAAATGTCCAAAGTCCTAATAGCAGAAGGACTTGGCTACAACTTACTGAGCGTCAGTCAGTTGATGGCGAAAGGCATACATCTGGAAGCCGACAGTACCACCCAGGAGTTCAAGCTGTACCACGGGAAGGGCGGCCTCTACATCGGAAAGGCGGTCCTGAAGAACAATGTCTTCGTTCTCGATTTCGTCCCAGACCTGGGCACCGCAGACAGTGACGGGATCGTCACCTTCACATCTTGGACGCACCCGCCGGATCTCGACCCCGACTTCAGTCCGGAAGGCTTTTGGTATTCACATACCATTCCTGAAGCAGAACGAACACGTGCGTTAGTAACAATACAACATTCGGCAGCAGCAGAGACAACATCGGCAGCAACAGAGACAACATCGGCAGCAGCAGAGACAACATCGGCAGCAGCAGAGACAACATCGGCAGCAGCAGAGACAACATCGGCAGCAGCAGAGACAACATCGGCAGCAGCAGAGACATCATCGGCAGCAGCAGAGACATCATCGGCAGTAGCAGGAACAACAACAGTAGCAGCAACAACGACACCACTCCTCGTTGACGAAGCACCACCAACACCCGCACAGCAGCTGAATCCGGCTCAACGGGAAGTCCATAGAAGCGCAAACTTCACCGCCAGCTTCTACTCCAACTCCGACGCGTATCGACGCTCACCCGGACACCGCGCCTCCGAAGACATCTGGCACGCACGCATGGGACACCCAAGCAACACTGTGTGAAACAACACAATAAGAGCAGGAGTCCTTGACAAGGACTCGTTACTACTACTCGACGGCAGAGAACTTCAACGGGCACGAGGAACATGTCTTACCTGCCCCGAAGCCGACTTACCACATCGGCCGTTCACTCCTCATCACAACCCGAGCACACCCGCGTACGCACCACTCGAAAAGGTGTATAGCGACATCCTGTACAATCGGGAACCAGGACAAGTAATATACAACTACACAATCACCTTCATCGACGCCGCCACCCGTTACGTCTGGCATCTAAACCTACCCAGCCGCGACATGGTCCTCGAAGCATTCGCTGCTTGGCTACCAGTAGCAGAAAGAGAGTCGGGCGTAAAGCTGAAAAGCTTCCAGTCTGACGGAGGAGGAGAATACACCTCTCAGCGATTCAAGCAGTACCTGGCGGAAAGGGGAATCTGTCAGAACATTATAGCTCATGCATATTGTGTAGGCTATAGTGGGGTAGCCCATAAGGGGTACAACCCAATTAGGGTTAGTACTTGTACCCAATTCATTCATAGTGCATTCATTCCTTGTTTCTTCTCATGGTATCGAGCAGGTTCCCCTGTGGGAACTGTTCCTAGGGCCCACCGTTTTTTTTTCCTGCCCGGAGCGCACTCAGCCCCTGCCCGAGTCGCGCTCCCCTCTCTCGCGCCGCCCAAGCGGCCCCTTAGCGCCGCCCTCGCGGCCCCCCTTCGAGCCGCCCTCGCGGCTCTATCCGCCGCCCTTCGCGGCCCCTACTCCGCCGCCCTAGCGGCCCCGATCCGCCGCCCTCGCGGCCCCGATCCGCCGCCCTTCGCGGCCCCGATCCGCCGCCCTCGCGGCCCCTTCTCCGCCGCGCTCGCGGCCCCTATCCGCCGCCCTCGCGGCCCCGCTCCGCCGCCCTCGCGGCCCCGATCCGCCGCCCTTCGCGGCCCCTATCCGCCGCCCTCGCGGCCCCGCTCCGCCGCCCTCGCGGCCCCGATCCGCCGCCCTTCGCGGCCCCGATCCGCCGCCCTCGCGGCCCCTACTCCGCCGCCCTCGCGGCCCCGATTCGCCGCCCTCGCGGCCCCGATCCGCCGCCCTCGCGGCCCCTTCTCCGCCGCGCTCGCGGCCCCTACTCCGCCGCCCTCGCGGCCCCGATCCGCCGCCTTCGCGGCCCCGATCCGCCGCCCTATCGGCCCCCGCGCCTACTCCTACGAGCAGCCCACCCGCCGAGCCGCCCAGCAACCGAGCAGCCCAGCCGCTGAGCCGCCGAGCCGCCCAGCAACCAAGCCGCCCAGCTGCCGAGCCGCCCAGCAGCCGAGCCGCCCAGCCGCCGAGCCGCCCAGCAGCCGAGCCGCCCAGCAGCCGAGCCGCCCTGCCGCCGATACGCCAAGCAGCCGAGCCGCCCAGCAGCCGAGCCGCCCCGCCGCCGAGCCGCCCAGCCGCCGAGCCGCCGAGCCGCCCAGCAGCCGCGCTGCCCAGCCGTCGAGTCGCCGAGCCGCCCTGCAGCCGAGCCGCCCGAACCGCCCTGTCCGGTAAGAGCAGCGCCTCTCTCACAGCACTGCCCTCACCCTACTGTTTGCACTGCTAGTCTACTGCTGTCATGGCTACCCCTAGTGTCCTCGCTTTTGACGCTGAGGGTCGGGCCATTGACTTTGACGTCTGGATAGATGACCTGCAGCTTTTCTTACAGTGCGACAGAGCAGACGGCCTCTCCCTCTTTGACCTCACTTCTGGTGCCTCTCCTGCCCCCGCTGCTGATGCTGATGCCACTGTTCGCTCACAGTGGGCCACGCGCGATGCTGCTGCACGTCTTGCTGTGCGTCGCCACCTACCTACCTCTGAGCGTGCGCACAGTACAAGAGTGCTCAGACCTTGTACGACGCTGTAGTTGCACGCTACTCCTCCCCTGCCACTGCTGCACTGAGCCGCCTCATGCTACCGTACCTCTTCCCTGACCTTGCTGCCTTTCCCACAGTCGCTGACCTCATTACGCACCTCCGCACTAGTGACACTCGCTACCGCGCTGCGCTTCCTGCTGAGTTCTGCGCCAAGAACCCCCCCCCTATGTACATCACCCTCTACTACATAGTCACCCGTCTCCCTGACTCCCTTCGCGTAGTCAGGGACCACTTCCTCTCGGTTTGTCCCACCACTCTCACCGTTGACCTCCTCGAGAAGGCCCTCCTAGCAGCAGAAAAGAGCATAGTCGCTGTAGGAGCCTCTCGTGGTGACCCTCGCACCCCCATCTTTGAGGGGTGTTCCCCCTCCCCTCTTTTGCCCTCTGTTGCCTCTGCTGCTGCGGCCGACCTCGCTGGTTTGGAGTCGGTTGGGGCAGCGTCTACCCCTAGCGGGAGACGCCGCCCTGGCAGGGGCAAGGGGGGCAGGGGCGCTGGAGGAGCTAGCGGGGGCGGTGGAGGCGGCGGTGGAGGCGTTGGAGGAGGTGGGGGTGGCGGTGGGGGTGGTGGCGGGGGTGGAGGTGTAGGTGGCGGCAGTGGAGGCGCAGGCGGCAGTGGCGGTGGCGGAGGGAGTGGAGGTGGCGGCGGTGGAGGAGGAGGCGGCGGAGGAGGTGGAGCTGGTCGGGGTGGCGCTGCGCAGAGGGTCAGCTCCGGTGGTGGTCAGCGCCAGCAGCAGCAGCAGCAGCAGCAGCAGTGCACTCGTGACGTCCCCTCCCCTCAGCAGCTCCGTGAGTGGTACACTGCACGCCAGAGGGGTGGGGGTACTGGTCCGTGCACCTACGTCCTGCGCACCGGCGACCGCGCGGGTGAGCAGTGCGGGGGTGCGCACTCCACCCAGCGCTGCTTTGGCCGCCTGACGGACGCTTGGCGTCACCAGTTCCCTGAGGCCACTGAGATCCCCCGCTGGGGTGAGCTGTCTAGGGCGGGTGTAGCTGTCTTTGACCTTGACTTTGATGCTATTCTTGCTGCCATGTATACTGTGACTATTAGTGATGAGGGTGACTGTTACCGGTGTTTTCCGCCCGACCCGGGCATTGAGACTGCTGCTCTAGGTCCTGGTGAGGCTGCTGCTCTAGGTGCTAGCGAGGCTGCTGCTCTAGGTGCGTCTGCTCCCTCAGGTACTGGTGAGTCTGCTCTCTCAGGTTCTGCGTCGGCTTCGGCCTCCCACACCTTTACCCTTGACTCGGGGGCTTCTCGCTCCTTCTTTCGAGACCGCACCACACTCACGCCACTTGGCCGGCCAGTTGCGGTCTCTCTGGCAGACCCCTCTGGGGGTCCTGTCCTTGCTCACTTCTCCACTGTCCTCCCGTGTCCGGCGGCCCCCTCTGGCACCCTGTCTGGTCTTTACCTCCCCTCGTTCTCTACGAACTTGGTGAGTGGTGCTGACCTACAGGATGCGGGGGTTCACCAGTTCACTCCTGCGAGTCAGCGGGTGACCACTGCACGGACGCTCGGACAGGCCGACACCTGGCCACGTTTACACGTCGGCCGGGGTCGAGCCTGTACACACTGACCACTGCGTCTCCTCCGGTCCCTGCGTCTGGTCAGGTAGCTGCGTCGGGTCAGGTGTTTGCTGCAGCGTTCAGGTCTGGTCCTGAGTCTGCCCCCTGCTCGTGTCGCCTCCTGTCTCACGAGACTCTCCTCTGGCACCACCGCCTTGGTCACCCCTCCCTGCTTCGTCTCCGGAGCATGGCCTCCCGTGTCCTTGTCTCTGGTCTTCCCCGGTCCCTCCCTCCACTTCCTCCGGGGCCTGGCCCTACCTGCGTCCCCTGTGTCGAGGGACGACAGCGGGCTACCCCTCACTCCTCCCAGTTTCCTCCGACAGAGGCCCCGCTGCAGACGCTTCACATGGACGTGTGGGGCCCGGCCCGCGTCCGTGGACAGGGTCACGAGCGCTACTTCCTGCTGGTGGTTGACGACTACTCGCGTTACACCACAGTCTTCCCCTTGCGCAGCAAGGGTGATGTCACTGAGGTGTTGATCGACTGGATCCGCGCAGCTCGTCTCCAGCTCAGGCGGAGCTTCGGCTCGGACTTTCCTGTTCTGCGTCTGCACTCTGACAGAGGAGGAGAGTTCTCCTCTGGCCTTCTGCGAGCCTACTGTCGTGCTCGAGGCATCCGCCAGACCTTCACGCTTCCGGACTCTCCACAACAAAATGGGATTGCTGAGCGCCGCATTGGCATGGTCATGGACGTCGCCCGTACGTCCATGATGCATGCGGCTGCCCCCCATTTTCTGTGGCCGGTTGCGGTTCGGTACGCGGCGCATCAGATCAACCTTCAGCCCAGGGTCTCCATGCCGGAGACCTCCCCAGCCTTGCTGTGGACGGGGAAGGTTGGCGATGCGTCTGCGTTCCGTGTCTGGGGATCTCGGGCGTTTGTCCGCGACTTGTCTGCGGACAAGCTGTCCCCTCGTGCTGTTCCTTGCGTCTTCCTGGGTTTCCCCCCTGACGCCCCAGGGTGGCAGTTCTACCACCCCACCTCTCGCCGTGTTCTGTCCTCCCAGGACGTCACGTTTGACGAGTCGGTCCCCTACTACCGCCTCTTCCCCTACCGCACTCCGTCCCTCCCCCCGCCACCGCTCTTCCTGGTACCAGGTCCCCCCCCGGTAGACCCCCTCCCCCCTTAGGGTCCTGCCCCTTCAGGTGTGTCCCAGGTAGACGCTGTTGAGCCTGTCGAGGTCGCTGGTGACTCTGGTGCTGCTGAGGGTGCTGAGCCTGGGAGTGCTGACTCTGGGGGTGCTGAGCGTGTGGGTGCTACGCCTGGGGGTGCTGAGCCTGAGGGTCCTACGACTGGGGGTGCTGAGCCTGGGGGTGCTGAGTCTAGGGGTGCTACGCCTGGGGGTGCTGCGTCTGGGGGTGCTGAGCCTGGGGGTGCTACGCCTGGAGGTGCTGAGCCTGGGGGTGCGGAGCCTGAGGGAGCTGGGCCTACTGGTGCTGTGCCTGGCGGTTCTCCGGGTGCTTCTTCTCGCCGGGAGCCACTCTCTCCACAGGAGCTGCGTGAGTGGTTTGCCCGGCGCTGGAGGCGAGCTGCTGGAGCTGGAGGAGCTGCGGGTACTGGAGTTTCTGTTGCTGCTGAGGGAGCTGGTGCCACGGGTCCCGGAGGTGCTCGTACTGGGCGTACTGGAGCTGCTGGACCTGCGGGTACTTCTGGAGCTGGAGCTGCTGCGGGTGTTGGTGCGGAGGCTACTGCTGTCGGTCCTGGAGGCGGTCCTGCTGGGGGTACTGCTGGTGCTGCTGGGGGTACTGGAGCTGGAGCTGCTACTGGTGCTGGTGCTGCCACAGAGGGTGCTGGTGCTGTCCCTGCTGTGTCTGGAGTCGCCGCGCGGCCTCGGCCGTACTTCGTTCCGCTCCTTCAGCAGGTTCTTGGTCTCCCGTCTTCTACTGGTCCTCCTCCTCCCTTAGAGTGTCCACAGCCTGTCCCGTCGCAGTTACAGTTACAGCCGGCCTCCCCACTGCCTGCTCCGTCTCCCTACACTGGTCCTACTGGAGGTCTTGCTGAGCGTCGTGAGCCTGCGTCTCGCCCTGCGTCGCCTGTCCGTGCTGCTCGCACTAGTGGTCGCGGTTCGCGTCAGCGTCCTCCTCCTGTCCCTGGCACGCACCGGATGTCTCTGCGTCCGTCCACTGCTCCTCTGCGTGCCCCTTTGCCTTCTCCTCCTGAGTCCTCTCTTCCTGCTCTTCCTGACCCGGAGTCGGACTCTCTTCGTGCTGCCAGTCCTACTGTCACGCGTCTCCTTGCTACTGTTGTCACTGACCCTTCCTTTGAGTCCACTGCTGCGTCTGCCCTAGTTACTGAGCTCGTCGACTTTGCTGCTCGCTGTCGTCTAGACTACGCTGCTAGTCTTGTTGCTGAGTCTGAGTCTGTCTGTCCTCCGTCTGTCGGGGGTGAGTGTGCCCTTGGCACGGACGTCCTTGAGGACAGGCAGGAGGAGTTCCAGTGCTTGGCCGCTGCTTCACCTCATCTCGTGTCCGTACTGCTTACCCCTGAGGGAGACCCGGATGCACTTGACATCCCGACTCCGCGCTCTTACGCGGAGGCGATAGAGGGTCCCTACTCCTCTCAGTGGCAGGCAGCTATGGACGCAGAGATGGCTTCCTGGAAGTCCACAGGCACCTACGTTGACGCTGTTCCCCCTCCTGGGGCGAACATCGTCAGTGGCATGTGGATTTTCAGGGTGAAGCGGCCGCCGGGTTCTCCGCCTGTCTTCAAGGCGCGTTACGTGGCCCGAGGCTTCAGTCAGCGGCAGGGAGTTGACTACTTTCAGACCTTCTCTCCCACCCCAAAGATGACCACTCTTCGGGTACTGCTGCACGTAGCTGCTCACCGTGACTACGAGCTACACTCTCTTGACTTCAGCACTGCTTTCTTGCAGGGCAGCCTGCACGAGGAGATCTGGCTGCGTCGCCCACCTGGTTTCACTGGGTCTTTTCCTCCTGGCACCCAGTGGAGCCTACGGCGGCCAGTCTACGGTCTCCGCCAGGCACCGCGTGAGTGGCACGACACACTGAGGACTACACTTGCGGCTCTTGGGTTTGCTCCCTCTACTGCCGACCCGTCGCTGTTTCTGCGCACCGACACTTCCTTGCCGCCGTTCTACATCCTCGTGTACGTCGACGACTTGGTTTTTGCCACAGCTGACACTGCTGGACTCGCCCACGTGAAGTCCGAGCTGCAGAAGAGACACACGTGCACTGACCTGGGTGAACTGCGCAGCTACCTTGGCTTGCAGATCACTCGGAACAGAGCACGCCGCACCATTACCCTGACTCAGTCACACATGGTGCAGCAGGTCCTTCAGCGCTTCGGCTTCACGTACTCCTCGCCTCAGGCCACTCCTCTGCCTACTCGCCACTCGCTCTCAGCTCTGCCTTCGGATGAGTCCGTAGAGTCGAGTGGCCCGTACCCAGAGCTTGTTGGCTGCCTCATGTACCTGATGACCTGCACACGACCTGACCTTGCATACCCTCTTAGCATTCTCGCACGCTATGTTGCTCCTGGGAGACACAGACCGGAGCACATGGCTGCAGCGAAGAGGGTGTTGCGCTACTTGTGCAGTACGTCGGGCATGGGGCTTGTGCTTGGAGGACAGAGTCCAGTGGTCCTTACTGGGCACGCAGACGCTTCTTGGGCTGACGACCAGGCTACGCAGCGGTCGTCACAGGGTTACACCTTCAGCCTTGGTTCCGGCTCTGTTTCGTGGCGGGCTACTCGCTCGTCTTCTGTTCTCGGCTCCAGTTGTGAGGCTGAGATCTACGCAGGAGCCATGGCTGCACAGGAGCTTCGCTGGCTCACCTACCTGCTGACTGACCTCGGAGAGCCGCCTCGTTCTCCTCTAGTGCTGTACGTAGACAACAAGGCCATGCTGGCCTTGTGTCGGGAGCAGCGACTGGAGCACAGAACGAAGCACATTGCTCTCCGCTACTTTCTTGCTCGTGAGCTGCAGCAGCGTGGTCAGCTGCGTCTTGCGTACGTGGCCTCTGAGGCCAACACTGCTGATATCTTCACCAAGGCGCTTGCGCCTTGTGACCATCAGCGCTTCTGTACTCAGCTGGGCCTTGTGCCTACCTTGCCTCACTTGCTCACCTCTTGACCGTGCTTGTACTGTTACATATATATATACCTGCTCTTGCTTGTCTAGCCTTTTTATATATATGTACTCCTGCATGTGAACTGGCCTTGTGGCCTTGAACTTGTGCTCGGAATGTTTGGTGACTTTGTGATCCACCCTGAGCTTGCTTTGCTTTGCTTTACTTGACTGGTCTTGTGACCCCTTGTTCTCCCCCACTTTGCCTATGGGGGTGTGTCAGAACATTATAGCTCATGCATATTGTGTAGGCTATAGTGGGGTAGCCCATAAGGGGTACAACCCAGTTAGGGTTAGTACTTGTACCCAATTCATTCATAGTGCATTCATTCCTTGTTTCTTCTCAGAATCAAGCAGCTCCTCTCTCTTCCCTACGCCCATCAGCAGCAAGGTGTAGCAGAAAGAATGAACAGGACTCTGCAGAACAGCATGCGCAAACTGTTGCGTGGCATGCGGCTACCCAACCACCAGTGGCCTGACGCGATGGACCACGCTGTCATGCTGCACAACTTGCTCTCATCTTCATCACTACCGAACAACGCATCACCGCATCTGCTGTGGACAGGAAAACAGGGCAGCACAAAAATGTTACGAGTGTTCGGATGCATGGTATAGTACCGACCCCCAGTAGCACGAGCGGGCCGATTTTCACAACGCGCACAGTGGGGACTACACCTCGGCATCGAAAAGAACTACAACGCGTGGAAAATCTTTGACGTCCACTCCAAGGAAACAGTAGCAGCACGCGACGTCATTTTCTACGAACGACTCACGCTCCAGACATACCTTGCCAACCTGCAAGAGGACCAAGATCCCACAGGTGGTTTTCGTGGTGACCGAGCCTTCGCCTCGGCAGCAGACGAAGCTGACTGGGACGAGCAGAATGTGGCCAACGCATCAGAAGAAGCTGGACCCCTTCCGTTCTGCTCCGTCGACGTCCCCATGGACGAAGATAACCCTCGCGAAAGTGTCAACGCCGAAACCTTCTACTACTTCGCCGACAACGGTTACGTAACACCTGCGACAGTCAACACCAACGAAGCAGAACGAGTAGGACCGAATTTCATACCTGATCCAGAAGCGGGAGATGAAGCAGCTTATCCCGAGGATGCAACTCTTCCCCGCTACTCACAGACTGGACTGCAGATTCTCGGACTCGTCACCGCAGTCCACGGCAACACTCTTCCTAAGGAGCCTACGACGGTTCAGCAGGCTCTGGGGGGGGAACACAGGGAAAAATGGCGTGAAGCCATGGACAGAGAGTTAAAGGCGCTGGAGGAACGGAACACCTGGAAAGTTGTCCCCATCAGCGTGGCAAGAAACAAGACCATTCTCACCGGGAAATGGGTCTTCCGCGTTAAAACAAAAGCAGACGGCACAATTGAGAAGTTCAAAGCACGCTGGGTTGTGCGTGGATTCGATCAGGAGCACGGACGGGACTTCACCGAGACATTCGCCCCGGTTAGCCGTTATACCTCACTTCGAATCCTCCTCGCGATCGCCGCCATGAAGAAAAGGAAGCTACGGCAAATCGATGTCGCCAACGCGTTCCTCTACGCACCTGTCGACGTGGAAATCTTCGTCGAGCTCCCACACGGTACCAACGGGGAACCTAACCAAGTCTGTCAACTGCTGAAATCACTTTACGGGATCAAGCAAGCTCTGCGGCTATGGCAACAGTACCTACACGCTCGCCTCATTCGCATCGGATTCCGCCAACTACCTCACGACCAAGGAATGTACCGACTCACTAAAGACACCGACTACATTCTGCTGATCGTCTACGTAGACGACCTACTCTACATCGGCTCCACTGACGACATCACCACCTGGTTCGAAGGGGAGCTACAGAGGGACCTCACACTCACGGTCTCCTCTACCGTCACACAGTACCTCGGCTTGAACATTCGGGAAGAAGAAGGCGCGATCTACCTCAACGCCGCTAAGTACGCCGACACCATCGCCAAACGCTTCGCGCTCACACCTACCACCATCTCTACGCCCTACCGCTACGCGACAGGAAACCACAAGGAAGGATCCTCTCTACTCAAATCCGCCGGGATACGCGACTACCAGAGAAAGCTAGGATGCCTTCTCTTCGCAGCTGTCACCTGCCGCCCCGACCTCTCATACTCCGCAAGCCAGCTCGCCACCTACCTTAAGAAGCCTGAAGCAGAACACCTGGCGGAGCTCGACCGCGCTCTCCACTACTTCGTCAGTACCTCAACGATCGGCCTAACTTACTACAAGAACACAACTACACCGACTAAATTAATCGGCTACGTCGACGCTGATCACGCTGGCGACTCCGACAATAGGCGCTCCCGCACCGGCTACATCTACCGCCTCGAACCTATCGGACCGATCTCCTGGCAATCGAGCAAGCAGGAATTAATTGCTCTCTCGTCAGCTGAAGCAGAATATATTGCACTCTGCTCAGCCACCAAGGAAGGACTCTATCTTCGCGAGCTGCTGGAAGAAGCGAAGTTAGCCGAGTTACCCAACTTCACTCTGTTCTGCGACAACCAATCTGCAATTTGCATCGCCAACAAAAATGGATTCGCGAACAGAACGAAGCATATCGCTCTGCGATATTTCTTCGTGAAAGACGAGATTGAGAAGGGGAGACTTGAACTATCCTACTGTCCCACGTCCGAGATGGCAGCTGACTACTTGACCAAGAAGCTCGGAAAACAGAAGTTCGAGTACTGCATGCTGCTGACTGGACAAAGCCACGTCACCAGCAGCGACACTCCAGAAGCGAAGGGGAGTGTTGGGAACAAACAATCTTAAGCGCCTCTGTCGTGTCGAAACACCAAGGCACAAGCGAAGCAGAGCATATCGAGGCACCAGCGAGTCAACCCTCGGAGGTTGAAGTAACCGCTGGAGGTTACGCGAAAGTCAAAGGTCAGCGACCTTTGACTTGACAAATGCAGCGCGACAGCAAGGACACACAACTGACTCGACATTGAGCAGTTGCCCGAGTCGCACTGTATCGAACCGCAACAGTAAAACAGTTTAATTATATCTCTTCGTATTCTTTGTACTCTTATATAAACCTTTGTACTTGCTTGTTTTAATCAACTTACTTTGCCCTCACATACCAGCGCAAGGTGGTTCAAGGACTTCATTTAAACGCTTCCGCTACTACATCACTCTACCCAGAGTTTAACCCTACCAAAGATCCTAAGGGGCACTCAGCCCAACATTCACCCTTCCCCCGGCCATCCCTTTCCCTCCTCTCCTGCCCCTCCCCATTCCGCACTTCCGTCCCTTCCCTTTCCACTATGTCCCCTCATCCAGCCCAGCCCACAGCAGCAGCTTCGCTTGACAACTGTCCCTTGCCCATCATACCTCAGTTCCCATCCTGTAAGCACGATAACTGTGAGCAGCAGCGAGCTCATGCGATGATGGCAGTGTGCAGTGATGGCGAGCAGCAGCTGTGGCAGACGAGACGGCATCCCAACCCTCTGCTCCACCGCTCCCAACTCTGCTGCTTCCCTTCACCCACCCCACTGCTTCCCTTCACTTCTACGGCTCGTATCCTTCCCTACCCCCACCTTCCTGTCTGTGGACAGATCCACTAATAATGGATCAGAGGAGAGTGAGATTTGGCTCCTATTGGATAATCCCATGTAGGAGTTGTAAAAAATCATGTGTGCCTGCCATTTGTGAAGTCTATGTATGTTAAAATAATGAAGACGATTTTGATAGTTTTGCAAACTTGCTCGAATGTGCATTGGAGTCACAAACTATTATATCTTATGGTACTCAGCTTTGTTGTGATATCGGGTTTGTCTTAGGTGAGGGCGCATTGATGGGGTTTGATTTCGGTTGGTCTGTGTGTTCCCCCTTTTCCTCCGCCACGCCTTCCCCTTCCCCCTTACTTTCGAGGTTCGCGACATTGTTTCCATTTTCTATTCATCGCAATACCACGTACTCTCTCGTCAGCCAATTGACGACCAGGAAGGAACAAGGCAAAAAACGGTTAGTCACTGTTCGTAAGAATGTTGCACCGCGGTTTTAATTGTCGCCACGAGGGTCAAACGAAAGCTCGGAACGCGTTTGAAAACCCGCAGCGAACTTTTGGCTGGTTACCACGTTTTGTGTAGGGGGAGGTTGGGGACACACAGACCTCTTCGCGAGTGAACCTTGCGCGAGGTCCTTCACATATCCCCACTGCTACTGACAGTGTGGATGTGGTGCAGGCAGGGGACAGCGAGGGGTTTTTGAAGCTCTCAACCCATGACAGTTCCTGTTCTGCGAAAGTTTTATCCTGTACTCGTTAGGAGCAAAAGTTTTGCAACCTCCGATTCAAACAGAAATGCGGTACATTATGTATGTCTGAGCATCCCGTTTCCAATCCACCTCCACATCCTCATCTCTGGTTCGATCTGTTTCGCATCAGTCTTGTCACTTAGTTCTTCCATACTCATGCCTGTTTGTTCTTGTCGAATTTCGGAATCTCACCTTCGTCAGATCGTTGTCGCTCTGCTATCTTCGCGCCTCGATCCCCCAACGCCGAGACTGAACTCGCGTGCTCGGATCCGCGTCTCATCCGTCCGCCCGGTTATCTGCCGCACCCGCGGGACCGAGATCGACCCGACGACAATCCCATCGAGCCATTCCCTTGGTCGTCACACCGCCTCTTAACTCCGCCACCGATCAGTCACGATGCAGGGCCCCGTGCTCGTTCTAAGTACGTCTTAAACGTTCAGTCCTGTCAGCAACATTGCCGGGAATGCTATCGATCCGTTTACCTGCTCAATCTGTCCTATCGATTCCGCGTTTAGAGCGAAGACGGGTGAATCTGACGGCGCTCGGCAGTGAGCAGAGCGCCGGCGAGGCGCAAGCCCGATTCGAGCCACGCGGCGCTGTAAAACCGCAGAATTCGAGCGTTACAATCCTCCTCTGTGTCGTCGTCGTCTGGACTTCACGTCGTCGTTCTCTGAAATCCGCGTCGTGGAAGCATTGCCCCGTGCTGCCTTCCGTGGATCCGCGGCCGTACGATCCGACGCCAGTGGTTCGATCTTGAGCCGTTGATGGGATGGCAGTCAGCCCGTGCCCGGTCGATGCAGGCATGCACAGCTTTGTGGGAGTCACGTTTGTCCAATACAGAAAGTGACTCCAATACAAGCATGTACGGCTTTGTCTCGCTTGCCGCGAGGGCAGTAAGCGCCATCGTTGCCGTTCCGATGCGGTTCAGCGGGACCGACGAGGAAAAGAGAAACCACTCCAGGGAACGAAAAGCGAATTGGGAACGGGGATCTCAATATGGTGGAACAGAAAGCGAAGCAGAGATGGGCGGCCGCGCGTGAAGATCAGATCGCGTCAAGCCCGGCGTGCCTACGGATCCGTCAGTCCGCTCCTCCATGTCTCTCTCCCCACTGCCTTGGCCATGCGCCATGCGCCTCACCGTCCCTCCGTGCATTGCCTCCCGTTTTTCTCGCCTTGCCCCGTTCTCACCGCAGATGCGAACACGAAGCGCGAGTCGGGTCGCAAGGCGCAGCTCGGCAACATCGCGGCGGCCAAGGTGAGTTGTCAGACGCGAGAGGCGAAGCGCGAGACGCGAGAGGCGAAGCGCGAGACACGAGAGGCGCAGCGCGAGACGCGAGAGGCGAGGCATGAGACAACCGAAGCAGAGATTTCGTTTCTGAGATGTTTGGCTTGACGCAGCGAGTCGGGTCGCAACATTGCCACGGCCAAGGTGAAAAGCGAGGCACAGGGGTTTAACTTTGGGGTTCAATAGAAGGTCGCGCGTCGCGAAGTAGCGGCTTTTTGCGCAGTCTGTGCGAGTGCACCCACGCGTGCTTCCAGGCGCCCCAACTCGCTGCTTCCCCGTCCCGCGATACTCACTCCCCCCACCCCCCTCCAGCACACCCCTCCACCCCTCCAACATTCCCCTCGTCCTCCTCCAAGACAACCGTCCACCCCAAACCTTTCTCCCATGACCTCCACTGCCGTCTCCCCCGGCCCCTTCCCCCTCCCCCCCTTCCCCATCCCCTCCCCATCCGCCCCTTCTCTCCTCCCTCCCGCTTGCATCTCCCTCCGCCTCCCCCTCTCCCGCGCAGCCGGTGGCGGACATCATTCGCATGGGCCCGCGCTCCATGCTGCTGGACGCGCCTTCTCCCCTCCGCCCCAGTCCAACGCACCTCACCACTGCAACCCCTTTCCCCTCCCCTCGCGCGCGCAGGCTGTGGCGGACATCATCCGCACCACGCTGGGTCCGCGCTCCATGCTCAAGATGCTGCTGGACGCCACAGGAGGTGAGCTGCGCGCCACAGGACGTAATTTCGTCTCGTGCACGTAGTGGGCTGCATCGTGTACGTGATCTCTCATCTCCCATCCGTCTCGTGCACTTAGTGCGCATCGCACGCGCACCAAGCTGGGGCCTCGCTCCATGCTCAATTGCTGCTGGACGCCACAGGAGGTAATCCCGTGCGTGTACCGGTTTCGCCAGATGAAAGGCCTGGAAAAGTCGTCCGCGTTGCTGTTTCCTGTGTTCCTATGATTTTCTCGTCAACTGACGAGCTCTTGTCAATCATTCCTTTTCGTGCAATGCCATGGCATGCCATGCCGTGTGTGTGAGTCATTCACAATATTTCTCATGTCAATGCACGCGAAAAATCATTCACACCATTCCCATTCCATGCCGTGCTGTACCGTGCCATGCCATGCCATGCCATGCCATGCCATATCATGCAGGTATCGTGCTGACCAACGATGGCAACGCCATTCTGAGGGAAATCGACGTCATTCACCCAGCTGCCAAGGTGAGAAACTGTGCGGTGTGTGGTTGTAGGGGCAAGGCGAGTGGGTGGAACAAGAGTGGTGGAGGTGTGATAGGGAAGGATGTTTTACTGCTGCAGTGCTGCAGGGAGTGCTCAGTAGCACAGTCAGGGTTGAGGGTTGAGGTTGAGGAGGGTTGAGGGTTTAGGGTTGGGGTTGAGAGGTGTGAGCGTTGGGGCCCTGGAATTCACTTAAACCACGTGATGGTCAGGACGTGGGCGTCAAGGCACCCACCGGACTCGCCTTAGCGGCATCCACAGCCGTCGACCTCCCTGCCTGCCCTGCTTCACCTTGCTCCCTGCTACTTGCTCTTTGCGCTTTGCATCACCTCCTCATGCCCGCATCACCTCCTCATACTCGTTTGTTTTCCTCATGGCGCCGGGCTTGCGTGCGCGGACATGCACCTGATACTCTCTGTGCCTCTGCTGCTGCTTGCCATGCACTCTTGCTGCTGCCCTGTGTGTCATGTCACGGGTGCGCGTGGCAGTCCATGATCGAGTTGAGTCGCACGCAGGACGAGGAGGTGGGCGACGGCACCACCTCTGTCATCATCCTCGGTGGGTTCTCCTCCCCGTCCCCTCCTCGCTCCTCTCCTCCCCCCTAACGAGATGCATCTCCTCCCAAGCATCAACCACTCGGTGCGTTTCCCTCGCCAGATTCATTCCCTCTCCTCCCTGCGCCTTTCCCGTGCTATTCACTTCACTTCACTCTGCAAGCCCCTCAGCCGCCCCAGATATGCCCTTCTTCTCACCCCTCATCTATCCACTCTTCCCTTCCCTCCGTTTGTTTGACGCCTCGCATGCCACGTGTCACCACTGCGTGCTGCCAGCTGGGGAGATGCTCCACGTGGCAGAGCCATTCTTGGAGAAGGGATTTCACCCCACTGTCATCTGCAGAGGTGCGCTCTCTCATCTCATCTCCATGTTTCCTCATCTTTCTGCCTAATCACCCATTGTTATCGCCCATGGCCATTTCTCCTCATCTTGCACCACTCCCCATCTCCCCTCTCTCTCATCTTCTCTCCCCGTCCCCCCCTCTCCCCATCTCCCCTCTCTCTCCCCATCTTCCCCCTCCCCATATCCATCCACCACTCCCCATCTCCCCGCTCACTCCCTTTCGTTCCCCATCTCTCCCGAACTCTCTCCATCCCTCTCTCCTTTCTCTCCGCCCATGGCCTATCCCCCAATCGCCCATGCGGTCATTGACAAGGTCGCATTCAAGATCGCCTGTTGAGACGTGCCCCAATGCCCCAATGCCCCACTATCCCACTCCCCCAACCCCCCTATCTCGCCCATCAGCGTACACCAAGGCGTTGGACGATGCCATAGCAGTCATTGACAAGGTGGCATTCAAGATCGACGTCAACAACAGTGAGACAAAACTGCCCTTTCCCCCCTCTCTGCACCCTGCACACCTCACCTCGTTTGAGACGTCTCAAGGTGGCATTCAAGATCGACGTCAACAACAGTGAGACAAAACTGCCCTTTCCCCCCACTCTGCACCCTGCACACCTCACCTCGTTTGAGACGTCTCAAGGTGGCATTCAAGATCGACGTCAACAACAGTGAGACAAAACTGCCCTTTCCCCCCTCTCTGCACCCTGCACACCTCACCTCGTTTGAGACGTCTCAAGGTGGCATTCAAGATCGACGTCAACAACAGTGAGACAAAACTGCCCTTTCCCCCCTCTCTGCACCCTGCACACCTCACCTCGTTTGAGACGTCTCAAGGTGGCATTCAAGATCGACGTCAACAACAGTGAGACAAAACTGCCCTTTCCCCCCTCTCTGCACCCTGCACACCTCACCTCGTTTGAGACGTCTCAAGGTGGCATTCAAGATCGACGTCAACAACAGTGAGACAAAACTGCCCTTTCCCCCCTCTCTGCACCCTGCACACCTCACCTCGTTTGAGACGTCTCAAGGTGGCATTCAAGATCGACGTCAACAACAGTGAGACAAAACTGCCCTTTCCCCCCTCTCTGCACCCTGCACACCTCACCTCGTTTGAGACGTCTCAAGGTGGCATTCAAGATCGACGTCAACAACAGTGAGACAAAACTGCCCTTTCCCCCCTCTCTGCACCCTGCACACCTCACCTCGTTTGAGATGTCTCAAGGTGGCATTCAAGATCGACGTCAACAACAGTGAGACAAAACTGCCCTTTCCCCCCTCTCTGCACCCTGCACACCTCACCTCGTTTGAGACGTCTCAAGGTGGCATTCAAGATCGACGTCAACAACAGTGAGACAAAACTGCCCTTTCCCCCCTCTCTGCACCCTGCACACCTCACCTCGTTTGAGACGTCTCAAGCTGGCATTCAAGATCGACATCAACAACAGTGAGACAAAACTGCCCTTTCCCCCCTCTCTGCACCCTGCACACCTCACCTCGTTTGAGACGTCTCAAGCTGGCATTCAAGATCGACGTCAACAACAGTGAGACAAAACTGCCCTTTCCCCCCTCTCTGCACCCTGCACACCTCACCTCGTTTGAGACGTCTCAAGGTGGCATTCAAGATCGACGTCAACAACAGTGAGACAAAACTGCCCTTTCCCCCCTCTCTGCACCCTGCACACCTCACCTCGTTTGAGACGTCTCAAGGTGGCATTCAAGATCGACGTCAACAACAGTGAGACAAAACTGCCCTTTCCCCCCTCTCTGCACCCTGCACACCTCACCTCGTTTGAGACGTCTCAAGGTGGCATTCAAGATCGACGTCAACAACAGTGAGACAAAACTGCCCTTTCCCCCCTCTCTGCACCCTGCACACTTCTCTCTCATCGCTCGCCTTTCTAACTTTCCTCTCCCACTCAGCCTGCTCTGCTCTCGCCCCTCACCCTTGTTTTGCGCCATTACTCTTCCTCTTTCCCTCTCTTGCCTCCATGCCTTCATAAGTCATTCCCCTGCACACTCTGCCGCCGAACCAACTCCTCCTTTCATCCCCCGTCGCCTTGCGCGTCGTCTGTGGTGCCCTGTGCGTTCCTCTGCTTCACTGTGCCTCTTCCTCTCACAGGGAAGGAGATGCTGAGCATACTGCAGAGCTGCATTACCACCAAGTTCACCACGTGTCCCATTCATTCATCCCCGTCCCCTTGTCCCCCATCTGTGCGTCCCTGTCCTCCCCTGTGCTTTCCCGTGCGTCACCATTTGTCGCCCGTCACAGGGAAGCAGATGCTGAGCATACTGCAGAGCTGCATTTCCACCAAGTTCACCACGTGTCCCATTCATTCATCCCCGTCCCCTTGTCCCCCATCTGTGCGTCCCTGTCCTCCCCTGTGCTTTCCCGTGCGTCACCATTTGTCGCCCGTCACAGGGAAGCAGATGCTGAGCATACTGCAGAGCTGCATTTCCACCAAGTTCACCACCCGCTTCGGCTCGCTCATGGCTGTACGTCCCCCTCATGGCTGTACGTCCCCTCATGGCTGTACGTCCCCCTCATGGCCACGCGTCTTCTTAGAATACAGCATATGATGTTATAGTCGCCCCTCCTCGTCCTTTCCTCATGTGTGTGCTTTGTGCTCACACTGTGTGCTTTTGTTTTCCTAGACGCCTTGGAAATCTGGCCCTTTTATTTCCTCTCCTCACTTGGCCGATAGCAGTTGCTGCTCAATCCCTGCCCGTTCTCACAATCTTCTCCCCCACTTTCCCTTCCCCTCCCTGCCCCGCCCACTTTCCCTTCCCCTCCCTGCCCCGCCCACTTTCCCTTCCCCTCCCTGCCCCGCCCACTTTCCCTTCCCCTCCCTGCCCCGCCCACTTTCCCTTCCCCTCCCTGCCCCGCCCAATTTCCCTTCCCCTCCCTGCCCCGCCCACTTTCCCTTCCCCTCCCTGCCCCGCCCACTTTCCCTTCCACTCCCTGCCCCGCCCACTTTCCCTTCCCCTCCCTGCCCCGCCCACTTTCCCTTCCCCTCCCTGCCCCGCCCACTTTCCCTTCCCCTCCCTGCCCCGCCCACTTTCCCTTCCCCTCCCTGCCCCGCCCACTTTCCCTTCCCCTCCCTGCCCCGCCCACTTTCCCTTCCCCTCCCTGCCCCGCCCACTTTCCCTTCCCCTCCCTGCCCCGCCCACTTTCCCTTCCCCTCCCTGCCCCGCCCACTTTCCCTTCCCCTCCCTGCCCCGCCCACTTTCCCTTCCCCTCCCTGCCCCGCCCACTTTCCCTTCCCCTCCCTGCCCCGCCCACTTTCCCTTCCCCTCCCTGCCCCGCCCACTTTCCCTTCCCCTCCCTGCCCCGCCCACTTTCCCTTCCCCTCCCTGCCCCGCCCACTTTCCCTTCCCCTCCCTGCCCCGCCCACTTTCCCTTCCCCTCCCTGCCCCGCCCACTTTCCCTTCCCCTCCCTGCCCCGCCCACTTTCCCTTCCCCTCCCTGCCCCGCCCACTTTCCTTTCCCCACTCGTCGTCGCCATCACCCCCTTGCTGTTCCCAGGACCTGGCCCTCGACGCGGTGACAACAGTGGTGGCGGTGGTCCGGTGGAGGTGGGAGGCTTTTGCCAGCTGCCTGCTCAATCCCGTCCCTCCCCCAACTTAGTGACTTTTGAGTCGACTCAAAAGTCACCTCGACCCATGGCCTCTAAGTGGCGCTCGATCGGTGGAGGGGGGAGGCTATTGCCAGCTGCCTGCTAAATCCCGTCCCTCCCCCAACTTGCCTTGGCCTTCCCGTCCCCTCTCCGTTCTGCCACCCCTCTCCCTCTTACCCAGGAGCTAGCTCTAGACGCGGTGACAACAGTAGCAGTGGAGGTGGGCGGGCGCAAGGAGGTTGACATCAAGCAGTACGCCAAGGTGGAGAAGAGAAGCTGCTGGGCTGCTCACCACATGGCTTCTCGATCCCTCCCCATCCCCACGTGCCCTTTCCCCCATCCCCTTCCCCACCCGGGCTTGTCCTCTCCACCCCTGCTCTCTCCAGGAACTAGCGCTAGATGCGGTGACAACAGTGGCGGTGGAAGTGGGCGGGCGCAGCTTTGAGACATCTCACAAACCACCAAGCTGCTCTTTATGCCTGCTCTCCCCAACCTGCCCACAGGAGCTGGCACTAGATGCAGTGACGACGGTGGCAGTGGAGGTGGGCGGCCCCAAGGAGATTGACATCAAGCAGTACGCCAAGGTGGAGAAGGTGCCGGGCGACTGTCCAAATGGCTTATCCATCCCGCCCCTTCCCCACCCGTCCGTTTCCCCTTACCCCCACCCTGCTTGCTCTCTCCCCCCATGATCTCCCACAGGAACTGGCGCTAGACGCGGTAACAACTGTAGCAGTGGAGGTGGGCGGCCGCAAGGAGATTGACATCAAGCAGTACGCCAAGGTGGAGAAGGTGCCGGGCGGTCGGATAGAGGACAGTGCGGTGCTGCGCGGTGTGATGTTCAACAAGGACGTGGTGGCCCCTGGCAAGATGCGGCGGCGCATTGAGAACCCGCGAGTCGTGCTGCTGGACTCGCCCCTGGAGTACAAGAAAGGGGAGAATCAGACCAACGTCGAGTTGCTGAAAGAGGAGGACTGGTGAGTGGGCAGGAAGGGGGTGATGTTGAGAGACGGAGGAGGGGGGCCAGCAACATTTGGCACGGTTCAGTGACATTGAGAACCCGCGGCGGGTGGTGCTGCTGGACTCGCCCCGGGAGTACAAGAAGGGCGAAAACTAGACGAATGTTGAACTCTTGAAGGAGGACTGGTGAGTGAAGGGGAGGGGGCGTAGGGGAGGGGGCGCAGCAACATAAGAACCCGCGAGTCGTGCTGCTGGACTCGCCCCTGGAGTACAAGAAAGGCGAGAATCAGACCAACGTTGAGCTCTTGAAGGAGGAGGACTGGTGAGTGGCCAGGAAGGGGGGAGTGAGAGGGAGTAAATTGCGGGCTTGTATTGCCACCTCCTCTCCCACACGCCCTTACTGCCCCTCTTGTCACTTGTCCTTGCGTTTCCCTCTACTATCTCTTTTCATATGCCAGGGAGCAGCTGTTGAAGATGGAGGAGGAGTACGTAGCGGGTCTGTGTCGCCATTTCCCCTCCCACACGCCTCTCACTGCCCCTCGTTTCTTTCTCCTATCTGCCCTATGC
The DNA here is from genome assembly GCA_947471745.1 of Closterium sp. Naga37s-1. Classification (NCBI taxonomy): domain Eukaryota; kingdom Viridiplantae; phylum Streptophyta; class Zygnematophyceae; order Desmidiales; family Closteriaceae; genus Closterium; species Closterium sp. Naga37s-1. Next base: position 1,543,544 of record CANJKZ010000382.1, on the reverse strand, counting down.
GCCTGTCTCTCCACATACCAGGGAGCAGCTGTTGAAGATGGAGGAGGAGTACATAGCGGGCCTGTGTCGCCACATAGCGGCATTCAAGCCGGACCTAGTCATCACAGAGAAGGGCCTCAGCGACCTTGCAGCGCACTACCTCTCCAAGTCAGTGCCATAGCTATCACTTCATCTGTAGCTTCACTTACAGTCTTGAAACACAAGCCCTTGTATTCCATTATCCATAGCGGCATTCAAGCCAGACCTAGTCATCACGGAGAAGGGCCTCAGCGACCTTGCAGCGCACTACCTCTCCAAGTCAGTGCCATAGCTATCACTTCATCTGTAGCTTCACTTACAGTCTTGAAACACAAGCCCTTGTATTCCATTATCCATAGCGGCATTCAAGCCAGACCTAGTCATCACGGAGAAGGGCCTCAGCGACCTTGCAGCGCACCACCTCTCCAACTCAGTGCTCTGCTCAATCTTGCTCTTGCTTCTGCTCAATCTTGCTCTTGCCTTTTCTCTCTCCAATGCTGTTGCTGCTGCCGGGGGCGCTGATGGCGGTTTCAATACCTACTTCCGTCTATCGCGCCTTGCCCCTGTCCCTGACAGTTTTGAGACGTCTCAAAACAATACCTACTTCTGTGTAGTATCGCGCCTTGCCCCTGTCCCTGACAGCCAGTCCGTATTGAAACTTTTACCTTGTCCCACGTCTCGTGTTTCTACCCTTTGGTTCGTCTCAGCGAGAGCCGGCACCTGAACCATCACCAGCGAGACACGTCATGACAGCAACCTCGTGACACATCATGACAGCAACCTCATGACACGTCATGACAGCAACCTCATGACACGTCTGGCTGTTGCTGGCGGGAGCGCCATTATCCCTTCCTCTACCCCCTTCCCTCCCACCCACCTCCCCCCCATCCAGCGCCAACGTCACTTCACTTTCTCCCTTTTGCCATCCCCCTCTTCCTTCCTCCCTTCCCCGCATCCAGAGCCAGCATCACTCCCTCTCCTCCCGTTTCCCCCTCTTCCCTTCCCCACTGCCCTACCCCCACCCAGAGCTGGCATCGCAGCCATCAGGAGGCTCCGCAAAGCGGACAACAACCGCATTGCTCGTGCGGTGGGCACGACCATTGTGAACCTGGTGGAGGAGTTGCAGGAGAGCGACGTGGGCACGGGCGCAGGGCTGTTTGAGGTGCATCGGCACCCGTGCTCCTCTGTTTCCCCCACCTGCTCCCCCGCTGCTCCAACTTTCACCTCCTGATTTCGAAAACTACTCATTTTTCCGTCCCCCTCCCCCCCACCCAGAGCCGGCATCGCAGCCATCAGGAGGCTGCGCAAGACAGATAACAACCGCATAGCTCGTGCGGTGGGAGCCACGATTGTGAACCGAGTGGAGGAGCTGCAGGAGAGCGACGTGGGGACGGGCGCGGGGCTGTTTGAGGTGCGGAAGATCGGCGACGAGTTCTTCGCGTTCCTGGTGGAGTGCAAAGAGCCCAAGGCGTGCACCGTGCTGCTGCGGGGGGCCAGCAAGGACATTCTCAACGAGATGGAAAGAAACCTGCAGGTGAGGAGGGATCTGCAGGTGAGGAGGGATCTGCAGGTGAGGAGGGATCTGCTGGTGAGGAGGGATCTGCTGGTGAGGAGGGATCTGCTGGTGAGGAGGGATCTGCTGGTGGGGTGGTGTGGGAATGGGAGTAGCGAGAGGTGAAGGCACGGTTGCAGGAGATGGTGCGTGCAAGCAACGAACCTCGTCCAAAGCATGCTCCGTGCTGCTCCGGGGCGCCAGCAAGGACATTCTGAATGAGATGGCGCGGAACCTGCTGGTGAGGGATCTGCTGGTGGGGCTGTGTGGGAATGGGTGGAGAGGAGTGTGAAGGGAATGTTGCTCAAGTGGAGTGCAAGGAGCCCAAGACATACACCGTGCTGCTCCGGGGGGCGAGCAAGGACATTCTCAATGAGATGGCAAGAAACCTGCAGGTGAGGGATCTTCTGGTGAGAGGGAAGGGGAGATGGGTTGGGGGGGTTTATATGGTGCAGATGTAGGAAGGTGCGAGCTGCCCAAGGTGTGCACTGTGCCGCGAGGGAAGGGGGGAAGGGGCACCTGTTTCTGTTCCTGCACACACAACACACCACCCACACCCCCACTCACCACCACACCACGCCACGCTACATCCCACCGCACCACACCAAACCATCCTCACTCTCTTCTGCCTCTCCACACCCCTCAGGACGCCATGGGAGTGGCGCGCAATGTGGTGGTGGACCCGCGCCTCGTGCCGGGGGGAGGTGCCGTGGAGATGACTGTGTCTGCTGCTCTCAAGGACAAGGCCAGCACCGTGGCAGGCATTGAGCAGGTGAGCATGGTGCAGTGGGGCATGGGGCATGGGGCATGGCGCCTTGTGCCGGGGGGAGGTGCCGTGGAGATGACTGTGTCTGCTGCTCTCAAGGACAAGGCCAGCACCGTGGCAGGCATTGAGCAGGTGAGAGGGCATGACGGTGAGCTGGCAGTGAAGATGATCTGATGAGTGTGCCGGCCACCCTCAAGGGCAAGGCTGGCTGTCACCATGCATGCAGGACATCGAAGCATGTGGACACTTGGAGGAACGACGCATCGTCCAAGCACACTCAAACAAGCTATCAACGCTGCCTCTACTGCCTTTTTCTCGTTCGCATTTTGGCCCCCCTCATCGCCCCCCTCAGCTTCCCGCCTCTGCTCCCCTCTCTGCTCCCCCCCTCCCCCCATCTACTCCCCCTCTGCTCCCCCCCTCCCCCCATCTTCTCCCCTCTCTGCTCCCCCCCTCCCCCCATCTACTCCCCCCTCTGCTCCCCCCATCAGTGGCCATACCGAGCAGTGGCGTCGGCCTTTGAGGTCATCCCGCGCACGCTGGCTCAGAACTGTGGAGTGAGCGTCATCCGCACCGTCACTGCGCTGCAGGCCAAGGTGGGCGGCAGGCCAAGGTGGGCGGCAGGCCAAGGTGGGCGGCAGGGCAAGGTGAAGGAGTGATGAGAGCGAGAAGTGATGAGAGCGGCAGGCCTTGCTCATCGCCTCTTCCTTTATCCCAACCCCCACATAGCAGCTGACACGTTCGTGGTGATTCCCATGTGCGTCATCTGTCCCATCTCTCTCTCATCTCCCCCACGACCCCTCCCCCCCCTCACCCCAACAGCACGCACAAGGCGCCAACACGTCCATAGGCATTGATGGCGACACGGGTGCCCTCACTGACATGAAGGAGCTTGGGGTGAGTAGGGGGGAAGAGTGGTGGGGGGGAGAGCTGCGGAAGGTAGCGACGGGTCAATGCTGCAGAGTTGGGAGAGCGAAGGCACAAGAGGAGGTGGTGTGACATGCATGCCTCTCCATGTTTCCCCATCGCTGTGCGCTGCACGCACACCTTCCTCCTCTCCTCACACACCTTCCTCCTCTCCTCACACACCTTCCTCCTCTCCTCACACTCCTTCCTCCTCTCCTCACACACCTTCCTCCTCTCCTCACGCACCTTCCTCCTCTCCTCACACACCTTCCTCCTCTCTTCACGCCCCTTTTTTCTCACCTGCTCACCCCTTCCATGCATTCCCCTCATTGAGCTGCGGCCTCGTTGCCTCTTCGCTGCCCCCCTGTCCCCCTGCCCCCCTGCCCCCCTGCCCCCCTGTCCCCCTGCCCCCCTGTCCCCCTGTCCCCCTGCCCCCTTCCCCCCTGCCCCCCATCCCGGCCAGGTGTGGGAGCCGTACGGCGTGAAGGTGCAGACGGTGAAGACGGCAATCGGCCAACAGCCATCGAGGCGGCATGCATGCTGCTGCTGCGCATCGACGACATTGTCAGCGGGCTCAAGAAGAAGCAGGCAGGCGGCATGTGTGCTGTTTAGCCTTATACACCCTCCACTCATCCCCGTGTCTCCCTTCCTCCCTGCCTCGCGGCCTCCTTGCACCCCCACCTCCCTGCCCACCTGCCTGCCTGCCTCTGTGCCTGTGTGCCAGGTGTGGGAGCCGTATGGAGTGAAGGTGCAGACAGTGAAGACAGCCATCGAGGCGGCATGTATGCTGCTGCGCATCGACGACATCGTCAGCGGGCTCAAGAAGAAGCAGGCGGGCGGCGCACCGGGAGGGGGCAAGCCGCAGATGGACACGGGCGATGACGTTGACTCGGAGCAGATGCTGGCTGAGTGAGGGACAAGGCGGTGTGTTGCGGTGCTGTGCGGTAGTGATCTGTAGAGAGTGTTGAGTAGAAGTTGTCTAGCAGCATGTGCTGTACCATATTTTCCGGTGCATAACACCCCTCCCCCCCCCCCACTTGATCACTTTTGAGCGACAGATGCAAACCAGAGAACGCTATACAACAAATTACTGAGAAACAACTACCGTACCAATAAATCCTCAACCTCTTTTCAATCTTGTTAAGTACCAACCTAGATCGGTTTTAAGAAAGTTTTTTTTATGCCTGAGACTACAATGTATCCCCCCATTTTGCTTCTAATACGCGTTCCGAGCAATCACTTGACTTTCACGCTGACAATTAATCACTTCCGCAAGTCCCGCAGTTCTCTCATCCCTGGTGCACAAGCGCGCTTCTAGAATTACTACTAGAGGCGGAAATCCTTTTCGCGTGGTGGCAACGCGTCACGGAGTTTGATCCTGCCTCGTCCAATTAAAACGGCAACACGTTCGCATAGCCGTCTCGCGCAATGCACATTTCCAAGCTTCGGCGTTGCGATGATCCCCCTTCCTCCCTGGCACCCCCTGCTTCTGCGCGTCCTGCGGCGCCTCCCCTCGTGTTTCCCCTTCTCTTTTCCGCGATTAAACGCGTTCCATGATGCGCGTGTCCGCAAGATTAGCTTTATTTCTAAGGATACCAATAAATCAAACGGAGCGATTGACCACTCACTCTCAACACATAAATCCACGCCCGCTTCCAAAGCAGCAATCACATTCTCACACTCCGCTGCTCGCCCTTTGCGCGTCTCTCCTTCTCGTCTCCTCCCTCCCGAGTCGCCGTGCCACCTTCGACTTCCCACCCAATTTCGCCTCGTCACGACTACGAGCGATCGACTGTCTCCATCTCCTCGTCACTTTCTAACGCAGAGAGTCGACCCAAAAGCGACTGTCCTTGAAGCCTTCTTGGCATCGACGCGAGCAATCTGCTGTCGCAATCTCCTTGGTTCCTCCGGCCCGGCTCGTCTCCTTTCGTGATCATGGACCGGCGCTTCGGGCGGCTGTACGGGCTTGGCGCCGCCGCACTCCTCGTTGCCATCAGCTTCCTCGCGACCCACGCCAGCGCCGCTGTTGAAATTGGTGAGTAGGCTGACTGCCACACACCACTGGCACTGCCCATGGCACCCAACTGATTCTCACTCTTGCTTCCCACGCTCTTGCTTCCCACACACTTGCATCCCACACTCTTGCTTCCCACACTCTTGCTTCCCACGCTCTTGCTTCCCACACACTTGCATCCCACACTCTTGCTTCCCACACTCTTGCATCCCACACTCTTGCATCCCACACTCTTGCTTCCCACACTCTTGCTTCCCACACTCTTGCTTCCCACACTCTTGCTTCCCACACTCTTGCATCCCACACTCTTGCTTCCCACACTCTTGCTTCCCACGCTCTTGCTTCCCACCCTCTTGCTTCCCACGCTCATGCTTCCCACCCTCTTGCTTCCCACGCTCTTGCTTCCCACCCTCTTACTTCCCACCCTCTTGCTTCCCACGCTTTTGCTTCCCACACTGGAGAGCTATGCCACCCCCAAGTGGCAGCGCCTGGAAACTCTTCGCTCTTGAAAGCTGACGCTGAAAGCTGGCAAGTGATGCCCGCAGTGAGTGTGAGGGCAACGATATGAAAAAAAAAAAAAAAAAAAACATCTCTCTTGTGACCCCTTTCGCTACTGTACCTTGAAACAACCCTTGATTCCCTGTGCAGGCGTGTGTGGTAACAAGGATTGTGGGAGCGATGCTCAGTGCGTTGTGAGTGCCGATGGCACTGCTGGTGTGTGCGAGTGCTTGGATGGTTCTGCCTTCAATGAACTTGAGAACACATGCGATGGTGGTGGGAGTGTGGGTGAGTGTTGGGAGTGTGGGTGAGTGATGGAGTGTGGGCGAGTGATGGAGTGTGGGCGAGTGATGGAGTGTGGGCGAGTGATGGAGTGTGGGAGAGTGATGGAGTGTGGTTCCTCGCGACCCACGCCAGCGCTGTTGATGGTGAGTAGGCTGACCTGTGTGGGTGAGTGTGCGTGTGTGAGTGTGCGTGTGTGGGTGAGTGTGCGTGTGTGGGTGAGTGTGCGTGTGTGGGTGAGTGTGCGTGTGTGGGTGAGTGTGCGTGTGTATGTGAGTGTGCGTGTGTGGGTGAGTGTGCGTGTGTGGGTGAGTGTGCGTGTGTGTGAGTGTGCGTGTGTATGTGAGTGTGCGTGTGTATGTGAGTGTGCGTGTGTATGTGAGTGTGCGTGTGTATGTGAGTGTGCGTGTGTATGTGAGTGTGCATGTGTGGGGGGCGTGCATGTGTGGATGAGTGTGTGTGTGCGGGTGAGCTCATCATCATAAGCAAGAGTTCAACTCATCCAAGCCCCTTCCCCTACTTACACCCCGCAACCAGCCATGATCGCCTCTGCAGACCCGTGTGCTGCCCTGGATTGTGGCTCCACGGCTTCCTGCTCTCCCAACGCTGCTGGCGATCCTGTGTGCGTGTGCTCCACCGCTGGTTTTATCTTCAGCGACGTTTACAAGACGTGCTTTGGTGAGTGCTGCACTCATGAGTTGTAGACGATTCATTTCGTTAAACAAACACATTTCTGGAGTTAGCACTTGGTCTCCTAACTCCTCCCGCACCTGAGACGCAACGCTGAGATTCCTTGGAGGCAACGCTGAGAGGCAGCTCCTGGAGGCATGTCACCAGAACGTTGACCAACCGCTTTCGTCTCCTTACCCCTCCCACACCTCCCCCCCTACCTGCCCCCTTCCTCTCCTCTCCGCCATGACACCCCCAACTCGACGCCTTCAAACCCCCATTCGTGTCGTCAACTGTCTCACCGCCGCTCATACCCCGTATTCTAGACGACGGTGGAGCTACTCGGCTGCTTTCATCTCCTCACTCCTCCCGCACATTCTCCCCTGCCTGCCTCTCTCCTTTCCTGTCCCCTGCCTGTTTCCTGTCCTCCGCTCAGGCCCCCTACTCCGCACGACGTTGGAGCTGCAAGGTAACTCTGGGCGCAAGCGCAAGGCCAAGAAGCAGAGGCGCACCTTCTCCACTGCACCTCCATTCTCCTGCTTTCCCCCGTCCCGCCCTCCCCACAGGCCCCCTACTCCGCACGACGCTGGAGCTGCAGGGCCCCAACTCTGGGCGCAAGCGCAAGGCCAAGAAGCAGAGGCTCACTTTCTCCACCGATGCGCCGGCAGATGCGATCGGTGGCACCACCGCGTGCACGGACCTGACCTCCAGCATCGGCAGCCACACCAAGGCAACGGTCGTGTGGAGAGTCGCGAAGCTCGCTGGAGCTGAAAACGGCATGTGCCAGAGCCTCACGTTCTACTCCGGCCCGGGCTGCTCGGGCCAGCCGGGCGTGACGATCGCACGCCCTGCGTGGAAGGGCCGTGGCTACCCCGTCACGAAAGGGTGTGTGAGCGTTGTGCAGGGCACTTGTGTGATGCATGGCACATGTGTGATGCACGGCACATGTGTGATGCACGGCACATGTGTGATGCATGGCACATGTGTGATGCACGGCACATGTGTGATGCACGGCACATGTGTGATGCACGGCACATGTGTGATGCACGGCACATGTGTGATGCACGGCACATGTGTGATGCACGGCACATGTGTGATGCACGGCACATGTGTGATGCACGGCACATGTGTGATGCACGGCACATGTGTGATGCACGGCACATGTGTGATGCACGGCACATGTGTGATGCACGGCACATGTGTGATGCACGGCACATGTGTGATGCACGGCACATGTGTGATGCACGGCACATGTGTGATGCACGGCACATGTGTGATGCACGGCACATGTGTGATGCACGGCACATGTGTGATGCACGGCACATGTGTGATGCACGGCACATGTGTGATGCACGGCACATGTGTGATGCACGGCACATGTGTGATGCACGGCACATGTGTGATGCACGGCACATGTGTGATGCACGGCACATGTGTGATGCACGGCACATGTGTGATGCACGGCACATGTGTGATGCACGGCACATGTGTGATGCACGGCACATGTGTGATGCACGGCACATGTGTGATGCACGGCACATGTGTGATGCACGGCACATGTGTGATGCACGGCACATGTGTGATGCACGGCACATGTGTGATGCACGGCACATGTGTGATGCACGGCACATGTGTGATGCACGGCACATGTGTGATGCACGGCACATGTGTGATGCACGGCACATGTGTGATGCACGGCACATGTGTGATGCACGGCACATGTGTGATGCACGGCACATGTGTGATGCACGGCACATGTGTGATGCACGGCACATGTGTGATGCACGGCACATGTGTGATGCACGGCACATGTGTGATGCACGGCACATGTGTGATGCACGGCACATGTGTGATGCACGGCACATGTGTGATGCACGGCACATGTGTGATGCACGGCACATGTGTGATGCACGGCACATGTGTGATGCACGGCACATGTGTGATGCACGGCACATGTGTGATGCACGGCACATGTGTGATGCACGGCACATGTGTGATGCACGGCACATGTGTGATGCACGGCACATGTGTGATGCACGGCACATGTGTGATGCACGGCACATGTGTGATGCACGGCACATGTGTGATGCACGGCACATGTGTGATGCACGGCACATGTGTGATGCATCCTGTCTTCTTCTAACCCATGGGTACAACACTCATCGATCACCAGAGCTTTCTTGGCCGTTGTAGCATGAATGGAGGGACTGTCCTCATCTGTGCTCTTCCCTATCCTTCCCTATCCTTACTTCTCCCTCTCTCAGGATTCTCAAGAAAGCATCCCAATCGCTGCAATCAGTTGGCTGCCAGATTAGTAAGTGTGGGTGCACCACACGTAAGGGAGAGGGAGAAACGCATGCTCTGAAGTGTGGGTGCAGACCTAAGGGAGGGGTATAAATGCATGCTCTGACCTAAGGGTGATTTGTGCTGTGCTCTGTTCCAACCGGTGCAGCCAATTCTCCACCTCCCAAATGCACCTGTGAACAACCCACCCACATGTCAGTTGCACATCGTCCTCTATCATCTTCTGTTGCACATCGTCCTCTATCATCTTCTGTTGCACATCGTCCTCTATCATCTTCTGTTGCACATCGTCCTCTATCATCTTCTGTTGCACATCGTCCTCTATCATCTTCTGTTGCACATCGTCCTCTATCATCTTCTGTTGCATCTCACTTCTTATGCTGCGGCCTGCCCTCCATTTGACCCTTCCCCTTTGCAAGTATAGCTTGATCGCATCCACTATGAAGGGGCTGGTGGGACAAGCAAAGAACGGGCGGCCCTAGTGGGATGGGCAGGGGGTTAAGGAGGTGCAAGCTGGCAGCGTCAGAGCGACGTTATATCGGCGGGGGCTGATGGAGCAGAGGTGCGGAGCAACTGCTTGCGGTTGCTTGGAGGCTAGGAACTGACTTGGCTGACGGTTGGCTGGATATTTAGTGCGAGTATCCTGAGTATTTTTGCATGCTTGTTGGTCTGTCTGTTGTACCATAGAGCATAGTTCTTGTTTCTTCAGAAAGATTGCAAGCTTTCGGCGCTTTGTGTGCTACCTTGTAATTCTAGGTTTCTTTGTTTGTCATTTGTACTTGGCGATTGCAAACCTGTTTTGTTGTGAACCACAGCTGGACTTCCACTGTAAGCGCCTAAAAAGACCAAACCCACACCATGGAACCTAGGGTCTTTTACAAAGGCTTAGGCACATCATGGAGAGTACCGTAATCTCGTTCCTCTTGATATATCTCAACGGACAAATGAGTCCGCCCACGAAAACTGCTGCTCTGGGCAGAAAAAAACTAAAGCTTATGCGGAATGGCATGCAACCAGGGCCTGTGCTAGGATTTTGGGCATCCTGTGTCAAACTTATATGCTTTAGTCTGTCTAGGCTGTAGTGGGGTAGTTCATATAGGGTACAACACTTTTAGGTTTCCTACTTGTACCCACCTGCTTTCTACTTCAGTCATTCCTTCCTTCACTATTCGGACATGGTATTCTGAGAAGGTTCCCTCGTGGGAACGTTTTATTTTACCGTCATCACCCGGATATAAGACAGTGTTGAATAGTAGACAGGGGTTGTCTACTATACGGGTGTCTCTTATAAACAGGCTAGCCTCATTATAAGACACCTATTTGTGTGTATGAGATAAGACATATATGTCTTATAATCGAAACTTCAATAAATTATAGCGAAAGTTGAAGTACCGCGTACTTTTTTACCCTTGCGAAGCGCGAATTCTTCCACGCGCTGACCCAGTACCTACCAAATTTGCCCCTGCAGGTGTTCTCCATAACGTGGCGTCTCGGGCAGAGGTTATCGAAGTGGCACCTTCGCAACATCCACACGCATTATGAGAAACTCTTTTTAAAGAAGTACGGAAAATATTTATAAGTAGTTTAAAAAGTTTCCATTTATAAGACTTATAAGACACCCTAAACCATCCCGTTTACAAGATAACTCAAGCATTTTTGCCCGTGTACGAGATAAGACATATATGTCTTATATCCGGGCGATAACGGTAGGGCCCACCACGATAACATTTTTTTTTTCCTGCCCTGCCCGAAGCGCGCCTCGCGCCTGCCTCACCTGCACCGTCGCGCGCCCTGCCCTAGTGCCGCCCGTCAAGGCTCTGCCTTCTCGGCCCGTCGCGGACCTGCCCTAACGGCCCGTCGCGCCCCCCTGCTTTCTTGGCCCGTCGCGGCCTTGCCCTCTCGCCGCCTCGTCGCGGCCCCGACCTAGCCGCCTAGTCGCGGCCCTGCCCTGCCGCCACCCGCGGCCCTGCCTTGCCGCCCGTCGCAGCCTACACTAGCCGCCTGTCGCGGCCCTACCCTGCCGCCTCTCGTCGCGGCCCCGACCTTGCCGCCCGCCACGGCCTCTGCCCTGCCGCTGCTCGTCGCGGCCCTGCCCTACCCTGCCGTCCAGCCGCGGCCCTGCCCTGCCGCCGCCCTGTCGCGGCCCTGCGCTGCCGCCGACGCGTCGCGGCCCTGCCCTTCAGCCGCCCCAGTCGCGGCCCTGCTCTACCGCCGCCAAGTAGCGGCCCTGCTCTGCTGCCGCCCCAGTCGCGCCCCAAACCTAACCGCCAGCTGCGGCCCTGCCCTGCACCCGCCCCTGGTAAGCACCCGCGCCGCCCAGCCGAGCCGCGCCGCTCCTCCGAGCCGCGCCGCCAGGAGCCGCGCCGCGCCGCCCAGCCGAGCCGCGCTGCACTACCGAGCCGCTCCGCCCTGCCGAGCCGCGCCGCCCTACTGAGCCGCACTGCCCTACCTGCGCTGCTCCTGCTGCTACTGCTGCTTCTGCTGCCACTGCTGCTACCGCTGCCGCTGCTGCTACTGCCGCTATGGCTAGCCCTAATGTTCTTACCTTTGATGCTGAGGGGCGTGCGGTTGACTTTGACGTGTGGGTTGACGACCTGCAGCTCTTTCTTCAGTGTGAATCTAAGGACGGAGTATCCCTTTTCGATCACACGTCCGGTGTCTCTCCTGCACCTGCTGCCACTGCTGACAGTACGGTTTGCTCGCAGTGGACCACTCGTGACGCTGTTGCTCGCCTTGCTGTTCGTAGTGACCTGCCGTCTGCTGAGCGCACGCACTTTGTATGACGCTGTCGTAGCGCGCTACTCCTCCCCTGCCACTGCTGCCCTCAGCTGCCTCATGCTGTCGTACCTGTTCCCTGACCTTGCAGCCTTTGCCACAGTCGCTGACCTCATTACTCACCTCCGCACTAGTGACGCCCGCTACCGCGCTGCGCTTCCCACTAAGTTTTGTGCCAAGAACCCCCCCCCCCCATGTACATCACCCTTTACTACCTAGTCACCCGCCTCCCTGACTCCCTTGCTTCATTCAGGGACCACTTTCTCTCCCTTTGCCCCACCGAGCTCACCGTCGACCTGCTAGAGGAGCGCCTCACTGCAGCTGAGAAGAGTATCGTTGCTGTAGGTGCTTCTCGCGGCGACCCTCGCGCCCCTTTCTTTGAGGGGTGTTCCCCTGTCCCCCTTCTCCCCTCTGTTGCTTCTGCTGCTGCTGTCGACCTCGTTGGCACTGAGGAGGTCGGGGCTGCGTCTGCTCCTAGTGGGAGGTGCCGCAACAGCAAGGGCAAGGGGGGCAAGGGTGGTGGAGGGGACGGTGGGGGCGGCGGTGGAGGCGGTGGAGGAGGCGGAGGGGGTGGCGGTGGAGGTGGGGGTGGTGGCGGGAGTGGGGGCTTCGGTGGCGGCGGTGGGGGTGGTGGAGGCAGCGGCAGCGGCGGTGGAGGCAGCAGCAGCGGTGGTGGAGGTGGCAGCGGCGGTAGTGCTGGTCGAGGTGGAGCCGCGCAGCGTGGAGGCTTTGGTGGCAGCCAGCGCCAGCAGCAGCCGCGTTCCTGTGAGAACCCGTCGGCCCAGCAGCTTCGTGAGTGGTACGCTGGGCGTGGGAGGTCTGGGGGTGTTGGTCCCTGCATTTACGTTCTTCGCACCGGCGGGCGCTGTGGGGAGACGTGCGGGCTGCCACACACTACGCAGCGCTGCTTCGGTTGCCTGACCGACGCCTGGCGCGCCCAATTTCCTGACGCTGTTGAGCTCGCTCGCTGGGGTAATCTGCTTAAGCAGAATGTTGCTATCTTTGATCTTGATTTCGATGCTATCCTTGCTGCCATGTATGCTGCGACTGATAGTGCTGAGGGTGACTGTTACCTGTGTGTTTCGCCCGACCCGGGCATTGAGGCTGCTGCTCTAGGTGCTAGAGAGTCTGCTGCTCCAGGTACTAGTGAGTCTGCTGCTCCAGGTACTAGTGAGTCTGCTGCTCCAGGTACTGATGAGTCTGCTCTCTCTGGTACTGCACCTACTGAGGCCTTGCACACTTTCACACTTGACTTTGGTGCTTCGCGCTCCTTCTTTCGCGACAGCACCACACTCACGCCGCTCAGTCGGCCTGTCACACTCTCCCTAGCTGACCCCTCTAGGGGCCCAGTCCTTGCGCACTCTTCCACGGTTCTACCGTGTCCTGCGGCCGCGTCGGGCTTGCTGTCAGGACTCCACCTCCCCTCGTTCTCTACGAACTTGGTGAGTGGAGCTGACCTCCAGGACGTGTGGGTTGACCAGTTCACCCTTGCAGGTCAGCGTGTGACCCACTGCACTTGCTCTCGGACGGGCCGCCACCTGGCCACGTTCACCCGTCGGCCTGGGTCGAGTCTGTACACACTGACTACTGCGTCTCCTCCAGTTACTGCGTCTGGTCAGGTAGCCGCGTCTGGTCAGGTGTTTGCTGCCGCGTCCAGGTCTAGTCCAGCGTCTGCCCCCTGCTCGTGTCGTCCTCTGTCACACGAGACTCTCCTTTGGCACCACCGCCTTGGTCACCCCTCCCTGCCTCGTCTTCGAGGTATGGCCTCCCGTACCCTTGTCTCTGGTCTTCCCCGGTCCCTCCCTCCCTTCCTCCGGGGCCTGCCCCTACCTGTGTTCCTTGTGTCGAGGGCCGGCAATGCGCCGCTCCTCACTCCTCCGAGTTCCCTCCGACAAAGGCTCCCCTGCAGACTCTCCACATGGACGTGTGGGGCCCAGCCCGCGTCCGTGGACAGGGTCACGAGCGTTACTTCCTGATGGTCGTTGATGACTACTCGCGTTACACCACAGTCTTCCCCTTGCGCAGCAAGGGTGAGGTCACTGAGGTGTTGATCGACTGGATCCGCGGTGCCCGTGGCCAGCTCAGCGAGAGTTTCGGCTTGGACCTTCCTGTTCTGCGTCTGCACTCATACAGAGGTGGTGAGTTTTCCTCCGACATTCTGAGGGCTTTCTGTCGTGCGGAGGGCATCCGCCAGACGTTCACGCTTCCGGCCTCCCCACAGCAAAATAGGATTGCTGAGCAACGCATTGGCATGGTCATGGACGTCGCTCGTACGTCCATGATCCATGCGGCTGCTCCCCATTTTCTGTGGCCGTTCGCGGTTCAGTACACTGCGCATGAGATCAACCTTCAGCCTCGTGTCTCCTTGCCGGAGACCACACCTACTCTGCGGTGGATGGGGAAGGTTGGCGATGCGTCTGTGTTCCGTGTCTGGGGATCTCGAGCTTTTGTCCGCGATACTTCCGCGGACAAGCTCTCCTCCCGTGCCGTTCCCTGCGTCTTCCTTGGCTTCCCCCCTGACGCACCTGGGTGGCAGTTTTACCACCCCACCTCGCGTCGTGTTCTGTCCTCTCAGGACGTCATGTTTGACGAGTCGGTATCTTACTACCGTCTCTTTCCCTACTGCACTGCCCCTCTCCCCCCCCCGCCACTCTTCCTAGCACCAGGTGCTCCTCTGGTAGACCCCCTCCCCCCTCAGGGTCCTGCCCCCTCAGGTGTGTCCAAGGTAGACCCTATCGAGCCTGTCGAGGTAGCTGTCGACTCTGGTGCTGCTAGGGGTGCTGAGCCTGTGGGTGCGGGGCCTGGGGGTGCTCAGCCTGGGGTTGCTGAGTTTGAGGGTGCGGAGCATGGGGGTGCTGAGCCTGAGCGTGTGGAGCCTGGGGGTGCTGAGCCTGGGGGTGCTGAGTCTGGGGGTGCTGAGCCTGGGGGTGTTGAGCCTGAGCGTGCTGAGTCTGGAGGTCCTCCGCGTGTCCCGTCACGGCGGGAGCCCCTCTCTCCGCAGCGGCTACGTGAGTGGTACTCTCGGCGCTGTAGCCGTGTTGCTGGAGCTACGGAGCCTCCTGCTGGAGGTGCTAATGGAGCTGGAGCTGCTGGAGGTGCTGCTGGTGTTGGAGCTGCTGGAGCCGCTGGTCCTGGAGGTGCTGGTGCTGGAGGTACTGGCGTTGTTGGAGGTCCTACTGGTGTTGGAGCTGCTGGAGGTGCTGGAGCAGCTGGTCCCGGAGGTGCTCGTACTGGAGGTACTGGAGCTGCTGGGGCTGGTGGTTCTGCAAGAGTTGGAGCTATAGGTGCTGGAGCTGTTGCTACTGGAGGTGCTGCTGGATCTGGAGCTGCTGGAGGTACTGGAGCTGGTGGTGCTGCGGGAGTTGTAGCTGGAGACCCTGGAGCTGAGGGTACTGGTGCTGTCTCTGCTGTTTCTGGAGGCGCTGCGCGGCCGCGGCTGTACTACATTCCGCTCCTTCACCAGGTTCTTGGTCTCCCGCCTTCTACTGGTCCTACTCCTCCCTTACTGAGTCCACCGCCTGTCCAGTCACAGTCGCAGTTACAGCCAGCCTCTCCACTGCCTAGTCCTTCTCCTTACTCTGGACCGACTAGAGGTCTTACGGAGCGTCGTGAGCCTGAGTCTCGTCCTGCGTCGCTTGAGTCTCATCCTGCGTCACCTGAGTCTCGTCTTGAGTCGCCTGTTCGCGCTGTTCGCACTGGTCGACGTGTTCCGCGTCAGCGACCTCCTCCTGTCCCCGGCACTCACTATATGACTCACCGTCCTTCCTCTGCTCCACAGCGTGTCCCTCTGCCGTCTCCTCCTGCGTCCTCTCTTCCTGACGGTCCGGACCCGGAGTCTGACTCCCTTCGTTCTGCTAGTCCTACTGTCACGCGTTTTCTGGCCACTGTTGTCATTGACCCTTCGTTTGAGTCCACTGCTGCGTCTGCTCTAGTTGCTGAGCTTGTTGACTTTGCTGCTGCCTGTCGTCTAGACTACGCCGCTAGTCTTGTTGCTGAGTTTGAGTCTGCGTCTGTCTCTCCTCCGTCTGTCGGGGGTGAGTGTGCTCTTGGCACGGACGTCCTTGAGGACAGACACGAGGAGTTTGAGTGCTTTGCCGCTGCTTTACCTCATCTCGTGTCCATGCTACTTGCCCCTGAGGGAGACCCGGATGCACCAGACATCTCGACCCCGCGCTCTTACGCAGAGGCGATAGAGGGTCCCTACTCCTCTCAGTGGCACACAGCCATGGACACAGAGATGGCTTCCTAGAAGTCCACAGGCACCTACGTCGACGAGGTTCCCCCGCCTGGGGCGAACATCGTCAGTGGCATGTGGATTTTCAGGGTGAAGCGGCCGCCGGGTTCTCCGCCTGTCTTCAAGGCACGTTACATTGCACGAGGCTTAAGTCAGCGACAGGGAGTTGACTTCTTCCATACCTTCTCCCCTACCCCGAAGATGACCACTCTTCGGGTGCTGCTGCACATCGCCGCTCAGCGTGACTACGAGCTACACTCTCTTGACTTCAGCACAGCCTTCCTACAGGGCAGCCTGCACGAGGAGATCTGGCTGTGCCGCCCACCTGGCTTCACTGGGTCGTTTCCTGCTTGTACCCAGTGGAGCCTCCGGCGGCCAGTCTACGGTCTCCTCCAAGCACCCCGTGAGTGGCATGACACACTGAGGACGACTCTTGCTGCTCTTGGGTTTGCTCCTTGCACTGCTGACCCGTCGCTGTTTCTACGCACCGACACCACTCTGCCGCCGTTCTACGTTCTCGTGTACGTAGACGACTTGGTCTTTGCTACTACTGACACTGAGGCACTCGCCCACGTGAAGTCGGAGCTGCAGAAGAGACACACGTGCACAGACCTGGGTGAGCTGACAAGCTATCTTGGCTTGCGGATCACCCGGGACAGAGCACAGTGCACCATTACCTTGACTCAGTCACACATGGTGCAGCAGGTCCTTCAGCGCTTCGACTTCACGTACTCCTCGCCACAGTCCACTCCTCTTCCTACCGGTCACTCGCTCTCAGCTCCACCTTCGGACGAGTCCGTAGAGCCGAGTGGCCCGTATCCAGAGCTTGTGGGCTGCCTCATGTACCTGATGACCTGCACTCGACCTGACCTTGCCTACCCTCTTAGCATTCTAGCACGCTATGTCGCTCCTGGCAGACACAGGAAGGAGCACATGGATGCAGCGAAGAGGGTGTTGCGCTACTTGTGCAGTACGTCGGGCATGGGGCTCGTGCTTGGAGGACGGGCTCGAGTCGTCCTCACTGGTCACGCAGACGCTTCCTGGGCTGACGACTTGACTATGCAGCGGTCGTCACTTGCTAGGTTGTGTTCACTGTATTGCTTGTTCTCCTTTATATAACTCTGCATGTGAACCGGCCTTGTGGCCATTTGCTTGTGCTCAGAATGCGTGGTGACGTCGTGATCCACCCTGAGCTTGCTTTGCCTTTCTTGACCGGTCTTGTGACCTCTTGTTCTCCCCCACTTTGCCTATGGGGGTGTGTCAAAATTATATGCTATAGTCTGTCTAGGCTGTAGTGGGGTAGTTCATATAGGGTACAACAATTTTAGGTTTCCTACTTGTACCCACCTGCTTTCTAGTTCAGTCATTCCTTCCTTCACTATTCTGACATCCTGAGCCCTCAGGGCAACTTTTGAAAAATCTCAAGAATGCCCTGATTTTTCAGGGCAAAATTGTATGACCATCCTGAAATTTCAGGGCACCAACAGGAGTTCATCCTGATCTCTCAGGGCAAAAAAATCACAAGACATGAGAGAGGTGGAGGGGAAGGCGCGATATGAGTGGGAAGCCCGGTGCATGCATAGTACGATACGACGAGGAAGCGGCAAAATCCTCGGGAGGAGGCAAAACCAGTACACACACCCCCCCGCCCCTTCTCCCCTCTTCCCCATCCCCCCCACACTCCTTCCCCGTCTGCATATGCGTCAGGGCAGTCCTCGACCTTCGTCCTGATGCTACAGGGCAAAATCTCACGGACTTCCTGAAATTTCAGGGCTCAACACGAAAATTATCCTGAAGCAACAGGGTAAAATATACCATCATCCTGAAATTGCAAGGAAAACTCCTGACACTATCCTGAATTCAGGGTAATCAAGATGTTCTACCCTGATATCGTGGGGCCTGCATGCAACCATAGGGGGGGTCTGTTAACGGGAGAGGAGTGTTGGCCCCGCCCTCGCTTCGGCAACGCCGACGACTTGGTCGGATGTACGAGAGAAGCAGCCGACCGTTCACAATGAGACAGCTGCTCGACGGGCTTCGTCGAGCTGCAGGGGACCGCTGTGGTCTTGCTGTCGACCGGGGAGGCTGGGCGATGGGTGGGCCGTTGACCAGGAGGAGCAGTTCGACCGGGAGGTCGACGGAGCAGTCCGTCGACCTGAGAAGTGAGCAGCGGTCGACGAGGGGAGCTCGGCGACAACAGCCGACAGGTCTGGTCAACGGAAGGGGTCCGTCGACCAGGGGGTAGCTCGACAGAAGCTGTGGTCGACCAGAGGCACCTGGTGGTCGACCAGAGGCACTGGTGGTCGACTAGAGCACCTGGTGGTCGACCAGGTCGACCGGGTAACCTGCTCGACGAGTTCTGCGGAGGCACACGAACGTCGTCGAGGTCGTGATGGCGAAGGCGACTTCGGGCTTGTATCCTGAAGTCGATGTGGCTCGTCAGGCATGCGGAGAATCACTCTACAACGGTAGTGAGCTAGGCTACGGGGGTTGGCACGAACTACCATGAGTGATAGTAGCTTTGCCTAGTTCCTTAGCGCTTGCACAATCACGGGAGAAATCAGCAAGAGTTTCCACTAGCAAAGTTAGAATTCCAGAATTAGTGAAAAAGCAATGACAACAATGACTACATCAGGCACCTAGCAACTCTGCAGCTAGCCTGGTCGGCCGACAGCACAGCCTGGTCGACCGCCTGCCAGCTTTTCATAGAGGAGCCCGCGCCAGCACTGTAGAAAGGCAACCTACCAACACAGCAAGTCGACGGTGTGCCAACGCTGCAGCAGAGCGGGTATCAAGCGTTGCCCCGTAGAAGACAGCAGTGCGCACGCTCGCAGGTGCGCGCAGACGATTGGCCCGACTTGCACCGCTGTGCATCCGTTGGCTGTTGTTGTCAAAGTAACGAATGAGAATGAATGAACAATGAAACATTTGGGTACAAGTACTAACCCTAATTGAGTTGTACCCCTTGTGGGCTACCCCAGTACAGCCTACACAAATGTATAAGCTATAATGTTCTGACACACCCCCATAAGCAAAGTGGGGAAGAACAAGTGGTCACAAGACCAGTCAAGAAAAGCAAAGCAAGCTCAGGGTGGATCACAAAGTCACCAAACAGTCTGAGCACAAGCAAAGGGCCACAAGGCCAGTTCACATGCAGAGTTATATAAAGAGAACAAACAATACAGTGATCATACCCTAGCAGGTGCAAGCATGCAGGTATATATATAGATCACAGTACAAGCAAAGTCAAGCAGTAAGTAAGTGAGGCAAAGTGGGCACAAGGCCTAACAGAGTAGCAAAGCGCTGATGATCACCAGGCGGAAGTGCCTTGGTGAAGACATCAGCAGTGTTGGCCCGAGTGGCCACGTACGCGAGACGAAGCTGGCCACGCTGCTGCAACTCTCGAGCAAGGAAGTATCGCAGAGCGATGTGCTTCGTTCTGTGCTCCAGTCTGTGCTCCTGACACAAGGCAATCATGGCCTTGTTGTCTACGTACAGAACTGGAGGTGAACGAGGTTGCTCGCCCAAGTCGGCCAGCAAGTAGGTCAGCCAGCGGAGCTCCTGAGCAGCCATAGCCCCGGCGTAGATCTCAGCCTCACAACTGGAGCTGAGAACCGAAGACGAGCGGGTAGACTGCCACGACACAGAGCCAAAACCAAGACTGAAGGTGTAACCCTGTGACGACCGCTGCGTAGCCAAGTCGTCAACCCAGGAGGCGTCTGCGTGACCGATGAGAACAACTGGAGCCCGTCCTCCAAGCACGAGCCCCATGCCCGACGTACTACACAGGTAACGCAGTACCCTCTTCGCAGCATCCCAGTGCAACTTTCGGTGCCTACCGGGAGCCACGTAGCGAGCCAGAAGGCTGAGAGGGTACGCGAGGTTAGGTCGTGTGCAAGTCATCACGTACATGAGGCAACCCACAAGCTCTGGGTACGGACCACTCGGCTCTACGGACTCGTCCGAAGGTGGAGCCGAGAGCGAGTGGCTGGTAGATAGAGGAGTGGGTTGTGGCGAGGAGAACTGGAAGCCAAAGCGCTGAAGGACCTGGTGCACCATGTGTGACTGAGTCAGTATGATGGTGCGCCGTGCTCTGTCCCGGGTGATCTGCAAGCCAAGATAGCTGCGCAGTTCACCCAGGTCAGTGCAGGCGTGTCTCTTCTGCAGCTCGAACTTCACAAGGGTCAGTGCCTCAGTGTCAGCAGTGGCAAAGACGAGGTCGTCGACGTACACGAGGACATAGAACGGCGCCAGAGAGGTGTCGGTGCGTAGAAACAGCGATGGGTCCGCACTAGAAGGAGCAAACCCAAGAGCCGCAAGTGTAGTCTTCAGCGTGTCGTGCCACTCGCGAGGCGCCTGGCGGAGACTGTAGACTGGCCAACGAAGGCTCCATTGGGTACCTGCAGGAAACGTCCCAGTGAAACCAGGTGGTCGGCGCAGCCAGATCTCCGCTTGCAGGCTGCCCTGCAAGAAAGCTGTGCTGAAGTCGAGAGAGTGCAACTCGTAGTCACGGTGAGCAGCGACGTGCAGCAACACCCGAAGACTAGTCATCTTCGGGGTGGGGGAGAAGGTGTGGAAGTAGTCAACTCCTTGTCGCTGACTGAAACCTCGAGCAACGTAACGCGCCTTGAAGGCAGGCGGAGAACCCGTCGGCCGCTTCACCCTGAAAATCTACATGCCATCGACTATGTTCGCCCCAGGTGGGGGAACCTCGTCGACGTAGGTGCCTGTGGACTTCCAGGATGCCATCTTGGCATCCATGGCTGCCTGCCACTGAGAGGAGTAAGGACCCGTAATCGCCTCTGCGTAAGAGCGTGGGGTCGGGATGTCTGGAGCATCCGGGTCTCCCTCAGGGGCATGCAGTGTCAAACTTATATATGCTATAGTCTGTTTAGGCTGTAGTGGGGTAGTCCTTAGAGGGTACAACACTTTTGTGTTTTCTACTTGTACCCTACCTCTTTCCTAGTTCATTCATTCCTCTCATGATTCTTACATGGTATAGAGCTGGTTCGATTTTTTTTAGGGCCCACCACTACAAATATTTTTTTTTCCTTACCTGCCCGAGGCGCGCGTCGCGCCTGCCCTTCGAGTCCCTTAGTGGCCCATCGCTGCCCCTTCGCGGCCCTTAGCGGCCCCTCTTAAGGCCCTTCGCGGCCCCTTCTTAAGGCCCTTCGCGGCCCCTTTGACGGCCCTTCGCGGCCCCGTCACGGCCCTTTGCGGCCCCTTTAGCGACCCGTCGCGGCCCTTCGCGGCCCCCCTTAAGCAACCCGTCGCGGCCCGTCGCGGCCCGTCGCGGCCCCTCGTGGCCCTTGCGGTCCCTCTGACGGCCCGTCGCGGCCCCTTTCTCGGCCCCTCTGACAGCCCCTCGCGGCCCTTTGTGGCCCCTCTGACGGCCTGTCTTGGCCCCTTCTCGGCCCCTCTGACAGCCCGTCGTGGCCCCTTCTCGGCCCCCTTTTACGGCCCCCCCTCAGCGGCTCCTCGCGCCCCCCTTCCGGCCCCAACTGACGCGCCCCCGGCCGACTCCTTCTGGCGAGCCCCTGCCGGCCTCTGCTAGCGCGGCCCCTCCTGGCGCGCCCCTGCCGGCCCCTGTGACCGAGCCCCTGCCGGCCCCCTGCAAACGACCCTGCTGGCGCGGCCCCTGCTGGCGCACCCCTGCCGGCCCCTGCTGGCGCGCCCCTGCCGGTCCCTGCTGGCGCGCCCCTGCCGGCCCCTGCAAACGAGCCCCTGCCGGCCCCTGCTGGCGCGGCCCCTGCTGGCGCGCCTCTGCCGGCCCCTACTGGCGCGCCCCCCCCTACAGTCCCGGCCCACCCCAGCACCCGTTTCTGGTAAGCCGAGCCGCGCCACCCTGCCGAGCCGCGCTGCCCAGCCGAGCCGCGCCGCCCAGCCGAGCCGCGCCGCCCAGCACTGACTTGTGCTACTGCTGCTACTGCTGCTACTGCTTCTCCTGCTGCTACTGCTGCTTCTGCTACTACTGCCACTACTCTTGCTACTGCTCCTACTGCTGCTATGGCTAGTCCGACTGTTCTCACCTTTGATGCTGAGGGACGTGCAGTTGATTTTGACGTGTGGGTTGACGACCTACAGCTCTTTCTTCAGTGTGATTCTAGGGATGGGGTATCCCTTTTCGATCACACGTCACGTGTTTCCACTGCTCCTGCTGCCACTGCTGACAGTACTGTTCGCTCGCAGTGGACCACTCGTGACTCTGTTGCTCGTCTTGCTGTTCGTAGTCACCTGCCGCCTGCTGAGCGCGCGCACTTTGGCCAGTACAAGACTGCTCAGTCTTTGTACCACGCTGTAGTTGCACGCTACTCCTCCACTGCCACTGCTGCCCTCAGCCGCCTCATGCTGCCGTACCTTTTCCCTGACCTTGCAGCCTTTGCCACTGTCGCTGACCTAGTTGCTCACCTTCGCGCTAGTGACGCCCGCTACCGCGCTGCCCTTCCCACTGAGTTCTGTGCCAAGAACCCCCCCCCCCCATGTACATCGCCCTTTACTACCTAGTCACCCGCTTCCCTGACTCCCTCTCTTCAGTCAGGGACCACTTTCTCTCCCTTTGCCCCACCGAGCTGACTGTCGACCTGCTAGAGGAGCGCCTAACTGCAGCAGAGAAGAGTATCTTAGCTGTAGGTGCTTCTCGCGGCGACCGTCGCACCCCCTTCTTTGAGGGGTGTTCCCCTGTCCCCCTTCTCCCCTCTGTTGCTTCTGCTGCTGCTGTCCACCTCGTTGGCACTGAGGAGGTCGGCGCTGCGTCTGCCCCTAGTGGGAGACGCCGCACCAGCAAGGGCAAGGGGAGCAAGGGTGGTGGAGGGGGCGGCGGGGGAAGCAGTGGAGGAGGTGGAGGCGGCGGAGGAGGTGGCGGTGGAGGTGGGGGTGGTACCGGGAGTGGGGGCGTCAGTGGCGGCGGTGGAGGTCGTGGGGGCGGTGGCGGAGGAGGTGGAGGCAGCGGCAGCGGTGGTGGAGGTAGCGGCGGAGGTGGTGCTGGTCGAGGTGCAGCCGCGCAGCGTGGAGGCTTTGGTGGCAGCCAGCGCCAGCAGCAGCAGCGCACCCGTGAGACCCCGTCGGTTCAGCAGCTTCGTGAGTGGTACGCTAGGCGTGGGAGGTCTGGGGGTGCAGGTCCCTGCACTTACGTTCTTCGCACCGGCACTCGTAGTGGGGAGGTGTGTGGGCTCCCACACACCATGCAGCGCTGCTTCGGTCGCTTGACTGACGCTTGGCGTACTCAGTTTCCTGACGCCGTTGATCTTCCTCATTGGCATGATCTGCTTCTGCAGAATGTGCCTATCTTTGATCTAGACTTTGATGCTATCCTTGCTGCCATGTATGCTCTTGCTGATAGTGCTCAGGGTGACTGTTACCTGAGTGTCCCGCCCGACCCGGGCATTGCGGCTGCTGCTCTAGGTGCTAGTGCATCTGCTGCTCCAGGTACTAGTGCGTCTGCTACTCCAGGTGCTGGTGCGTTTGCTCTCTCTAGTATTGCACCTACTGAGTCCTTGCACACTTTCACACTTGACTCTAGTGCTTCACGCTCTTTCTTTAGAGACAGCACCACGCTCACGCCGCTGAGTCGGCCTGTTGCGGTCTCCCTTGCTGACCCCTCTGGGGGGCCAGTCCTTGCACACTCCTCCACGGTTCTACCGTGTCCTGCGGCCCCGTCTGGCTTGCTGTCGGGACTCCACCTCCCCTCGTTCTCTACGAACTTGGTGAGTGGAGCTGACCTCCAGGATGCGTGGGTTGACCAGTTCACCCTTGGAGGTCAGCGTGTGACCCACTGCACTTGCTCTCGGACGGGCCGCCACCTGGCCACGTTCACCCGTCGGCCAGGGTCGAGTCTGTACACACTGACTACTGCGCCTCCTCCGGTCCCTGCGTCTGGTCAGGTAGCTGCGTCCAGTCAGGTGTTTGCTGCCGCGTCCAGGTCTAGTCCTGCGTCTGCCCCCTGCTCGTGTCGTCCTCTGGCGCACGAGACTCTCCTTTGGCACCACCGCCTTGGTCACCCCTCCCTGCCTCGTCTTCGAGGTATGGCCTCCCGTGCTCTTGTCTCTGGGCTCCCCAGGTCCCTCCCTTCCCTTCCTCCGGGGCCTGCCCCCACCTGTGTTCCTTGTGTCGAGGGCCGGCAGCGCGCCGCTCCTCACTCCTCATCGTTCCCTCCGACAGAGGCCCCTCTGCAGACTCTTCACATGGACGTGTGGGGCCCAGCCCGCGTCCGTGGACAGGGTCACGAGCGTTACTTCCTGCTGGTCGTTGACGACTACTCGCGTTACACCACAGTCTTCCCCTTGCGCAGCAAGGGTGAGGTCCCTGAGGTGTTGATCGACTGGATCCGCGGTGCTCGTCGCCAGCTTAGTGAGAGTTTCGGCTCAGACCTTCCTGTTCTGCGTCTGCACTCAGACAGAGGCGGGGAGTTTTCCTCCGACCTCCTGAGAGCCTTCTGTCGTTCGGAGAGCATCCGCCAGACGTTCACGCTTCCGGCCTCCCCACAGCAAAATGGGATTGCTGAGCGCCGCATTGGCATGGTCATGGACGTCGCTCGTACGTCCATGATCCATGCGGCTGCTCCCCATTTTCTGTGGCCGTTCGCGGTTCAGTACGCTGCGCATCAGATCAACCTTCAGCCTCGTGTCTCCTTGCCGGAGACCACACCTACTCTGCGGTGGATGGGGAAGGTTGGCAATGCGTCCGCGTTCCGCGTCTGGGGATCTCGAGCTTTTGTTCGCAATACTACAGCGGACAAGCTGTCCTCCCGTGCCGTTCCCTGAGTCTTCCTTGGCTTCCCTCCTGATGCACCCGGGTGGCAGTTCTACCACCCCACCTCGCGTCATGTTCTGTCCTCTCAGGACGTCACGTTTGACGAGTCAGTGTCGTACTACCGTCTCTTTCCCTACCGCACTGCCTCTCCCCCCCCCCCCCCGCCGCTCTTCCTGGCACCAGGTACTCCCCCGGTAGACCCCCTCCCCCCCCAGGGGCCTGCCCCCTCAGGTGTGTCCCAGGTAGACCCTGCCGAGCCGGTCGAGGTAGCTGTCGACTCAGGTGCTGAGTCTGGGGGTGCTGAGCCTGGGGGTGCTGAGTCTGGGGGTGCTGAGTCTGGGCGTGCTGTGTCTGGAGGTGCTGAGCCTGCACGTGCTGCGCCTGGAGGTGCTCTAGGTGTCCCGCCGCGGCGGGAGCCTCTCTCACCACAGCAGCTTCGTGAGTGGTACTCTCGGCGCTGTCAGGGTGCTACTGGAGCTACTGGAGGTACTGCTGGGGCTTCTGGAGGTGCTTCTGGTGCTGGTGCTGCTGAAGGTGCTGCTGGAGGTGCTGTTGGAGGTGCTGCTGGCGCTGGAGGTACTGCTGGAGCTTCTGGAGGTGCTGCTGGTGCTGGTGCTGCTGGAGGTGCTGCTGGTGCTGGAGGTGCTGCGGGAGCTTCTGGAGGTGCTGCTGGTGCTGGTGCTGCTGGAGGTGCTGCTGGTGCTGGAGGTGCTGCGAGAGCTTCTGGAGGTGCTGCTGGTGCTGGTGCTACTGGAGGTGCTGCTGGTGCTGGAGCTGCTGGAGGTGGTGCTTGTGGTGGAGCTGCTGGAGGTGCTGCTGGTGCTGGAGCTGCTGGAGGTGCTGCTGGGACTGGAGACCCTGGGGCTGAGGGTACCGGTTCTGTCTCTGCTGTTTCTGGAGGCGCTGTGCGGCCGCAGCCGTACTACGTTCTGCTTCTTCAGCAGGTTCTTGGCTCCCCGCCTTCTCCTGGTCCTCCTCCTCCTGCCCTGAGTCCACCGCCTGTCCCGTCTCAGTCGCAGTTACAGCCGGCCTCTCCACTGCCTGTTCCTTCTCCTTACTCTGGACCGACTAGAGGTCTTACGGAGCGTCGTGAGCCTGAGTCGCGTCCTGTGTCGCCTGTGTCTCGTTCTACGTCGCCTGTCCGTTCTGTTTGCGCTGGTCGTGTTTCGCGTCCGCGTCCTCCTCCTGTCCCTGGCACTCACTCTATGACTCTGCGTCCTTCCACTGCTCCACAGCGTGTCCCTCTGCCCTCTCCTCCTGCGTCCTCTCTTCCTGTCGGTCCGGACCCTGCGTCTGACTCCCTCCGTGCTGCTCGTCCAGCTGTCACGCGTTTTCTGGCCACTGCTGTCACTGACCCTTTGTTTGAGTCCACTGCTGCGTCTGCTCTCGTTGCTGAGCTTGCTGACTTTGCTGCTGCCTGTCGCCTAGACTTCGCCACTAGTCTTGTTGCTGAGTCTTCGTCTGTGTCTGTCTATCCTCCGTCCGTCTGGGGTGAGTGTGCTCTTCGCACGGACGTTCTTGAGGACAGACAGGAGGAGTTTGAGTGCTTTGCTGCTTCTGTACCTCATCTCGTGTCCATGCTGCTTGCCCCTGAGGGAGACCCGGATGCACCAGACATCCCGACCCCGCGCTCTTACGCAGAGGCGATAGAGGGTCCCTACTCCTCTCAGTGGCAGGCAGCCATGGACGCCGAGATGGCTTCCTGGAAGTCCACAGGCACCTACGTAGACGAGGTTCCCCCGCCTGGGGCGAACATCGTCAGTGGCATGTGGATCTTCAGGGTGAAGCTGCCGCCGGGTTCTCCACCTGTCTTCAAGGCGCGTTACGTTGCACGTGGCTTCAGTCAGCGACAGGGAGTTGACTTCTTCCAGACCTTCTCCCCTACCCCGAAGATGACCACTCTTCGGGTACTGCTGCACGTAGCTGCTCAGCGTGACTACGAGCTCCACTCGCTTGACTTCAGCACAGCCTTCCTACAGGGCAGCCTGCACGAGGAGATCTGGCTGCGCCGCCCACCTGGCTTCACTGGGTCGTTTCCAGCTGGTACCCAGTGGAGCCTCCGCCGGCCAGTCTACGGTCTCCGCCAGGCACCTCGTGAGTGGCACGACACACTCAGGACGACTCTTGCTGCTCTTGGTTTTGCTCCTTCCACTTCTGACCCTTCTCTGTTCTTACGCACTGACACTACTCTGTCGCCGTTCTACCTTCTCGTGTACGTAGACGACCTCGTCTTTGCTACTGCTGACACTGAGGCACTCGCCCACATAAAGTCCGAGCTGCAGAAGAGACACACGTGCACAGACCTAGGTGAGCTGACAAGCTATCTTGGCTTGCGGATCACCCGGGACAGAGCACAGCGCACCATTACCTTGACTCAGTCACACATGGTGCAGCAGGTCCTTCAGCGCTTCGGCTTCACGTACTCCTCGCCACAGTCCACTCCTCTGCCTAACGGTCACTCGCTCTCAGCTCCACCTTCGGACGATTCCGTAGAGCCGAGTGGCCCGTATCCAGAGCTTGTGGGCTGCCTCATGTACCTGATGACTTGCACACGACCTGACCTCGCATACCCTCTCAGCCTTCTGGCTCGCTACGTGGCTCCCGGCAGGCACCGAAAGGTGCACTGGGATGCTGCAAAGAGGGTGTTGCGATACTTGTGCAGTACATCGGGCATGGGGCTCGTGCTTGGAGGACGGGCTCGAGTTGTCCTCACTGGTCATGCTGACGCCTCCTGGGTTGACGACTTGGCTACGCAGCGGTCGTCACAGGGTTACACCTTCAGTCTTGGCTCCGGTTCTGTCTCTTGGCGGTCTACCCGTTCTTCTTCTGTTCTCAGCTCCAGTTGTGAGGCTGAGATCTACGCTGGGGCCATGGCTGCACAGGAGCTACGCTGGCTCACCTACCTGCTGACCGACTTGGGAGAGGCGCCTGGTTCTCCTCCAGTTCTGTACGTCGACAACAAGGCCATGCTGGCCTTGTGTCAGGAGCACAGATTGGAGCACAGAACGAAGCACATTGTTCTGCGCTACTTCCTTGCGCGAGACTTACAGCAGCGTGGCCATCTTCGTCTTGCTTACGTGGCCTCTCAGGCCAACACTGCTGATGTTTTCACCAAGGCACTTCAGCCTTGTGATCATCAGCGTTTCTGTATTGTGTTAGGCCTTAAACCTACTGTGCCTCACTTGCTGACTTCTTGACTCTGCTTGTACTTTACTCTATATACTTATACCTGCATGCTTACTCTTGCTAGGTTGTGTTCACTGTATTGTTTGCTTTCCTTTATATAACTCTGCATGTGAACTGGCCTTCTGGCCCTTTGCTTGTGCTCAGACTGCGTGGTGACTTTGTGATCCACCCTGAGCTTGCTTTACCTTCTTGACTGGTCTTGTGACCCCTTGTTCTCCCCCACTTTGCCTATGGGGGTGTGTCAAACTTATATATGCTATAGTCTGTTTAGGCTGTAGTGGGGTAGTCCTTAGAGGGTACAACACTTTTGTGTTTTCTACTTGTACCCCACCTCTTTCCTAGTTCATTCATTCCTCTCATGATTCTCACATGCAGCATGGAAGTGAAACGAGGTACAGCAGCTGCAAGACACTCAAAGTCCTCCTGCCTGTCCTCAAGGACGTCCGTGCCAAGAGCACACTCACCCTCGACGGACGGAGGACTGGCAGAAGCAGACTCAGCTTTAAGAGCAGTGGCGTAGTCGAGACGACAGGCAGCAGCAAAGTGAAGCAGCTCAGCAACGAGAGCAGATGCAGAAGCAGACTCAAAAGAAGGGTCGGTGACAGCAGTGGTAAGAAGATGAGAGACAGCAGGACTAACAGCACAAGCGCGGTCACACTCAGGGTCAGGGACCTCAGGAAGAGAGGACTCAGGAGGAGCAGGCAGAGGAACACGCAGTGGAACAGAGGAAGGACGGAGTGCCATAGCGTGCGTGCCGGGGACAGGAAGAGGACGCGAATGAGGAGCGCGATGAGCAGTGCGAACAGGCGAGACAGGACGAGACGCAGGCTCACGACGCTCTGTAAGACCGTCGGACTGCTCAGTGTAAGGAGAGGGAGCAGGCAGTGGGGAGGCGGGCTGTAACGGCGGCTGCGACTGGTCAGGCGGAGGACACAATAGAGGAGGAGTAAGGCCTGTAGAAGACGGGGTACCAAGAACCTGCTGAAGCAGGGGAACGAAGTACGGACGCGGCCGCACAGTGCCTCCAGCAGCTCCAGCGCAAGGGTCAACAGCTCCAATGCCTCCAGCTCCAGTACCTCCAACTCCAGCTCCGGCAGCTCCAGCGCCTCCTGCGCCAAGGCCTACAACTCCAGCACCCTCAACACCACTAGTCCCGGCAGCTCCAGTACCCCGGGTACGAGAACCTCCAGGACCAGTGGCCGCAGCACCTCCAGCACCGCTAGCTCCAGCAGCAACTCCAGCACCTCCAGCTCCAGCAGCTCCAGCACCTCCAGTCCCGGTGGCTCCACTCCGAAGGCGTGCGCGTCGAACAAACCACTCACGCAGCTGCTGCGGAGACAGTCTCGGTGAAGCACCAGCAGAACCTCCAGACGAAGCAGCACCCTGAGGCTCAGCACCCCCAGACTCTGCACCCTCCGACGCAGCACCCTCAGGCTCAACACCCTCAGGCTCAGCACCCCCAGGCTCAGCACCCCCAATCCCAACACCACCAGTCTCAGCACCCTCAGACCCCGCACCCCCAGGATCCGCACCCCCAGACGCAGCACCCCCAGACGCAGCACCTCGAGCAGCACCTGAGCCGACAGCTACCTGAACAGGCGCAGGACCAGGGAGAGGGTCTACCTGGGACACACCTGAGGGAGCAGGACCCTGGGGAGGGAGGGGGTCTATCGGAGGGGGACCGGGAGCAAGGAAGAGCGGCGGGGGCGGGGGAGGGGTAGAGCGGTAGGGGAAGAGACCGTAGAAGGGAACCGACTCGTCGAACGTGACGTCCTGAGACGGGAGGACACGGCGCGAGGTGGGGTGGTAAAACTGCCAGCTAGGCGCGTCAGGGACAAAGCCAAGGAAGACGCAGGGGATTGCACGGGGGGAAAGCTTGTCCGCAGACGGATCGCGAAAAGAGGCACGAGATCCACAGACCCGGAACACCGACGCATCGCCAACCTCCCCCGTCCAACGCAGTGTGGGCGAGGTCTCCGGCAAGGAGACACGGGGCCAGAGGTTGAGCTGATGCGCAACGTACTGGACCGCAAACGGCCACAGAAAATGGGGAGCAGCCGCATGGATCATGGAGGTATGAGCGACCTCCATGACAAAGCCAATGCGGTGCTCAGCAATCCCATTTTGCTGAGGGGAGTCCGGAAGCGTGAACGACTGGAGAATGCCCTCCCCACGACAAAACTCCCTCAAGAGGTTGGAGGAGAACTCACCACCTCTGTCAGAGTGCAGACGCAGGACAGGAAGGTCCTGGCTGAAGCGCTCGCGGAGCTGAAGACGGACAGTGCGGATCCAAGGGATCAAGACATCAACAACCTGACCCTTGCTGCACAAGGGGAAGACCGTGGTGTACCGCGTGTAGTCGTCAACAACCAGCAGAAAATAACGCTCGCGGCTCTGACCACTGACGCGGGCCGGGCCCCACACGTTCATGTGGAGAGTCTGCAGGGGAGCAGTCGTCGGGGGAAACGAGGAGGAGTGAGGAGCGGCGCGCTGCCGCCCCTCGACGCAAGGGAGGCAAGGCGGGGCAGGCGAGGGCGGCAGGGGAGGCAGAGACTTGGGAAGACCAGAGACAAGAAGACGAGAGTGCATGCCACGAAGACGTGGTAGGGAGGGGTGACCCAGGCGGTGGTGCCACAGAAGAGTCTGGTGCGACAGGAGGCGACACGAGCAAGAGGCGGCTACCTGACCTGACGCGGACACCTGAGCTGACGCAGCTACCTAAGAAGGCTCGATAGCGAGGGTGTACAGACTCGACCCTGGCCGACGAGTGAACGTGGCCAGGTGACGTCCCGTCCGTGTGCACGTGCAGATCGACACATGCTGACCCCCAGGAATGGTGGTAGTGACCATCGTATCCTGGAGGGCAGCGGTACTCACCAAGTTCGTAGAGAACGAGGGGAGGTGAAGACCTGATAGTGAGCCGGACGGAACCGCCGGACACGGGAGGACAGTGGAGGAACGGGCCACGACCGGTCCCCCAGAGGGGTCAGCCAGCCTGACCGGGACAGGTGCAGGAAGAGGAGTGAGGGTGGTGCTGTCACGAAAGAAACAACGCGAGGCGCCTGAGTCCAACGTGAAGGTGTGCAAAGCCTCAGCAGGCGCAGTACCAGGGAGAGTACCAGACTCACTAGCACCTAGAGCAGCAGCAGCTATACCTGGGTCAGGCGGCACACACAGGTAACAGTCACCCTCAGCACTAACAGACAAAGCATACATAGCAGAAAGAATAGCATTAAAGTCTAGGTCAAAGATAGCAATCCTAGACTTCAGCAGATCTGCCCAGCGAGGGAGCTTGACGTCGTCACCAAACTCTGCACGCCAAGCGTCGTCAAGGCGGGAGAAGCAGCGCTGCTGTTTGTGGAGCCTCCCGCAAGTCTGACCAGCACGGTCACCTGTGCGAATGACATACGGGCAACTACCCCCAGACGCCCCACGCAGAAACCACTCACAAAGCTGCTGGGGAGACGGGGTCTTGCCCCGACGCTGCTGCTGCTGACGCTGGCCACCCCCAGAATCGACACGCCGAGCTCCAGTCCCACCGCCACCAGTCCCACCGCCTCCACTGCCGCCACTCCCACCGCTGCCTCCACCACCTCCACCAGAGCCCCCATTCCCACCAACATTCCCACCGCCGCCACCACCTCCACTGCTGCCCCCACCACCACTCCCGCTGCCACCTCCACCACCGCCGCTGCCACCACCACCACCCCGGCCACCCTTGCCCTTGCTGCTGCGGCGCTTCGCACTAGCAGAAGCAGCCCCGACGTCCTCAGGAACAGAGACGTCAGCAACAGCAGCAGAGGCGTAGGAGGGGGCAAGGGGGGAGGGGGAACACCCCTCAAAGAAGGGCGGGCGCGGAGTGCCACGAGCAGCACCTACAGCATCTGCACTAGTCTCAGCTGCAAGGAGGTGCTGCTCGAGGAGGTCAACAGTGAGGGAGGTGGGGTCAAGAGAGAGGAAGTGGTCCCAGACAGAGCAAAGAGAGTCAGGGAGGCGGGTGACTATAAAGTAGAGAGTGATGTACATCGGGGGCTGGTTCCTGTCAAGGAACTCAGCAGGAACGGCAGCGCGGTAGCGAGCGTCACTAGCGCGAAGGTTGGAAACCAGGTCCTCGACTGTGGCAAAGGCGGACAGCTCGGGGAACAGGTAGGGCAGAAGGAGGCGGCCTAGAGCAGCAGTGGCAGGGGAGGAGTAGCGGGCGACTACAGCGTCGTACAGTGCCTGTGCTGTCCTGTGCTGTCCAAAGTGAGCGCACTCAGCTAATGGCAGGTGGTTGCGAATGGCTAAGCGGGCAGCAGCGTTTCGAGAAAGCCACTGTGAGTGAGTTGAACTGTCGGCTGTGGCGGGAGGGGCAGTAGCAGCTCGTGACGCTAGGTCAAAAAGCGAGACGCTGTCCTTAGAATCACTCAGTAGGTACAGCTGCAGGTCGTCAAGCTACGTGTCAAACTGAACTGGTCTACCCTCATGATCAAACGCAAGGACACGAAGCGAAGCCATAGCTGTGTAGTACGTAGGAGCAGCAGTAGCAGCTGTAGCAGTAGCAGTAGCAGCTGTAGCAGGAGCAGCAGTGACAGTGGGGCTAGGAGGCCGCCGGGGCCGGTCGCGGGCTAGGGACGGGGCTGGGCGCTGGCTAGGTACTGGGCCAGGCGCTGGCTAGGTACTGGGCCGGGCGTGGGCTAGGTACGGGGCCGGGCGCAGGCTAGGAAAGGGGCCAGGCGCGGGCTAGGTACGGGGCCGGGCACTGGGCAGGTACGGGGCCGGGTGTGGGGCGCGAAACGGGGCCGGGCGCAGGGCTAGGTACGGGGCCGGGCGCGGGCTAGGTACTGGGCCAGGCGCGGGGCTAGGTACGGGGCCAGGCGTTGGGCGCGATACGGGGCCGGGTGCTAGGCTAGGTACGGGGCCAGGCGTTGGGCGCGGAACGGAGGCCGGGCGCGAGGCTAGGTACGGGGCCAGGCACGATACGGGGCCTGGCGCGATACGGGGCCGGGTGCGAAACGGGGCCGGGCGCGATACGGGGCCGGGCGTGAGGCTAGGTACGGGGCCGGGCGCGGGCTAGGTACGAGGCCGGGCGCGAGGCTAAGGGCCGACGTGGCCGGGCGCGGGCTAGGAACGGGGCCGGGCGCGGGCTAGGGGTCGACGGGCCGCGTAGGCTAGGAGCGACGGGCCTAGGGGCGGTTACTAGCAGCGTAGCAGGTTGTGGGCCCAAGGAACCTGCTCTGATTCCATGTCAAAGTAACGAACGAGAATGAATGAACTATGAAACAGTTGGGTACAAGTACTAACCCTAATTGGGTTGTACCCCTTGTGGGCTACCCCACTACAGCCCACACAAATGTATAAGCTATAATGTTCTGACAGATGTCTGCGCCTGACGAGCCACATCGACTTCGGGATACGAACCCGAAGTCGCCTTCGCCATCGCGACCTCGACGACGTTTGCGTGTCTCCGGAGAACTCGCCGAGCAGGTTACCCGATCGACTTGGACAACCCCAGGTGCTCTGGTCGACCACCAAGTCCCTCTGGTCGACGACCAGGTGCCCGTGGTCGACCACAGCTCCCGTCGAGCTACCCCCTGGTCGACGGAACCCTTCCGTTGACCAGAACTGTCAGCTTTTGTCGCCGAGCTCCCCTCGTCGACCGCTGCTCACTTGTCAGGTCGACGGACTGCTTCGTCGACCTCCCGGTCGAACTGCCCCTCCTGGTCGACGGCCCTCCCGTCGCCCAGACCAGTCAGTTGCAGCTGTCGAGCTCCCTGGTCGACAGCAATACCACAGCGGTCCCCTGCAGCTCGACGAAGCCTGTCGAGGAGCTCTCCCACTGTGGACGGTCGGCTGCTACTCCCGTACATCCAACCAAGTCGTCGGCGTTGCCCAAGCGAGGGCGGGGCCAACACTCCACTCCCATTAACACTCCCCTGCCACGCTCACGCTTGGGCCCCTAGCCCACACGGCAGCACACTACGGAGAAAACTCGTCCTCGGCGTGCACCCCACACATAGCACGCCGTCACCGCACCAGCCGTGCTAAAGGGCACGGCACCTACTGCTGCACATCATCGTCACCGTCGCCGACATCGGCCAGACGAACTTGGCCGATGGCGACAGAGCACCGGTTGAAAGCCGGAAAATGCAGCGCCTTCGTCAGGAAGTCTGCCGGCTGCTCGGTGGTCGGGATGAACTTCAGTACGAACTTCCCGCGCCACACCATGTGCTGCAGCCAGGCATAGCGTCGCTCCATGTGCTTGAGGTTGCCCGTCAGCCCCAAGCCCGCAGCGACCGTAATTGCCGACTTGTTGTCGACGCGAAGGATGGTCGGCTTCCCAGCGTCGAGCAGCTTGAATTCCGCAAGAAGGAAAAGAAGTCCGCGTCCCTCCTTGCCTGCATTCGTAGCCGCAACGTACTCCGACTCTGTCGACGACAATGTCGCGCACTTGATGCGCGAGCTCGACCAGGAGACGACGGCCCCTCCGTAGACGAACACGTAGCCGCTCATGCTTGTCTGCTTCTGCTTGTCGCCCGCGTCGTCGGCGTCCACGTATCCGATCAGCTCCAGCGACTCTAGTCCACCGCCGAACTCCAAGGCGGTGTCGCGGGTGTCAGCAAGTTAGGCGAGGCAGCGGTCGACCTCACGCCAATGCTGGTCACTCCTCACTGTGAGGCCGCTCCCCAGCTTGCTGCAGTCGAACGCGATGTCCGGCCTCGTCGTCGTCGCCACGAACTGCAGCGAGCCAACCTTTTGCCGGTACTCCTCCTCGCGCTCATGCGCCTCATCGTCGTCGAATGTCAGCTTGGCGTAGGCATCGACCGAGACCGGCGTCTTTGGGACTCAACCGCCCTGCTCCTCGTCGATGAAGCACCTGCGCAGCTTGTCGGCGTAGCCTTGCTGGTGAAGCCACAGCTTCCTTGCTGGCCTGTCACGCACGATCTCCAGCCCGAGGTACTTCACGACCGGCGAAATCTAGCGCAGCTCGAGGGCATCCTCCAATAGCTCATTTAGCTCCTTCAACATCGCGGGGCTGCTGCTGGCGGCGAGCAAGTCGTCGACGTAGACCAGCACCCAGCAGGTCACTCCGTTGTCGCTTGCCTTGAAGTAGAGCGCCTCGTCGACCTGGCTCTTCTTCCAGCCAGTGCCCAGCAGCACACCGTCGAGTGCCCTGTACCACAGCAGCGGCGATTGCTTCAGCCCGTAGAGGCTCTTCAGCAACTTACACACCCGGCTAGTCCCATCGTCGAAGTAGTCCGGCTGGTACATGTAGAGCACCCTGTCGAGCTTGCTCTGCAGGAAAGCGTTCTTCATGTCGAGCTGCATCAGGTTGAGGTCGAAGACGGCGACGATGCTGAGGAAGATCCTCAGTGTGACGTAGCTGCTCACCAGCGAGTACGTGTCGTCGTAGTCGGCACCGCACACCTACGTGAAGCCCTTCACGACCAGCCTCGCCTTCTCGCGCTCGACGGTGTCGTTGATGCGGTACTTTGTCGTCAGCACCCACCGGTTCTTCATGATGTTCACCCCGCGTGGGCATTCGACTAGCTCCTAATTGCCCATGCCGACGAGGCTGCGGATCTCTTCTTCCATGGCGGCCTTCACCGCCTCACCCTTCCAGCTTGCCAGCGTCTCCTTTACCGTCATCGTGGCGATGTCTCAGCGGTGTTCGGGGTCTGCGTGCATGTCGGGGTCGAGCTCCGGCAGTTCTTCATCCTCCTCGGCGTCGTTGTACAACAGGTTATCGTCGACCTCGTCGTACTCAGCGGTGAAGGCAGCTGGCGGTAGGTAGGCGTGGAAGCTCAGCCGCTCCGGTGGCCGTCGAGCTCGACCTGTGCGTTGCAGCTCAGGCTTCGTGATCGGCACCTCCACCACGTTGCTGTCAGTGGACTCTTCTCCTGCCGACAGCTCCCCTTCTTTGTCGACGGTCAAGTCGTCGACCAGCTGCTTCGAACCTTCAACCAGCTGCTCACCTCCTACTGACTTCGGCAGCTCCTCTGTCGACTGCACCCCTGCCGCTGCCTCTTGTTCGACCGGCTCCCCTGTCTGCTGCTCCCCTGTCGTCGACGGCTTCCCATCCTGGTCGACGAGCTTGGCGCCTTGTCGACCGTTGGCGATGCCACTGGCCGGCGCCACAGGCGACGCCTCAAGACTCCCCTCATCGCCGGTGGCCGACACAGGTGTCGACGCAGGCCGATCTGCGACGGGGAAGGGAGGGGCAAGAACAAGGGGAGGTGGAAGAACCTCCACAACATCCTCATCAGCAGGCTCATAGGGCACGTCAGGTCGTGGACGATGCCCTTTCCGTCGACGAAGTCGGTGAAGTCCTTCCCGAGGAACTCCCCCCCCGGTCTGAGCGGAGCATCAGCACCGACTTCTTCGCTTGCCGTTCCACCAGCACCAGCCACTTCTGGAACTCCCGCAGCACATCGCTCTTCTTAGCGATCGGCATCACCCACACAAATCGAGTGTGGCGATCCTTCAGCAGCAGGAAGTACAAGCTGCCATCCTTGGCAACAATCCGAAATGGCCCGCACATATCAATGTGCACAACATCCAACGCCTCCTCGGCGTCCGAGCCTTTGGCGGGGAAGGTGTGCCGCGCCAGATTTCCTCCGACGCACGAGACACATGGCGGGTCTGCTCCGGTCGACGGAGTGATGTCGAGCCCAGTAGCAACTTTATGTTTCGCCGAGCTCTTGATTGTGTCGACGCCGACGTGCGCGAGTCTCGCATGCAACCGGTCAGGGGTCGACTTCGTCGCCGAGACGATCGTCCGTAGACCCACCACCTCGGTCGCCGACGATCGCATCGAGTAGGGGCGAAGGTCGGTGCAGAGGACTCGTCCGTTGTAGCGTGCTCGACCGAGCACCTCCCCGGTCACAGCGACGAGCAACATCTCGTCGCCGTCGCCCTGCAGCTGCACTCCGCTCTCCTTCAGCTGGCCAGCAGATAGCAGGTTTGCCTGTACGCCCAGAACGTAGAGCACGTCGGGGATGAGGACCCGTTTTCCGGCCTCCCCTTGCAGAGCGACGGTTCCGCGGCCCTCAATAGAGTGTAGTGCCCCGTTGAATCCACGCACGTGCTTCACGACGTCGCTCGGCGCCATGTCGACGAAGACCGCCTTCGACCCCATCAGGTGGTGGGAGCAGCCGCTGTTGAGTAGCACCACCATCGGGTTGGCTTGCACAGCTGCCGCCACTGCCTGGAAGTCCTCGCCAGCCTCCGGCGCCAGCGAGACCGTCGGCTCTACTACGCCGACCATCAAGCACGACGCCTCCCCGTTGCCTCGGCTCTTGCCGCTGGATTTGACGACGACCTTCGTCGACGTCTGCTTCTCCTTGCGCGGCTTCGCATCTCGACGTAGGCGACGGCTGGTCGATCGACCGCGGCCTCCCTTGGTGTCGTCCTCGTCGCTGTCATCGCGGTCGGGACATTCGTAGGAAAGGTGGTCGGGATCGTGGCAGATCCAACACCCCCGCCGTCGACCACCACCTCCACGGCCCTTATCCCGTGTCGACCTCTTCTCGTCGACGTCCATTGTCGACCGCCCACCTCCACTACCAACTCCGCCCGGCTTCCTGCGCTGCCCTTGCTGCTGATTCAGCTTCGTCGGTGCAGCGTAGTTTACCCGAGGAAGGAGCTCTGTGGGCTGTTCGGCCTCCTGCATTGCCTCGTCTTGAAGAATATAGCTGGTGATGGAGTCCTCGTCAAGGGACTCGCGCGTGCCAGGAACCATCATCATCCTCTTTATGAGGTTGTAGCCACGCGGCAGGCCCTTGACGCTGTGGGAGATGTAGGACGCCGTCGAGTATTCGGCGCCCGCCATCCGCATCTCAGCCAGGATCCTTTGAGCACGGTTGCAGTAGTCCGTCGCCGACTCCTGCTCACCCATCCGAATGTGTGTCATCTTCTCCTCCAGCTGTGCGTTGTACATGTCGTCCCTGACCTGGTACGTCGACAGGATGAAGTGCCATGCCTGGTGACCATCATCCAGTTGCTCTCGATAGCTCTTGAGCGCCAGTTGCACCACCGGCGAGCAGCACCTCGAGATAACCATGAAGGTGAGCAAGTGCGCCGCACGAAACTCCCCGAGTAGCTCGACATTGCCCACAGGCGGAATTGGCACTGTGCCGTCGGCGAAGCCCTTCAGCCCGGCGGCCTCCAGCCGAGGTTCTATCGACTCCCTCCAGGTGATGAGGTCCCGTCGACCTTGCAACGGTGCGACGGTGATCCGATCCGGCGAGAACTTGAAGTAGCCATAAGTCGGTGCAAATTCGCCCGCCGTCACATGCGTCGTCGCCGAGAGCCCTCCACCGCTTTGTAGAGGAGAGCGACATCGTCCATCGACGTTGGCACGCGAGCTGCCTGCAACTGCCATCGACTGTTGCACTCGCGCCTGACTCCTGTCGACGCCACCGTCGACCTTGATCACTCCTCTCTGCTTCGTGCCATTGTTGCCGCTGACTTGTGCACCGCCGTCGACCTCGTCGTCGACGCCACCTTCGTTTCGCACCGGTCGAGGAGAAACCGGACAGGATGGGTGTTCCGTCGCCCACTGCGACCAGATGCCCAACTCGACGATCAGCAAGGGGATCGTCCCGTACTCGCCATCCGCGTGGTGTTTCCTCGCATCAGCCAAGCGTGCCTCCAAGGTGTCCGCTATGCCCGCATTAGCTACGGGGTCGACCATGGTGACTATCGCTGCTGTCGGCCTACGAACGACTTGGTAGGTGCAAAAGTCGGCTCCTATCTGAAGGTCACGTGTTCGTTCCACGCTCACCGCACCATGCGGAGAATCACTCTACAACGGTAGTGAGCTAGGCTACGGGGGTTGGCACGAACTACTGTGAGTGATCGTAGCTTTGCCTAGTTCCTTAGCGCTTGCACAATCACGGGAGAAATCGGCAAGATTTTCCACTAGCAAAGTTAGAATTCCATAATGAGTGAATAAGCAATGACAACAATGACTACATCAGGCACCTAGCAACTCTGCAGCTAGCCTGGTCGACCGACAGCACAGCATGGTCGACCACCTGCCAGCGTTGCGTAGAGGAGCCCGCGCCAGCACTTCAGAAAGGCGACCTGCCAACACAGCAAGTCGGCGGTGTGCCAATGTTGCAGCAGAGCGGATGTCCAGCGTTGCCCCGTAGAAGACAGCAGAGCGCACGCTCGCAGGTGCGCGCAGACGATTGGCCCGGCTTGCACCACTGTGCATCTGTCGCCTGTTGTCTGCGCCTGACGAGCCACATCGACTTCGGGATACCAACCCAAAGTTGCCTTCGCCATTGCGACCTCGACGACGTTTGCGTGCCTCCGTAGAACTCGCCGAGCAGGTTACCCGGTCGACCTGGACAACCCCAAGTGCTCTAGTCGACCACCAAGTCCCTCTGGTCGACCACCAGGTGCCCCTGGTCGACCACAGCTCCCGTCGAGCTACCCCTTGGTCGACGGACCCCTTCCGTCGACCAGAACTGTCAGCTGTTGTGGTCGAGCTCCCCTCGTCGACTGCTGCTCACTTCTCAGGTCGACGGACTGCTCCGTCGACCTCCCGGTCGAACTGCCCCTCCTGGTCGACGGCCCACCCGTCGCCCAGACCAATCAGTTGCAGCTGTCGAGCTCCCTGGTCGACAGCAATACCACAGCGGTCCCCTGCAGCTCGACAAAGCCTGTCGAGCAGCTCTCCCACTGTGGACGGTCGGCTGCTACTCCCGTACATCCAACCAAGTCGTCGGGTTTGCCCAAGCGAGGGCGGGGCCAACACTCCACTCCCATTAACAAGGCGCAGACAACAGCCGACGGATGCACAACAATGCAAGTCAGGCCAATTGTCTGTGCGCACCTTCGAGCTTGCGCACTTCTGTCTTCTACGGGGCAACGCTAGGCAGCCGATCTGCTGCAGCGTTGGCACGCCGTCGATCTGCAGT
Organism: Closterium sp. Naga37s-1; assembly: GCA_947471745.1. Classification (NCBI taxonomy): domain Eukaryota; kingdom Viridiplantae; phylum Streptophyta; class Zygnematophyceae; order Desmidiales; family Closteriaceae; genus Closterium; species Closterium sp. Naga37s-1. Next base: position 1,503,686 of record CANJKZ010000382.1, on the reverse strand, counting down.
GTTGGCAAGTCGCCTTTCTGAAGTGCTGGCATGGCTCCTCTGCGCAACGCTGGCAGGCGGTCGACCAAGCTGTGCTGGCGGTCGACCAGGCTAGCTGCAGTGTTGCTAGGTGCCTGATGTAGTCATTGTTGTCATTGCTTGTTCAATCATTCAGGAACTCCAAATTTTCCTAGTAAAACTCTTACAGATTTCTCCTGTGAATGCGCAAGCACTAAGGTACTAAGAAAAGCTACGATCACTCCTAGTAGTTCGTGCCAACCCTCGTAGTCTAGCTCACTACCGTTGTAGAGTGACTCTCCATAGGATCAACTGTAAACACCTTGTCGCATGGTGTTTAGTGTTGATGCCTCCCTCAAATTGCATGCCATCCGAGGGGGTTTTAGTTTTTCTTCCCGTGCGTAAGAGGTCGACGGTCAACGGTGGGTCAACGGTCGATTTCCATGGCAAAATCGCCCGTCGAACCTCTTTTTGTTGAGATATTCGTTTGAAGCCTTTTCAACCTTCAATGGACTACTCAAGTCCCGGCTGCCTTTCATCAGTCATCATTGCACCATGCTGCCAAAAGGAAGGGCCACTGAGTCAATTATGGAGGTTGTCACCCCTGACGACGCTCTTGTCGCGCCTCAAGTTGATCCAGAACCTGCCATGAACAAGGAAAGAGGGCAACCCAAGAAGATACAAGACCCAGTGACGACGGTGAATGCAGTCGCGGGAAGTTCGGGTTTGTCTGCGGCAAGCAAGTCTCGGGCTGCACAGATTCTTGTGCTGATGATTTGGACAAGGAGCTAGATATTGACATTGTAAAGGAAGCACCGTTCTGTTATCGTTCATTGTCATTTTACTGATCCCATTTGTACTGTCTCAGTAGATAGCGTCCATCATCTCCACAGTGCGCATGCTGATGAAGAAGGTCTGGAGCTCGTCAATAAACAGAAGACGCCTTTGATACCGAAAAGTTCCAAGTGTTGTAGCCTGCATAAGACGTGAAGACTTGGTTATGCCAGTTGCAGATCTCCATCTTGGAGGCACGGGATGCAAACCACATCAATTACCACTCGGTGGACTATCAGAAGGCAAATGGGACAATGGTAAAGTTGTTATGGCAGCACACCGAGGACCCATCCTACGCCAGGAGAAGTCTACTAATCCGAAAGTGATTAAAGTCGTTTGTACGCAAGTTCCTGCTTCATCTCACCTCATGTGTTGAAGGACCTGCTGCTGGTGCAGTACAAGCTGAAGCTGAGGAAGTCGGCAATCAAGGGCCTCTGCTTCCATCTGCAACAGTGCTCGACGGATCCTGGCTGAGATGCGGATGGCGGGCGCCGAATACTCGACAGCGTCCTACATCACCCATGTCCTCAAGGGCCTGCCGTGCAGCTACAACATCATGAAGAGGATGACGATGGTACCTGACACACGTGAGTCCCTCGACGAGGACTCCCTCACCAGCTACATTCTCCAAGGTGAGGCGATGCAGGAGGCAGAGCAGCCCACGGAGCTCTTTCCGCTGGCGAGTTACGCTGCACCGACGAAGCTGAATCGTCAGTAGGAGCAGCGCGGGAAGCCAGGCAGAGGTGGTAGCGGAGGTGGGCGGTTGGCGAAGGACGTCGACGAGAAGAGGTCGAAAAGTGATAAGGGCCGTGGAGGTGGTGGTCGATGGCGGGAATGCTGGATTTGCCACGACCCGACCATCTCTCCTATGAATGCCCCGAACGCGACGACAGCAACGAGGAGGACAACAAGGGATGTCGCGGTCGATCGGCCAGTTTTCGCCGCCGTCGAGATGCAAAGCCGCCCAAGGAGAAGCAGACGTCGAAGACGACGTCGTCGACGAAGGACGTCGACTACTCCAGTGGCAAAGGGCGAGGCGACGGGGAGGCGTCGTGCTTGATGGTCGGCGTGGTGGAGCCGACAGTCTCGCTGGTGCTAGAGGCTGGCGAGGACTTCCAAGCGATGGCGGCAGCTGTGCAGGCAAACTCGATGGCGGTGCTGCTCCACAGCGGCTGCTCCCACCACCTGATGGGGACGAAGGTGGTCTTCGTTGACTTGGCGCCGAGAGATGGTGTGAAGCACGTCCGTGGATTCAACGGGGCGCTGCAGCCTGTCAAGGGTCGCAGAACCGTCGCTCTGCAAGGGGAGGCCAGGAAGCGGGTCCTCATCCCCGACGTGCTCTATGTTCCGGGCGTACAGGCAAACCTGCTATCTGCTGGCCAGCTGAAGGAGAGCGGAGTGCAGCTGCAGGGCGACGGCGACGAGATGCTGCTCGTTGCGGCGACCGGGGAGGTGCTCGGTCGAGCATGCTACACCGGACGAGTCCTCTGCACCGACCTTCGCCCCTGCTCGACGCGGTCGCCGTCGACCGAGGTGGTGGCTCTGCGGACGATCGTCTCGGCGACGAAGTCGACCCCCGACCGCTTGCATGCGAGGCTCGCACACGTCGGCATCGACACGATCAAGAGCTCGGCGAAGCATGAAGTTGCTACTGGGCTCGACATCACGCCGTCGACCACCCTCGTCGACCAGCTCGCCCATTGCTGCAGGTCGGTTGCGCTCCCCCGTACACCCGACCACAAGGTCGGCACCGCCCAAGCGAGGACGGGGCCACACCCAACTCCCGTTGACAGGAACGCGCCATCGCGAAAGCTAACGGTGGGCCCTTAGGAAATTGGGTCGAGAACGACCTAGCTCAATACCATGTTACGAGAGTGACTTAACTATGGCGCTGGGTTTAACTAAGGGCCTAGGCTTAGTAGCCTAGGCCAAGCGGGTGTCGAGTAGTTTGTGCAAAGGAGAATCGAGAATGGTGGTGGTTTCACTATAGCATTGAGGTACATATAGCAAACATGAGAAGGTGCACTACCAATAGTACGAAAGCATGACTACACTAAAGCTAAAGCTACAGGCAGTTAGAAATATATACAAAACATATATCGCGACATAAATAACTGCAACTGCTGTTGCGGTTCGATACAGCGACGACTCGGGTAACTGCTCAATAGTGAGTCTGTTATGTGTCCTTGCTGTCACGCTGCTTTTCGGCTTCACTTAACCTCTTGCTGTTGTCTTTTTGTCAACCGCTTTGGTTGACTCGCTGTTGCTTTGTTGTAGTTCGCTTCGCTTACGTTGTAGTGTTCGACACATCAGAAGAGCGAACTTATATGTTTCCGACAAAAATGTCGAATTGAATTTGCGACTAAAAGAGTCATTGTTGTAGAAGAATTCGATCCAGCCGTAGATGTTCAAGCAATGATGGCGGGAACCTGTTGACACAAAATTCGATTTCGAAAAACCAGAGGCCGTATATGTTGTTGAATCGATCGTGAGCGTCCGTCGTGCTTCAGAAACGGACGAAGTTGATGGAAACAACAAAGGAAAAACATTGCAATAGCACTTCCTTCCTCCCTCCAAGATAGAATACTGGCCTTCAAAGATCTCAACAGCTGCGCAGGTACGAATACCCAAAGACCCTAAACGCAAATGGTAGTTTATAAGACCAAGTGTTATGAACCCCTTCGCACATGCTTGGCAGCTTCACGGTTGGATTCGTTGAGTGGTGAAGTCAACTGGTATGACTTTTAAAACTCCCTCGGAATAGACAGCGCAAAGAATCCCTTGAATGAATAGTCATTATTTGTAGGGACTTAACAAATGCCCTTTTGAAAGGTTGTCCTCTATCGAAAGGTTTCTCGTTGTCGTATTGTCGAAGCTGCACCTGAATCCATCGATTGCTACAGCATCTCTAGTTGGCAGCAGTTGCAACCTGAAATTACTTTCGCCTATCGTTTGCGCGAGCGTATTGACAGCTTTGTCGACAGTGGTCTCTCGAAGTTGTCAAAATGTTATGATGGTTATATTGTGTAGGCTGTAGTGGGGTAGCCCATAAGGGGTACAACCCAATTAGGGTTAGTACTTGTACCCATTTTGATCTGTCAGAACATTATAGCTTATACATTTGTGTAGGCTGTAGTGGGGTAGCCCATAAGGGGTACAACCCAATTAGGGTTAGTACTTGTACCCAACTGTTTCATAGTTCATCCATTCTCGTTTGTTATTCTAACATGGTATCAGAGCAGGTTCCTTGGGCCCACCACCTGCTACGCTGCTAGTACCCCCCCTAGGCCCGTCGCTCCTAGCCTACGTGGCCCGTCGACCCCTAGCCCGCGGCCCGTCGGCCCTTAGCCCCGCGCCCGGCCCCGTACCTAGCCCGCGCCCGGCCCGTACCTAGGCCGTGACCGGACCGTACCTCGCCCGCGCCCGGCCCTGTACCTAGCCCGCGACCGGCCCGTACCTAGCCCGCGACCGGCTCGTACCTAGCCCGCGCCCGGCCCCGTCTCTCGCCTGCGCCTGGCCCCGTACCTAGCCCGCGCCCGGCCCGTATCTCGCCCAGCGCCCGGCCCGTACGTAGCCCGCGCCCCGCCCGTACCTAGCCCGCGACCGGCCCGTACCTAGCCCGCGATCGACCCGTACCTAGCCCGCGCCCGGCCCTATACCTAGCCCGCGACCGGCCCGTACCTAGCCCCGCGCCCGGCCCCGTACCTAGCCCGCGCCCGGCCCGTACCTAGCCCGTGACCGGCCCGTACCTCGCCCGCACCCGGCCCTGTACCTAGCCCGCGACCGGCCCGTACCAAGCCCGCGACCGGCCCGTACCTAGCCCGCGCCCGGCCCCGTCTCTCGCCCGCGCCCGGCCCGTATCTCGCCCAGCGCCCGGCCCGTACCTAGCCCGCGCCCGGCCCGTACCTATCCCGCGACCGGCCCGTACCTAGCCCGCGACCGACCCGTACCTAGCCCGCGCCCGGCCCCGTCTCTCGCCCGCGCCTGACCCCGTACCTAGCCCGCGCCCGGCCCGTATCACGCCCGCGCCTGACCCCGTACCTAGCCCGTGCCCGGCCCGTACCTAGCCCGCGCCCGGCCCGTACCAAGCCCGCGCCTGGCCCCGTCCCTCGCCCGGCGCCCGGCCCCATCTCTCGCCCGCGCCCGGCCCCGTACCTAGCCCGCGCCCGGCCCGTACCTAGCCCGCACCCGGCCCGTACCAAGCCCGCGCCTGGCCCCGTCCCTCGCCCAGCGCCCGGCCCCGTCTCTCGCCCGCACCCGGCCCCATACCTAGCTCGCGCCCGGCCCGTACCTAGCCCGCCCCCGGCCCGTACCTAGCCCGCGCCCGGCCCCATCCCTCACCCAGCGCCCGGCCCCGTACCTAGCCCGCGCCCGGCCCGGTCCCTACCCCAGCGCCCGGCTCCGTACCTAGCCCGCGCCCGGCCCGGTCCCTAGCCCAGCGCCCGGCCCCGTACCTAGCCTGCGCCCGGCCCCGTCCCTAGCCCAGCGCCCGGCCCCATACCTCGCCCGCGCCCGGCCCCGTCCCTAGCCAGCGCCCGCCCCCCCCCCCCCCCCCCCCACTGTCACTGCTGCTACTGCTACAGCTGCTACTGCTGCTGCAACTGCTGCTACTGCTATCCTGCGTGCTGCACAGCTATGGCTTCGCTTCGGGTTCTCGCGTTTGATCATGAGGGCAGACCGGTTCAGTTTGACACGTTCCTAGACGACCTACAGCTGTACCTACTGAGCGATTCTAAGGACAGTGTCTCGCTATTTGACCTAGCGTCGGGGGCTGCTACTGCCCCTCCCGCCACAGCTGACAATTCGACTCGCTCACAGTGGCTTACTTGTGACGCTGCTGCTCGCTTAGCCATTTGCAACCACCTGCCATTAGCTGAATGCACTCACTTCAAATAGCACAGGACAGCGCAGGCACTGTACGACGCTGTAGTCGCTCGCTACTCCTCCCCTGCCACTGCTGCTCTAGGCCGCCTTCTTCTGCCCTACCTGTTCCCCGAGCTGTCCGCCTTTGCCACAGTCGAGGACCTTGTTTCCCACCTTCGCACTAGTGACGCTCGCTACCGCGCTGCCGTTCCTGCTGAGTTCCTTGACAGGAACCCGCCCCCGATGTACATCACTCTCTACTTTATAGTCACCCGCCTCCCTGACTCTCTTCGCTCTGTCAGGGACCACTTCCTCACTCTTGACCCCACCTCCCTCACCGTTGACCTCCTCGAGCAGCATCTCCTCGCAGCTGAGACTAGTGCAGTTGCTGTAGGTGCTGCTCGTGGCACTCCGCGCCCGCCCTTCTTTGAGGGGTGTTCCCCCTCCCCCCTTGCCCCCTCCTACACCTCTGCTGCTGCTGCAGACGTCTCTGTTCCTGAGGACGTCAGTGCTGCTTCTGCTAGTGCGAACCGCCGCAGCAGCAACGGCAAGGGTGGCCGGGGTGGTGGAGGTGGCAGCGGGAGTGGTGGTGGGGGCAGCAGTGGAGGTGGTGGCGGCTGTGGGATTGTTGGCGGGAGTGGGGGCTCTGGTGGCGGTGGTGGAGGCAGTGGTGGGAGTGGCGGCGGTGGAGGCGGTGGGACTGGTAGCGGTGGGACTGGCGCTCGGCGTGTCGGTTCTGGGGGTGGCTAGCGTCAGCAACAGCAGTGTCGGAGCGAGACCCCGTCTCCCCAGCAGCTTCGTGAGTGGTTTCTGCGTGGGGCGTCTGGGGGTAGTTGCCCGTATGTCATTCGCACGGGTGACCGTGCTGGTCAGACTTGCGGGTGGCTCCACACTCAGCACCGCTGCTTCTCCCGCCTCGACGACGCTTGGCGTGCTGAGTTTTGTGATGACGTTGAGCTCCCTCGCTGGGCAGATCTGCTTAAGTCTAGGATTGCTATCTTTGACCTAGACTTTGATGCTATTCTCTCTGCTATGTATGCTTTGTCTGTTAGTGTTGAGGGTGACTGTTACCGGTGTGTGCCGCCTGACCCAGGTATAGCCGCTGCTGCTCTAGGTGCTAGTGAGTCTGGTACTCTCCCTGGAACTGCGTCCGCTGCGGCCTTGCACACTTTCACGTTGGACTCCGGCGCCTCGCGCTGTTTCTTTCTTGACAGCACCACCCTCACTCCTCTTCCTGCACTTGTCCCGGTCATACTGGCTGACCCCTTCGGGGGACCGGTCGTGGCCCGTTCCTCCACTGTTCTACCGTGTCTGGCGGTTCCGTCCGGCTCCCAGTCAGGTCTTCACCTCCCCTCGTTCTCTACGAACTTGGTGAGTACCGCTGCCCTCCAGGATGAGATGGTCTCTACCACCACTCCTGGGGTTAAGCGTGTGTCGATCTGCACGTGCACACGGACGGGGCGTCACCTGGCCACGTTCACTCGTCGGCCAGGGTCGAGTCTGTACACACTCACTACCGAGCCTTCTCAGGTAGCCGCGTCTGCTCAGGTGTCTGCGTCAGGTCAGGTAGCCGCCTCTTGCTCGTGTCGCCTCCTGTCGCACCAGACTCTTCTGTGGCACCACTGTCTTGGTCACCCCTCCCTGCGTCGCCTTCGTGGCATGCACTCTCGTCTTCTTGTCTCTGGCCTCCCCAGGTCTCTGCCTCCCCTGCCGCCCTCGCCTGCCCCGCCCTGCCTCCCTTGCGTCGAGGGGCGGCAGCGCGCCACTCCTCACTCCTCCTCGTTTCCCCCGACGACTGCTCCCCTGCAGACTCTCCACATGGACGTGTGGGGCCCAGCCCGTGTCAGTGGACAGAGCCGCGAGCGCTACTTTCTGCTGGTAGTTGACAACTACACGCGTTACACCACGGTCTTCCCCTTGCGCAACAAGGTTCAGGTCGTTGATGTCTTGATCCCTTGGATCCGCACAGTCCGTCTCCAGCTCCGCGAGCGGTTCGGCCAGGACCTTCCTGTCCTGCGTCTGCACTCTGACAGAGGTGGTGAGTTCTCCTCCAACCTCTTGCGGGAATTTTGTCGTGGGGAGGGCATTCTCCAGTCGTTCACGCTTCCGGACTCCCCTCAGCAAAATGGGATTGCTGAGCGCCGCATTGGCTTAGTCATGGAGGTCGCTCGTACCTCCATGATCCATGCGGCCGCTCCCCATTTTCTGTGGCCGGTTCGGTACGCTGCGCATCAGCTCAACCTTTGGCCCCGTGTCTCCTTGCCGTAGACCTCGCCCACACTGCGTTGGACGGAGGAGGTTGGCGATGCGTCGGTGTTCCGGGTCTGGGGATCTCGTGCCTTAGTTCGCGATACGTCAGCGGACAAGCTCTCCCACCGTGCTATCCCCTGCGTCTTCCTTGGCTTTGTCCCCAACGCGCCTGGCTGGCAGTTTTACCACCCCACCTCGATTTCACGTTTGACGAGCCGGTTCCCTTTTACCGGCCCTTCCCCTACTGCTCTGCCCCTCCCCCGTCCCCGCCGCTCTTCCTTGCTCCCGGTCCCCCTCCGGTAGACCCCCTCCCGCCCCAGGGTCCTGCTCCCTCAGGTGTGTCTCAGGTAGACCCTCTCCCTGGTCCTGCGCCTGTTCAGGTAGCTGTCGACTCAGGTGCTGCTCGACGTGCTGCGTAAGGGGGTGCGGAGCCTGGGGGTGCGGAGTCTGAGGGTGCTGAGACTGGGGGTGCTGAGCCTGGGGGTGTTGAGACTGGGGGTGCTGAGCCTGGGGGTGTTGCGACTAGGGGTGCTGAGCCTGAGGGTGTTGAGCCTGGGGGTGTTGAGCCTGGGGGTGCTGCGTCAGAGGGTGCAGAGTCTGGAGGTGCAAAGCCTCAGGGTGCTGCTTCGTCTGGAGGTTCTGCTGGTGCTTCGCGGAGACTGTCTTCGCAGCAGCTGCGTGAGTAGTTTGTTCGACGTACGCGCCTTTGGAGTGGAGCTTCTGGAGCTGGAGGTGCTGGCGCTGCTGGAGCTGGAGGTCCTGGAGTTGCTGCTGGAGCTGGTGTTACTGGAGGTACTGCGACCACTGGTCCTGGAGGTGCTCGTACCAGGGGTACTTAAGCTGCCGGGATTGGTGGTGTTGAGGGTGCTGGAGCTGGAGACCTTACGGAGTCTGGTACTACTGGCGCTGGTGGCGCTGGAGGTGGAGGAGCTGGAGTTGGTAGCCCTGGCGCAGGAGGCACTGGAGTTGGAGGCCCTGGTGTTGGAGCTGCTGGAGCTGGAGGAGCTGGAGCTGTTGACCCTGGTGGCACTGTGCGGCCGCAACCGTACTTCGTTCCCCTGCTCCAGCAGGTTCTTGGTACCCCGCCTTCTGCTGCCCTTACTCCTCCCCTCCTTTGTCCCCCGCCTGACCAGTCGCAGCCGCCGTTACAGCCGGCCTCTCCACTGCCTGCTCCTTCTCCTTGCACTGAGCAGTCTGGCGGTCTTACAGAGCGACGTGAGCCTGCGTCTCGTCCTGTCTCGCCTGTTCGCACTGCTCGTCGCGTTCCTCGTTCGCGTCCTCCTCCTGTCCCTGGCACGCACGCTATGACCCTTCATCGTTCCTCTGTCCCTCTACGCGTAACTCTGCCAGCTCCTCCTGATTCCTCTCTTCCTGAGGTCCTTGACCCTGAGTCTGACCGCACTCGTACTGTCAGTCCCGCTTTCTCTCGTCTTCTCGCTACTGTTGTCACTGACCCTTCCTTTGAGTCTGCTGCAGCGTCTGCTCTAGTTGCTGAGCTGCTTGACTTTGCAGCTGACACTCGTCTAGACTACGCCACTGCTCTTGTTGCTGAGTCTGGGCCTGCCAGTCCTCCGTCCGTCGGGGGTGAGTGTGCTCTTGACACAGACGTCCTTGAGGACAGGCAGGAGGACTTTGAGTGTCTTGCAGCTGCTGTACCTCGTTTCGCTTCCATGCTGCTTGCCCCTGAGGGAGACCTGGATGCTCATGACATCCCGACCCCGCGCTCTTACGCTGAGATGACTACGGGTCCCTACTCCTCTCAGTGGCAGGCAGCCATGGATGCCAAGATGGCATCCTGGAAGTCCACAGGCACCTACGTCGACGAGGTTTCCCCACCTGGGGAGAACATAGTCGATGGCATGTGGATTTTCAGGGTGAAGCGGCCGCCGGGTTCTCCGCCTGCCTTCAAGGCGCGTTACGTTGCTCGAGGCTTCAGTCAGCGACAGGGAGTTGACTACTTCCATACCTTCTCCCCCACCCCGAAGATGACTACTCTTCGGGTGTTGCTGCACGTCGCTGCTCAGCGTGACTACGAGTTGCACTCTCTGGAATTCAGCACAGCGTTCCTGCAGGGCAGCCTGCACGAGGAGATCTGATTGCGCCGCCCACCTGGTTTCACTGAGTCTTTTCCTGCAGGTACTCAGAAGAGTCTTCGGCGGCCAGTCTACGGTCTCCGCCAGGCGCCTCGCGAGTGGCACGACACACTGAGGACTACTCTTGCGGCTCCTGGGTTTGTTCCTGCTACTGCTGACCTGTCGCTGTTTTTACGCACCGACACCTCGCTGCTGCCGTTCTACGTCCTTGTCTACGTCGACCAACTCGTCTTTGCCACTGCTGACACTGAGGCACTGACTCTTGTGAAGTCGGAGCTGCAGAAGAGACACACCTGCACTGACCTGGGTGAACTGCGCAGCTATCTTGGCTTGCAGATCACCCGGGACAGAGCTCGGCGCACCATCACCCTGACTCAGTCACACATGGTGCACCAGGTCCTTCAGCGCTTCGGCTTCCAGTGCTCCTCGCCACAGCCCACTCCTCTGTCTACTCGCCACTCGCTCTCAGCTCCATCTTCGGACGAGTCCGTAGAGCCGAGTGGTCCGTACCCAGAGCTTGTGGGTTGCCTCATGTACCTGATGACGTGCACTCGACCCGACCTCGCGTACCCTCTCAGCCTCCTGGCTCGCTACGTGGCTCCCGGCAGGCACCAAAAGGTGCACTGGGATGCTGCGAAGAGGGTACTGCGTTACTTGTGCAGTACGTCGGGCATGGGGCTCGTGCTTGGAGGACGGGGTCCAGTTATCCTCACTGGTCATGCAGACGCCTTCTGGGTGGACGACTCAGCTACGTAGCGGTCGTCACAGGGTTACACCTTCAGTCTTGGCTCCGGCTCTGATTCTTGGCGGTCTACCCGCTCGTCTTCGGTTCTCAGCTCCAGTTGTGAGGCTGAGATCTACGCCGGGGCCATGGCTGCACAGGAGCTACGCTGGCTCACCTACCTGCTGACTGACTTGGAAGAGCAGCCTCGTTCGCCTCCAGTTCTGTACGTAGACAACAAGGCCATGATTGCCTTGTGTCAGGAGCACAGACTGGAGCACATAACGAAGCACATCGCTCTGCGATACTTCCTTGCTCGAGAGTTGCAGCAGCGTGGCCAGCTTCGTCTTGCGTACGTGGCCACTCGGTCCAACACTTCTGATGTCTTCACCAAGGCACTTCCGCCTGGTGATCATCAGCGCTTTGTTACTGTGTTAGGCCTTGTGCCTACCTTGCCTCACTTGCTTACTGCGTGACTTTGCTTGTACTGTGATCTATATATATACTTGCTTGCTTGCACTTGCTAGGGTATGATCACTGTATTGTTTGTTTCTCTTTTATATATATCACTGCATGTGAACTGGCCTTGTGGCCCTTTGCTTGTGCTCGGATTGTGTGGTGACTTTGTGATCCACCCTGAGCTTGCTTTGCTTTTCTTGACTGGTCTTGTGACCACTTGTTCTCCCCCACTTTGCCTATGGGGGTGTGTCAGAACATTATAGCTTATACATTTGTGTAGGCTGTAGTGGGGTAGCCCATAAGGGTAACGACCCAATTAGGGTTAGAACTTGTACCCAACTCTTTCATAGTTCATCCATTCTCGTTCGTTATTCTAACATGATCTTAGTTCATTCATTCTTGTTCAGTATTCTGACATGGTTTCAGAGCGGGTCCTGTTCTAGGACCGTTTTTTTAGGGCCAACCGAATAGTTCCCTGCCCGCAGTGCGTTACCCTGCTCGTAGCGCCCTACCCTGCCCGTCGCGCTGTCCCATCAGTCGCGCTGCCCTGCCCTGCCCGTCGCGCCATCCTGCTGGCCGCGCGCCGCACTGCTAACTGCCACGCTGCCCTGCCCTGCCTGTCGCGCCGCTTTGCTGGCCGCGCGCTGCCCTGCCCTGCCCGCGCGCCGCCTTGCTGGCCACCGCGCCGCCCTGCCCTGCCCGCGCGCCGCCCTGCTAGCCGCCGCACTACCCTGCCCTGCCCGCGCGCTGCCCTGCTGGCCGCCGCGCCGCCCTGCCCTGCCCGCGATCCGCCCTACTAGCCATTGCGCCGCCCTGCTGGCCGCCGCGCCGCCCTGCTGGCCGCCGCGCTGCCCTGCCCTGCCTACGCGCTGCCCTGCACTAGCCGCGCGCTGCCCTTTCCTGGCCGTGCGCCACCCTGCCCTGCCCTGCGCGCTTCCCTAGTGCCCGCGTGCCGCCCTACTCGTCGCGCGCCAACTTGTTGTGCCCCCTATGGCTTCTTTCAGTGTTCTCACCTTCGATCCTGAGGGCCATCCGAGTGTGTGACTGTTACCAGTGTGTGCCGCTCGACCCAGGTATAGAGGCTGCTGCTCTAGGTGCTAGTGAGTCTGCTCTCCTTGGTACTACACCTGCTGAGGCCTTGCACACCTTGACACATGACTCAGGTGCTTCCCGCTGTTTCTTTCGTGACAGCACCACCCTCACTCCACTCCCTGCACCTGTTCGAGTCAGACTGGATGACCCCTCAGGGGGCCCAGTTCTTGCCCGTTCCTCCACTGTTCTCCTGTGTCCGGCGGTTCCGTCCGGCTCACTGTCAGGTCTTCACCTCCCCTCGTTCTCTACGAACTTGGTGAGTACCGCTGCCCTCCAGGATGCGATGGTCACTACCACCACTCCTGGGGTTAAGCGTGTGTCGATCTGCACGTGTGCACGGACAGGCCGTCACCTGGCCACGTTCACCCGTCGGCCTGGGACGAACCTGTACACACTAACTACTGAGCCTACTCAGGTGGCTGCGTCTGGTCAGGCATCCGCTTCAAGTCAGGTGGCCGCCCCTTGTTCTTGTCGCCTCCTCTCGCACTAGACTCTCCTCTGTCACTACCGCCTTGGTCACCCCTCCTTGCCATGCCTCCGAGGCATGCACTCCCGCCTCCTTGTCTCTGGTCTTCCCAGGTCTCTGCCTCCCCTCCCACCCTCGCCTGCCCCGCCCTGCCTTCCTTGCGTCGAGGGGCGGCAGCGCGCCGCTTCTCACTCCTCCTCGTTTCCCCCAACAACTACTCCCCTGAAGACTCTCCACATGGACGTGTGGGGTCCAGCCCGCGTCAGTGGACAGGGCCGCAAGCGCTACTTTGTGCTGGTTGTAGACGACTACATGCGTTACACGACGGTCTTCCCCTTGTGTTGCAAGGGGAAGGTCCCTGATGTCTTGATCCCTTGGATCCGCGCTGTCCGTCTCCAGCTCCGTGAGCGGTTCCGCTAGGACCTTCCTGTCTTGCCACTCTGACAGAGGTGGTGAGTTCTCCTCCGACCTCCTGCGGGACTTTTGTCATGGGGAGGGCATCCTCCAGTCATTCACGCTTTTGGCCTCCCTGCAGGAAAATGGGGTTGCTGAGTGCCACATTGGCCTAGTCGTGGAGGTGGCTCGTACCTCCATGATCCATGCAGTTGCTTCCCATTTTATGTGGTCGTTTGCGGTCCGGTACGCTGCGCATCAGCTCTACCTCTGGCCCCGTGTCTCCTTGCCAGAGACCTTGCCTAGACTGTGTTGGACGGGGGAGGTTGGTGATGCGTCGGTGTTTCGAGTCTGGGGCTCTCGTGCTTTTGTCCATGATACCTCCGCAGACAAGCTCTCCTCCCGCGCCATTCCCTGTGTCTTCCTTGGCTTTCCCCCTGACGCGCCTGGCTGGCAGTTTTACCACCCCACCACGTGCCGTGTCCTGCCCTCTCAGGATGTCACTTTTGACAAGTCGGTTACCTTTTACCATCTCTTCCCCTACCGCACTGCCCCTCTACCCCCCCCACCGCTCTTCCTCGCTCCAGGTCCCCCTCCGGTAGACCCCCTCCCCCCTCAGGGTCCTGCTCCTTTTGGTGTGTCTCAGGTAGACCCTCTCCCCTTGGCTGAGCCTGTCGAGGTCACTGTCGACTCTGGTGCTGCTGGGGGTGGTGCTGCTAGGGGTGCTGCGTCTGGGGGTGCTGAGCCTGCGAGTGCGGAGCCTGGGGGTGCTGAGCCTGAGCGTGCGAGCCTGGGGGTGGTGAGCCTGAGAGTGCGGAGCCTGGGGGTGCTGAGTCTGAGGGTGAAGAGCCTCGGGGTGCTGAGCAAGAGGGTAATGAGTCTAGGGGTGCTGAGCCTAGGGGTACTGTGTCTGCTGCAGGTCCTACGGGTGCCTTGCCAAGGCACTCTCGCCGGCGGGAGCCTCTCTCACCGCGGCAGCTACGCGAGTGGTTTGCTTGGCACACCCGCCTTCGGAGTGGCACTGCTAGAGCTGGAGGCCCTGCCGCTAGAGGCACTAGAGCTGGAGGCACTGGAGCGACAAATCATGGAGGTTCTGGGGGTATTGCTGGTGCTGGAGGCGCTAGATTTGGAGGTACCGGAGGTGCCGGAGCTACTGGTCCTGGAGGCGCTCGTACTGGAGGTACTGGAGCTGCCGGAGCTGGTGGTGCTGGTGGTGCTGGAGGTGCTACAGGTGCTGGAGCTGGAGGCGCTGGAGCTATTAGTCCTGGAGGTGCTGGAGGTACTGCTGGTGCTGGAGGCGCTGGAGCTGGAGGTATCAGAGGTGCTGGAGATGCTGGTCCTGGAGATGCTCGTACTGGAGGTACTGGAGCTGTCGGAGCTGGTGGTGCTGCTGGTGCTGGAGGTGCTATAGGTGCTGGAGGTGCTATAGGTGCTGGAGCTGGAGGCGCTGGAGCTGGATGCACTGGAGGTGGGGGCACTTGAGCTGGAGGCGCTAGAGCTAGAGGTGCTAGAGCTAGAGGCGTTGGAGCTGGAGACCCTGGAGCTGGAGGCGCTGGAGCTGGAGACCGTGGAGCTGGAGGTGCTGGCGCTGGGGGCGCTAGAGCTGGCGGTACTGGTGTTGGAGGCACTGTGCAGTGGCGAACGTTTAACGTTCCACCGCCGCCGTCGTCTCTGCCGCCACGTGGCTTAGTACTTCGCCAGGTTCTTAGTCTCCCGTCTTCCACTGGCCTTACTCCTCCCTTACTGTATCCATCGCCTGACTAGTCGCTGCCATAGTTACAACCAGACTCCCCACTGCCTTCTCCTTCTCCTTACACTGAGCAGACATACTCTCATACAGAGCGTCATGAGCCTCCGTCTCGTCCTCCCTCGCCTATTTGTGCTGTTCGCACTGGTCGTCGTGTTCCTCGTCCGCGTCCTCCTCTTGTCCCCGGCACTCACACTATGGCACTTCGTCCTTCCTCTGTTCCACTGCGAGTTCCCCTGCCATCCCCTCCGGCGTCCTCACTTCCTGACGTTCCGGACCCTGAGTCTGACTTGGTTCGTGCTGCCAGCCCTACTGTTACAGGTCTCCTAGCCACTATTTTCACTGACCCTTTGATTGAGTCCAATGCTGCATCTGCCTTAGTTGCTGAGTTTGTTGACTTTGCTCCTGTGTGTCGTCTCAAATACGTCTCTCGTCTTGTTGCTGAGTTCGAGTCTGACTGTCCTCCGTCTATCGAGGGTGAGTGTGCTCTTGGCACGGACGTCCTTGAGGACAGGCAAGAGGACTTTGAGTGTCTTGCAGCTGCTGTACCTCATCTTGTGTCCATGCTGCTTGCACTTGAGAAAGACCCGGATGCACCAGACATCCCGACCCCACGCTCTTACGCAGAGGCGATTACGGGTCCCTACTCCTCTCAGTTTTAGACAGCCATGGACACAGAGATGGCGTCCAGGAAGTCCACAGGCACTTACGTCAACGCAGTTCCCCCTTCTGGGGCGAACATAGTCGATGGCATGTGGATTTTCAGGGTGAAGCCGCCGCCAGGTTCTCCGCCTGTCTTCAAGGCTCGTTACGTTGCACAAGGCTTTAGTCAGCGACAGGGAGTTGACTTCTTCCAGACCTTCTCCCCTACCCTGAAGATGACCACTCTTCGGGTGCTGCTGTAGGTCGCCGCTCAGCATGACTATCAGCTTCACTCTCTTGACTTCAGCACAGCTTTCTTACAGGGCAGCCTGCACGAGGAGATCTGGCTGCGCCGCCCACCTGGCTTCACTGGGTCGTTTCTTGTAGGTACCAAGTGGAGCCTACAGCGGCCAGTCTACGGTCTCCGCCAGGCGCCTCGTGAGTGGCACGACACACTGAGGACGACGATTGTGGCTCTTGGGTTTCCTCCTTCGACTGCTGAAACGTCGCTTTTTCTGCGCACCGACACTTTGCTGCCGCCGTTCTACATCCTCGTGTACGTCGACGACTTGGTTTTTGCCACTGCTGACACTGAGGCACTGGCCCTTGTGAATTCGGAGCTGCAGAAGAGACACACGTGCACAGACCTGGGTGAGCTGCGCAGCTATCTTGGCTTGCAGATCACCTGGGACAGAGTACGGCGCACCATCACCCTGACTCAGTCACACATGGTGCACCAGGTCCTTCAGCGCTTTCGCTTCCAGTACTCCTTGCCACAGTCCACTCCTCTGCCTACCGGACACTCGCTCTTAGCTCCACCTTTGGACGAGTCCGTAGAGCCGAGTGGCCTTTATCCAGAGGTTGTGGGCTAACTCATGTACCTGATGACCTGCACTCGACCTGACCTTGTCTACCCTCTTAGCATCCTGGCACGCTACGTTGTGCCCGGGAGACACCGACCAGAGTACTGGGAGGCCACTAAGAGGGTTTTGCGCTACTTGTGCAGTACATCGGGGATGGGGCTCATGCTTGGAGGATGGGGTCTAGTTGTCCTCACTGGGCACGCAGACGCATCTTGGGTTGACGATTTGGCTACGCAGCGGTCATTACAGGGTTACGCCTTCAGCCTTGGCTCCGGCTCTGTTTCTTGGCGGTGTACCCGTTCGTCTTTTGTTCTCAGTTCCAGTTGTGAGGCTGAGATCTACGTAGGGGCCATGGCTGCAGTGGAGTTACGCTGGCTCACCTACCTGCTGACCGACTTGGGAGAGCGGCCTCGTTCTCCTCCAGTTCTGTACGTAGACCACAAGGCCATGATTGCCTTGTGTCAAGAGCACAGACAGGAGCACAGGACGAAGCACATCGCTCATTGCGTTACTTCCTTGCTCGAGAGTTGCAGCATCGTGGTCAGCTTCGTCTTGCTTACGTAGCCACTTGGGCCAACATTGCTGATATCTTCACCAAGGCACTTTAGCCTTGTGATCATCAGTGTTTATGTACTGTTTTAGGCCTTGTGCCTGCTTTGCCTCACTTGCTCACTTTGTGACTTTGCTTGTACTGTGATCTATATACATATACCTGCCTGCCTACACTTGTTAGGTTATTATCACTGCCCTGTTTGTTCTCCTTTATATAACTCTGCATGTGAACTGGCCTAGTGGCCATTTGCTTGTGCTTGGAATGTGTGGTGACTTCGTGATCCACCCTGAGCTTGCTTTGCCTTTTCTTGACTGGTCTTGTGACCTCCTGTTCTCCCCCACTTTGCCTATGGGGGTGTGTCAAAATGTTATGATGGTTATATTGTATAGGCTGTAGTGGGGTAGCCCATAAGGGGTACAACCCCATTAGGGTTAGTACTTGTGCCCACTTTGATCTTAGTTCATTCATTCTCGTTAAGTATTCTGACATAAATGACCATCCAATATTTTCTTGATCGTGAGTGAGGATCGTTTTAAGCTTGTCGTCGAAAGTAGTAACAAAATTGCTGAACACGTTGCAGCGCGTGACGACGATCGATGAGAAGGGCGAAGTCGCGTAACACCATCAAGAGTCATTTTCCAAAATTTCATCGAACTCGTACTTAAGGTCGTTATGACGTCAGCAACATGGACGACTTTGTCCATACTCGCCGAGGCGTTGTCGTAACACTCCAAAATCTCCCGGGCATGGGCAAAATATAATTTCTGCTTTTTCCCATGACCCTCGCAATGCTCTTCGAAAACTCGAACTTGTTGGATAGATGTTGTCAGCTCCAATGGCAACGTTGTCGTGACTTGCTGAAAGCTTACAGGCAGAGGCGAAAACGGTCGTCCTTTGTCCCCCCACCTGTTGCAAACTTTCCTCCTTTGTGTTGTCGTTGTTGTGGCTAGTACCCTTGAACAACTTTTGAATACGATGCCAATATTTTTCCACGAAGGTTTCGAGCGCTACGCCAAGCGTCGTTGACTTCCCGTCATTCGCTCGGAGCTATCGGCGTTGCCTGCCCAACTCTCGTAAAACTGATCCTCTGTACTTTTCATAGTACCCTCAAATGTCAAAGACGAATTCCTTCTGTAAATCTTGATCATATGTAGGTTATCATCCGGAATAAACCGGTGTGTCAAGCGTGCCCCCACCTGGTCACCATTTTTTTCTTGCGGTCAACCATACCGGCAACTCACCAATAGGTGCTTGTGGTATGGAACCCAGTACTTATAGGTCCTAGACCGATTTTCATATGCCCTAGAACGCATCAACACTGCTGATCTCGTCGTCGAACTTCCCCAAACCATTTCGAAGTACACCATGAAGTCTTTTGGCAAGCAGATGTACGGCGATCTGCCGTATCACCCAAGAATCCCGTGACAAACTTCATCATGAATTGCTGCCAAGGTTGCGATAGTTGTTTGAGGGCCTGTAGGAGTCTACGGGGGCATTATCGTAGTGCTTTGTAGCTGGACACACCATGCAAGTTAATACATAGTATTGAACATCAAAGTAAGAGTCATGTCAAACAAGTACTATGCCCCTCCATATACAAAGTTGGTCGACCTGCGCGGAACCTCTTCGAAGCCGCCCACAAAGGAGATCGGCGGCAAACTTCAACCTGAGTTATCGGCGAAGGAGTTCGTCGACCTGTGGGGACGCCGACGTGGGAAGGTCGTGTCAGAGGTCCACTGGTGATCCCCGATTGATCCTAGGGAAGGGTTACATGCTCGTTGTCCTGGGGGGTTATGGGCGCACTGACCTGCTACTTAACAAGCCCTTTTATCCCAATGGTCTAGTGGTTGGGATTCTGACATGGTATCAGAGCGAAGGTCTCGGTTTCGAATCCCAGTGTGTGCACTTCGGGCATCCCAGTGCGGGGGGGTGTCAAAGGTCCACTGGTGATCCTCGATTGATCCTAGGGAAGGGTTACAGGCTCGTTGTCCTGGGGGGTTATGGGCGCACTAACCCGCTACTTAACAAGCCCTTTTATCCCAATGGTCTAGTGGTTGGGATTCTGACAGGTCGGTGGACGGTGTGGAGCAAGGCGGTCGACGAGCATGTGCAGCAGTTGGCGGGCTCCTACCGCCTGGGCGACGCCGTCTTCGGAGCTACCCGGTCAACCAAAATGGTGGTCGATGGACGTGGTGGCCGAGCAGGCCCTGCTTGACGGGTCCTGGTCGACGTGCCGGTCGAGAGGCACTGCTCGGCGGAGCAGCGTCAAACTGGTCGAGGGGAGCCGCTCGACGGCGAAGCTTGGCAGGTGCGCGAGCTTCGCTGTCGGAGACACTGGCGAAATCGGCATACGGGCTGGTATCCCGAGGTCGACGCGGAGCATCTGGCTATTGTCGGTTTGTGGCCGACTCTGCGTCTACGCGACAGGCGGGACGAGGCACAACGTGCTCGACCACCTACAAGCACTTGCAAAGCGGATGCACGTGCGCTATTCTCATCTGCGGTTGCAATGCCGACTAGCCGCCTGCTGCATCGTTGGCGAGCCGCGCAGATGCAACGCTGGCAGGTCGTCGACTTGCAGCGTTGGCAAGCCACCTCCCTGGTGCGTTGGCAGACTGTCAACCTGCACAACTGGCAGGTCGCCCGTTGCTGCGCTAGAGGTCGACCTGCCTGGTCGCTACGCTGATAGGTCCCCATATGTAGTTAATTTTGCCATTGGATTAGCTATCATTATGTATTCTCGTTTTCCTAGTGAAATTATTGTCAAAACATATATGTCTGTTGTCTAGGCTGTAGTGGTGCAGCCCATAGAGGGTACAACCCATTAGGGTTAGTACTTGTACTCCCAATTGCTGTTAGCCAATCATTCCGCTGTTCTCATTCTGACATGGTATCATGCGCCAGGTTAGGTCCGACTACTGAACCTACTACTGAACCTACGATTAGGTTCGGTGTGCCCTGCTGCCCCACGCCTCAAGTGCCACTGCCCCACTCCCCCGCTGTCGCGCGCCACAGCCTTGCTGCCTGTACGCCCCGCGCGCCCTGCTACCCTGCGCGCCCTGCTGCCCGCGCGCCCCACGCGCCGCTTTGCTGCCCACGCGCCCCGTGCGCCGTGCTGCCCTGCGCACTCCGCGCGCCCTGCTGCCCTGCGCGCCCTGCTTGCTCTGCTGCCTGTGCGTCCCGCGCATCCTGCTGCCCTGCGCGCCCCGCGCCCCGCGCGCCCTAATGCCCGCGCGCCCCGTGCGCCCTGCTGCCCTACGCGCCCCACGCGCTCACCTGCCTGCGCACTGCCCTAGCCGCCCGCGCGCTGCCCTAGCCGCTCGCGCGCTGCCCTAGCTGCCCGTGCGCTGCCCTAGCCGCCCGCGTGCTGCTCTAGCCGTTAGCGCGCTGCCCTAGCTGCCCGCGCGATGCTGCCCGCCCTGCCCATACGCGTGTCCGCGTGCGCTGCCCTGCCCGTGTGCTGCCCTGCTCGCCGCGCCTGCACGGCCCGCTGCCCTGCAGCCGCCGCTCTTGCCATAGCTACCGCTACTGCTACCACTGCCTCTGCTACCGCTACAGCTGCCACTGCCGTCCGTGCGCCTCGGCTGCTGACTGCTACTACCTGTCATGGCCACTATCCTGGTCTTAGCAGTTGACGCAAACGGACGCCCTGTCAAGTTAGGGTTGTGGCTTATGTGCTTGCACATGTATCTCCGGCATTTCACTAGAGATAACGTCTCCCTGCTCGAGCACACGTCAGGGTCCCTTC
Organism: Closterium sp. Naga37s-1; assembly: GCA_947471745.1. Classification (NCBI taxonomy): domain Eukaryota; kingdom Viridiplantae; phylum Streptophyta; class Zygnematophyceae; order Desmidiales; family Closteriaceae; genus Closterium; species Closterium sp. Naga37s-1. The sequence goes on along the minus strand of CANJKZ010000382.1, from coordinate 1,482,965 downwards.
AGGCCCCCACAACCCCTACTGAGCCTGCTGCTGATGCTGGCGAGGACGTACAGTGGCGGTACCGTGCGGACAGCCTTGCCTACAAACAGTGGACGGAGCACAACGATGTCGCACAGCTTGCCGTCCGAGCTCACCTGCGGGTCGATCAGAGGGCCCACTTTTGTCAGGTGACGTCGACCCGGACTCTTTATGACGTTGTGGTTAGCCACTACTCCTCCCTCTCTCCTACCACCCGGCCACTGCGGCAGCGACGTCAGCACCGTCTGCTGCTGCAGGTGGTGCCGCTGGTGGAGGTGGAGGTTCTGGGGGTGGATAGCAGCGTCAGCCAGAGACCTTCTCACCACAGCAGCTTCGGGAGTGGGTTTCCCAGCAACGCGTTCCTGGTGGTGTAGAGGCTACTAGTCTAGGTGCCTATGAGCCTGCTAGCAAACATTCAACCCCTACGGAGGCTTTGCGCACCTTCACACTTGACTCATGCGCGTCTCACTGCTTCTTCCGCGATTGAACCACAGTCAAACCGCTCACTACACATGTCCCGGTAACTCTGGCTGACCCCTCTGGTGGCCCAGTCGTTGCATGTGGCTCCACCGTTCTCCCGTGTCCGGTAGCCCCCTCCGGCTCCCTCACAGGTCTCCACCTCCCCTCGTTCGCTACGAACTTGGTGAGTAACGCTGTCCTCCAGGACCAGTTCGTCACTACCACTACTCCTAGGGGTGAGCTTGTGGCGGTGTGTACAGACTCACAGACTGGCACCCACCTTGCCACGTTCACTCGGAGACCCGGGTCTGGCCTGTACACACTGACCACTGAGTCTGCATAGGTAGCTGCGTTTGGTCAGGTAGTTGCATCTTGCTCGTGTCAGTTACTCACGCACCCGTCTCTCCTCTGGCACCACCGTCTGGGTCACCCCTCCCTGCCGCATCTGCTTAGCATGCACTCCAGTCTCCTTGTCTCTGGCGTCCCCAGGTCCCTGCCCCCACTCCCTCGGTCACTTGCACCTTGCGCCTGGCTAGCAATTTTACCACCCAGCCACGCACCGCGTCCTGTCCTCCCATGACGTCACCTTTGACGAGTCGGCTGACTTCCCCCGTCCCCTCCCCGCCTCTTTCCCTGGTTCGAGGTCCCCCCCCGGTAGACCCCCTCCCCCCACAGGGTCCTGCTCCCTCAGGTGTGTCTCAGGTTGACCCACCCCCCTTGGTTATGCCTCTGGAGGTCTCCTCTGACACCTTCGGCCCAACTGAGGGGGGTGACCCTGCTGCTGACGACACAGTGGCCATTCGCCGCTCACCGCGCTTGGAGACCCCTCCTGGTTTTCCGCCTCGGCCGTCTTCGCCGCCTCTGCAGCCTGTCGCTGTAGACTCCGGTGCTGCTGGGGATGGTGACACTGGAGGTGCAGACTCTAGGGGTGCTGGTCCTGGGGGTGCTGAGTCTGGAGGTGCTGGTTCTGGGGGTGCTGAGCGTACTAGTGGTGGTGGAGTCGTGGGTGCTCCTGCTGGAGACTCTCGGGGTGGACGTCAGCGGCAGCCGAGTCGGCAGGAGACTCTCTCGCCACAGCAGCTTCGCGAGTGGGCTATCCGGTGGGGCAGCTCCGGTGGCGCAGCTGTATTTGGAGGTGCTGGACGTGCTGGTGCTGGAGGTACTAGAGTTGGAGGTGCTGGAGGTACTGGTGCTGGAGGTGCTGGTACTGGAGGTACTGGTGCACGTCGGCAGGAGTCTCTCTCACCGCAGCAGCTTCGCGAGTGGGCTGTCCGGTGGGGCAGCTTTGGTGGCGGAGCTGGAGGTGCTGGAGGCACTGGTGCTGGAGGTGCTGGAGCTGGAGGTGCTGGAGGTGCTGGTGCTGGAGGTGCTTGAGGTACTGGAGGTGCTGGTGCTGGAGGTGCTGGTGCTGGAGCTACTGGAGCTGGAGGTGCTGGAGGTGCTGGTGCTGGAGCTACTGGAGCTGAAGGTTCTGGTACTGTGGGTGCTGCGCAGCGGCGACCGTTCTTCTTGCCGCTGCTGAAGTCTTCGCGGCTACAACCTGGCTCGGTACTTCACCAGTTTCTTAGTCTTCCGTCTTCCACTAACCTTACTCTCCCCCTACTGTGTCCTCCGCCTGACCAGTTCCAGTCGCAGTTACAGCGTGACACCCCACTGCCTGCTCCTTCTCCTTACACTGAGCAGACTGACTCCCTAACAGAGCGTCGTGAGCCTGCATCTCGTACTGCCTCGCATGTTCGCACTGTTTGTTGTGCTCATCGTGATCGTCCTCCACCAGTCCCCGGCACACGTACTATGGCACTCCGTCCTTCCTCTGTTCTACAGCGTGTTGCCCTGCCGTCTCCTTCGGCGTCCTCTCTTCCTGGCGTTCCTGACCCTGAGTCTGACCTTGCTCGTGCTGCTAGTCCTTCTGTCACGCGTGTGGCCACACTTCTCACTGTCCCTTCCTTTGAGTCTACTGCTACATCTAGTTTAGTCACTGAGCTCATTGACTTTGCTGCTACCTATTATCTTGACTAATTCAAGGGTCTTGTTACTGAGTCTGAGTCTGCCTGTCCTCTGTCCATGGGGGGTGAGCTTGCCCTTGGCAGTGACATCCTTGAGGACAGGAAGTTTGAGCTCGAGTGCCTCGTGGCTACTGTACCTCATCTCGCTTCCATGCTGCTTTGCCCCGAGGGAGACCCGAATGCACTAGACATCCCGACCCCGCGCTCTTACGCAGAGGCGATCATGGGTCAGTACTCCTCTCAGTGGCAGATAGCCATGGATGCAGATATGACTTCCTGGAAGTACACAGGCACCTACGTTGCCGCAGTTCTCCCTCCTAGGGCGAACATAGTCGATGGCATGTGGATTTTCAGGGTGAAGTGGCAGCCCGGTTCACCGCCTGCCTTCTAGGCGCGTTACGTTGCACGAGGCTTCAGTCAGCGATAGGGGGTCGACTTCTTCCAGACCTTCTCCCCCACCCCGAAGATGACCACTCTTCAGGTATTACTGCACGTTGCAGCATATCGTGACTACGAGCTCCACTCGCTTGACTTCAGCATAGCTTCCTTGCAGGGTAGCCTTCACGAGGAGATCTGGCTGCGCCGTCCACCTGGCTTCACTGGGTCGTTTCCTGAGGGTACCAAGTGGAGCCTCCAGCGGCCAGTCTACGGTCTCCGCCAGGCGCCCCGCGAGTGGCACGACATACTGGGGACTACACTTGTGGCTCTTGGTTTGGTCCTTCGACTGCTGGCACGTCGCTGTTTCTGCGCACCGACACTTCTCTGCCGCCGTTCTACATCCTCGTGCACGTCGACAACTTGGTATTTGCTACTTCTGACACCAAGGCACTAGCCCTTGTGAAGGTGGAGCTACAGAAGAGACACACCTGCACTGACCTGGGTGAGCTGCGGAGCTATCTTGGCTTGCAGATCTCACGGGACAGAGCACGGCGCACCATCACTCTAACTCAATCACACATGGTGGACCAGGTCCTTCAGCGCTTCAGCTTTCAGTTCTCCTCGCCATAGTCCACTCCTCTTGCCACGAACCACTCGCTCTCAGCTCCACCTTCGGACGAGTCCGTAGAGCCGAGTGGTCATATCCAGAGCTTGTGGGCTGCCTCATGTACCTGATGATGTGCTATTGACCTGACCTCGCGTACCCTACGTTGCGCCGGGAGACACCGTCCTGAGCACTGGCGGGCGGCACAGAGGGTAGTGTGCTACTTGTGTAGTACATCAGGCATGGGGCTTGTGCTTGGAGGACGGGGTAGAGTTGTGTTCACTGGGCACTCTGACGCTTCTTGGGCTGACGACCAGGCGACTCAGTGGTCGTCACAGGGTTACTCCCGCGGAGATAAACTCTACAATGGGAGCTAGACTACGGGGAAGGCGTGGTTGTGTGAGTGGTCGCAGTGTTCCTTAGAGTTTGCTTGTGTTCTCTCTACGCACACATTCACGGGGAGAATTGGCAAGAGTTTCACTAGCAAAAGTTCACAACAATGGTAGCAACAACATTGGCCAAGTTGACTACATCAGAGGCAAGTCTGCCTAGCATGCAAACGGGTCGACCTCCAGCGCAGCATGGTCGACCGCCTTCCAGCACAGCAAAGTCCGTACTACTCCAGCGCTGTAGAAAGGCGGCTTGCCAGTGTTGCAGGTCGACGGCGTGCCAACGCTGCAGCAAGGCGGCTGCACAGCGTTGCACCCGCATGACAGCAGCGCACCTACTTCGCAGGTGCTCGCAGTTGGTTGGCGTGCAGTGCACCGTCACGTGCACAGCGCAGACGCCAAGTTGACCACGTGCCGTTGACCGCGTCTGATCAGCCACGTCGACCTCAGGATAGCACCTCCGAGGTCGGCTTTACTAGAACCACCTCGGCGACGGTCGCGCACCTCCGTAGAACCTCGTCGCCCTGGTAACTTGGTCGACTCGGAGACCCCTAGGTCGGTGTCGACTTGCTCGGTAGAAGTCAACCAACAGTTGTATGTGCTCATCGACCACCCAAGTCGACGACCACCAGCTGACTTCACTAAGTCGGACACTCCGCAGGTCGACCACTTCTGGTCGACCAGACCTGCTGTTCGCCGACTGCACCAAGTCGGCTTCCCAGGTCGGCGCCACCAAGTCGGTGCCCTCCCAGGTTGATCTCGCCAGGTCAACCTCCCAAAGTCGGCGCCCTCCTAGGTCGGCCTCGCCAAGTCGACCTCGCAAAGTCAGCGCCCTCCTAGGTCAACGAGCCCCATCGTCGACCACCAGTTGAAGACGGCCGCCGACACCCCGTCGTCGGCGGCTTCGCAGTGGCCCCGTGTAGGTTGACCAACTCTGTCGACCTGCGCGCCCAAGTCAGCGTCGCCCACTGCAGTAGGTCGGCTGCACCCCCTGCACACCCAACCACGAAGTCGGCTCTGCCCAAGCGAGGACGGGGCCAACACACAACTCTTGTTGACAACTCCTTCAGTCTTGGCACTGGTTCTGTCTTGTGGAGGTCCACTCGCTCGTCTTCTGTACTTGATTCCAGCTGCGAGGCAGAGATCTACGCTGGGGCTATGGGTGCAAAGGAGTTACGCTGGCTTACCTACTAGCTGACTAACTTGGGTGAGCGGCCTCGTTCTCCTCCAGTTCTGTACGTCGACAACAAGAGCATGATTGCCTTGTGTAAGGAGCAGAGACTGGAGCACAGAATGAAGCACATTGCTCTCTGTTACTTTCTCGCTCAAGATTTGAAGCATCGTGGTCAGCTGCGCCTTACTTACGTGGCCTCACGGGCCAACACTGCTGATATCTTCACTAAGGCCCTCGGGTCTGGTGATCATCAGCGTTTCCGCATTGCTCTTGGGCTTGTGCCCACTCTTCCTCACTTGCTTATCTCTTGATCTAGCTATGCCCTTGTTGTACACTAATATATATCTGTATACCTTCATATTTTCTCTTGCTAGGTTGTGATCAGTATATTGTCATTACTCTACATATCAACTACCCTTGTGGCCGCTTGCTTGTGCTCGGACTGCGTGGTGATCTTGAGATCCACTCTAAGCTTTGTTTTGTTGCTTCTCTTAACTGGTCTTGTGACCATTGCTTGCTCTGGCTATCCTCCACTTCGCCTATTGGGGTGTGTCAAGACATATATGTCTGTTGTCTAGGATGTAGTGGCCCATCGAGGGTACAACCCATTAGGGTTAGTACTTGTACTCCCCATTGCTGTTAGTCAATCATTCCGTTGTTCTCATTCTGACATGGTATCATGCGCTAGGTTAGGTCCGACTACTGAACTTATTATCGTACCTACGATTAGGTTAGGTGTGCCCCGCTGCCCCACGCCTCGAGTGCCACTGCCCCACTGCCCCGCACGTTGCGCGCCACTGTTCTCGTTCTGACAATTCTGGTCAGATTGCTCCATGAGCATGCAGGTAGTGAGAACACAAGCAAATCTATGATCACTCACACCACCAGTGCCTTCACACGTAGTTCAGCTCCCACCATTGTAGAGTGACTCTCCGCACCCTGTAGCGTCGTCTAGCACCCGGTAGCGCTCAGTAGCGATACCAAACACTGCCGAGTGAAATATATTGGTCTTTAGGTCATAGTCCGTCCCTCCCCCTCCCCCCCCCCCCCCCCCTTCTTAATTGCTTGCATATTATACCCATGTAGAAGAAGGGGGTTGAGTGTAACTTGTTGCTTCGCGAATCGCGATCCGTGCACTCTTAACGAATGAACCCAAACTCCCAAACCCCGAGAGTTTTGGGGTAATAGTGGGAATATGTACGTTCCCTAACCTAACGCGAAGGAAGCGCGCCAACGCGATACGCGCGAAGTGCGCGCTGTTAAGGCAGCCATTACAGCGTATGGCGAGCGCGTTGTAAGCCTTCCTTGATACAGCGCATAGCGACCGTAATGGCTCTAGTAACGCGGAAAAGCCCTAAGACGATGGGCTTGCGAGGAGCAGCGGTGGACCGCACGTCGCTCCGAGAGGTCGAGACGCGATTAACCCTGGATATTCACCCGTCGCGGTCCGGGAATGTAGTAGCAGGAGTCAAGGAGCAGCTCAACAACTCACTCATGCGGTAAATCCACTAACACTCATGGTGGCGATCCTGGAATGTACCGGTGGTAGTCATAGTCGAGTTAGCAGCTCAATAACTCACTCATGCGGTAATGCTGCAGTCGCTCGTGACGTGAGTCGCTGAATATCACGCTGGTCTCTTGAAGCTCCTCGCTTCGTGTGTCCCGCCATTCTTCTTGTTTGGCTTCGCGTGCACTCGCGCTGGTTCACATCGCATCTGCTGCGAGCCTTTTGGGAAATCTCCGAGTAGTCTGATTCCTTCATAATCGCCCGCGTTCGCTTGCGTCGCGTCGCATCTGCTGCGCGTGACCCTCGTCCGCTCCGTAACAGCTACGTGCTGAGCAGCAGGGGGGAGAGAAGGAGAGGGGGAGAGGGGGGTGGTGCTGGCCTACTCCAAGGTGCTGCATGGAGCGTCGAGCAGCACGGCGGCATTCTGCGTACCTCTGACCGGAATTAACCGCTCCCAACCCTACTCACTTGCTTGCTATGATCCCCCTCGCGCCCTTCTCTCCCCGTCAGGTACTGCCAGCAGCACGGTGGCATCGTGCTGGCCTGGCCTACCCCAACGTGCTGCGGCGTGAGTCACCATTCTGCGTACCCTTCCCTACGTCTGACTGACGGGAACCAACTCCCCACTCGCTTGCTGTGCCTCCCCTTCCCTCCCCGTCAGGTACAATGAGCAGCACGGTGGCATCGTGCTGGCCTGGCCTACCCCAACGTGCTGTGTGGAGCCTCGAGTCAGAATCTGGATTATTTTGAGTCGACTCAAGAGCAGACTCTACGTCCGACGGGAGCCAACTCCCCACTCGCATGCTATGATCCCCCCTGCGGCCTGCCCTTCCCCTCCCTCCCTGACAGGCCTCCCTGCTCACATGTTCTCTTCCCCGCTCCCCTTTTCCCCCGTCAGGTACAGCGAGCAGCACAGCGGCATCGTGCTGGCCTACTCCAACGTGTGCTGCGTGCGTGGAGCCCCAAGTAAGCATTTTGCGTTCTTCTGACACGAACCAATTCCTCTCTATTCTACCCACCTGCTATGATCCCCCCTGCACCATCCCCTTCCCCTTCCCCCCCGTCAGGTACACCGAGCAGCACGGCGGCATCGTGCTGGCCTACTCCAACGTGCTGCTGTTCGGCCGCACAGCAGCCATTCTAACCGGACTCAACCCCTACCTGCACGTCAGCCTCTCCGCGCGCCTGCTGCTCTTCGCGCCGCGACCAGGAGCCTTTCTTGGTGAGGCAGAGGGCCCAGGGGCGTCTTGAGTCGGGAGTGGGGAGTGAGGAGGGAGGAGTGAGGAGGGAGGAGGGAGGAGTGAGGAGTGAGGAGGGAGGAGTGAGGAGGGAGGAGTTAGGAGAGAGGAGTTAGGAGGGAGGAGGGAGGAGTGAGGAATGAGGAGTGAGGAGTGAAGAGTGGGGAGTGAAGAGTGGGGAGTGGGGGGTGGGGAGTTGGGAGTGAGTAGTGAGGAGTAAGCATTGAGGAGTGAGGGGATGGTGAACTTTCTCCGGAACAATGTGGGGGCGGATCTTAGAGGTGTATTTTGAGGCGCCTCAAAAGAACTTTCTCCAGAACAATGTGGGGGCGGATCTTATCGCTCTGCTTGTGCTGCCCACCCTGCTCACTACTGTTTCTTCCGTGCCGCTTCCCCCTACTCACCCCTACCTACCACTCCCTATCCTTCGCCTCGCACTCTCAGAGGGCGTGGTGAACAAGGTGGGGGCGGATTTCATCGGTCTGCTCGTGCTGCTCTGCTCACTCCCCTCCTCCACCCTCCCTGCCCTGCCCTCCCCTCCATGCAGAGGGAGTGGTGAACAACGTGGGGGCGGATTTCATCGGTCTTCTCGTGCTGGGCGTATTCAACGCCGCTGTGCCCGACCAGTTTATGCGCTCCTGGAAACATGTGGAGGAGGTGGGTGCAGTGCACGCTTGTCTTGGTGTGTGCATGAGTTCATCTGCATGTTCATCTGCATGTCTGTCTGTCGTCAATGCCTCTGTCTCCGATCAGTTCATGCGCTCCTGGTACCACGTGGAGGTGCGTGGGGGCACTGCATTATTGCTGGTGTATACACATGCATGTTTGTCTTGTCTGTATGCCTGTATGTTTAACGCCTCCGTCGCCGATGAGTTCATTCATTCATGCGCTCCTGGTACCACATGGAGGTGCGTGGGTGCAGTGCACACGGGCACACTTGCATACATACATTCATATGAATATGGTATGTACACATTTCTGTCTTCAAAGCCGCTGTACCCGACCAGTGCATGCGCTCCTGGCAGCAGCGTGTGGAGGTGAGTTGATGCGCTGCAGTGCAGTATTAGGTGTCTGCTCTGCTCATGTTGTCCCTCTTCAATGCCGCTGTACCCGACCAGTTTATGCGCGCATGGCAGCACGTGGAGGTTGGTGGGTCGGGGGCAGTGCACCCTTGCCCATGCAGTGCACCCTTGCCCATGCAGTGCAGTGCAGTGCAGTGCAGTGCAGTGCAGTGCAGTGCAGTGCAGTGCAGTCATGTGTACCCTTGCTGATGCAGTGCACCATCTGCTCGTTTTTTGCACCCTTGATGGGCGTATTCAATGCCGCTGTCCCTGGCCAGTTTCATGTGCTGCTAGCGCCATGTGCAGGTGAGTGGGTGGGTGGGTGGGTGCACGCACGCGCGTGCACCTTTGATGTGTGCATGTGCGTAAGCATGTGCTGCCGTGAGCGACTTTTGAGGCGCCTCAAAAGGCGTGCACCTTTAATGTGTGCATGTGCGTAAGCATGTGCTGCCATGAGCGCATAAACTGGTCGGGTACAGCGATGCCATGTGCAGGCAGGTGTGTGTGTGAGTGCAGTGCACCGTTTTCCCCTTCCTCCACCGATCTTGTCTTATTCCCCAGCTTTTTTCACTTCCTGTCCTCCCATTTCGTGCTCTCTCTCATCTCATCTCATCACATCCCTCCAAGGCCGCCGCCGCCGACGACTTTTGAGGCGCATCAACTCGTCCTATTTCCCACCCTTTTTTTGCACCTCCTCTCCTCCCATTTCGCGCTCTCTCGTCTCATCTCATCTCATCCCTCCAAGGCCGCTGCCGCCGCCGACGACGGCGACGGCCAGCAGCAGCACTGGCAGCACAAAGAGGACCCCTCCCACCGCATTTTCGTTGGCTCTCGCATTCGAGTGCAAGTGGACAGGTGAGTTTTCTTTTCTGTGCACTCACGAGCAGCTTCGCTTCGCTTCGCCTTCTTGAGATGAAACGCCTCAACCCAACATCGAGTGCAGTGCAAATGGTCATGCCATCTGAGAGGGAACTTTTGAGTCGACTCAAAATTCAACTTGAGAGGGAACGCCTCAACCCAACATCGAGTGCAGTGCAAATGGTCATGTCATCTGAGAGGGCTGGGTGCAATGCGGCATGGGGGAGGGGACTAGTTGGTTCTTGAGAATTAATTCAATAGAGACCCGCCACCATGTTTCCGATGGCTCACGGATGCAAGTGCCAGTGGCAGCACAGCGCTCACTCAACCAACCCTCTCTCATTCTCCCTCTCTGCTGCCCCCGTTCTCATCCCCAGTGCCACAGGGGACGGCACGCTGATGTCCATCAGAGGGTCGCTGGACCATCCAGATACGGGGTGTGTGGAGTGAGTGGGTGACAGCACAGGGCTCATTTAATCGACCCGCTTTCATCCTCCCTCTGTGCCGCCCTTGTTCTCATCCCCAGTGGCACAGGGGACGGCACGTTGATGTCCATCAGAGGGTCGCTGGGCCACCCAGATACGGGGTGTGTGGAGTGGCTGGCATGGCAGCACAGGGCTCACTCAATCGACCCTCTCTCATTCTCACCCCTCATGCCCCCGTTCCCATTCCCATTCCCATTCCCATTCCCATTCCCATTCTTATTCTCATTCTCATCCCCAGTGCCACAGGGGACGGCATGTTGATGTCAATCAGAGGGTCGCTGGACCACCCAGATACGGGGTGCGTGGAGTGGCTGGCAGAAAACTGCAAGGAGCCGAGGAGAAGCAGACACCACCACACGGGCAGACACACGCATGGGCATGGGCATGGGCATGGGCATGGGCATGGGCATGGGCATGGGCATGGGCGCGGGCACGGGCATGAGCGTGAGCATGAGCATGAGCACAATAAGCAGCAGGAGCAGCAGCAGCAGCAGCAGCAACTGCAGTTGGCAGTTGTGGAACCGCAGAGGTACGTGCTTCCTTCAATGCTTTGTGTGCAAGGCGCCTTAAAACTCATGGTCTTGATATGCAGTTGCAGCAGCAGAATTTTGAGGCGCCTCAAAATTAAACTCATGGTCATGATATGCAGTTGCAGCAGCAACGTTTGAGACGACTCAAAACACACTTCAATGCTTTGTGTGTGTGCAAGGCTCCTTAAAACTCATGGTCACGATATGCCGTTGCAGCAGCTGCAGGGAGAGCAGGAGCTGCAGTTGTGGAACAGCAGAGGTGCATGCTTCCTTAAATGCTTCGTCCTTCTTTGCCATGTTCTGTGCCGTGTGACGTGTGCCATGTGCCATGTGCCATGTGCCATTGTGATGTGCCATGTGCCATATGTGATGTGCCATGTGCCATGTGTGATGTGCCATGTGCCATGTGCCAATGTGTGATGTGCCATGTGCCATGTGTCATGTGCCATGTGCCATGTGTCATGCGCCGTGCGCCTTCCTCCCCTCATCCTCTCTCTTTTTTCCACTTCTTTAGCCTCCTTTGCTGTCTCTGCTGTACTGGTTAGCATGTTCCCTGCATGGACTGTGCCCATGAGCCATGCACCATGCTCCATGCATCATGCACCATGCTCCATGCATCATGCACCATGCTCCATGCATCATGCACCATGCCTTACGCACCATACACCATGCCCATGCACCATACACCATGCCCTATGCACCATTCACCATGCCTTATGCTCCATGCTCCATGCACCATGCTCCATACACCATACACCATGCACCATGCACCATACACCATGCACCATACACCATGCACACCATGTGTCATGCATAATGCACCATGCATTGACCACATATTTCTTGCTCCTCGTGTTTTGTCTCCATTTGTTAGTCCATTTCACCTTCTCATCCCTTGCCCATTTGCCTTTCCTCTTTCCCCCCCTCCCACTTCTTTCCTCCCCCCCTCCCGTTCCCCGCCTTCCGACACCCATTCCAACCTCTATCCCCTTCTTCCCAGCAGCACTCTCCCCGCCACCACACCAAAGAAGCAGCGTAAAGCCAACCAAGCAGCAGCAGCAGCAGCAGCAGCAGCAACAGCAGCAGCAGCAGAAGCAGAAGCAGCAACAGCAGCAGGAGCAGGAGCAATAGTACTAGCAGATCCCAAGACACCAGTCCCCGCTGGCACCACTGCCGCTGCAACCCCTGAGGCTTCCCCAGCTCCTTCGACTGCTGCTGCAGCACCCATCGGGGATGCAGGCAGGAAGAAGAAGAAACATAAAGCAGACCAAGCAGGAGCAGCAGGAGCAATGGTACTAGCAGAGCCCAGGACACCACTTGCGCCTGGCACCACTGTTTCAGCAGCACCCGACGCATCCCCAGCACCCAGCAGCGCTGGGGATACAGGAGGGAAGAAGAAGAAGCGGAAGGTGAAGGAGGGGGATGTGTCTGCTGCCCACACAGCCACAGCCACTCCCCCCAGCGCTGTGAAGGTGGCCGGTGGGAAGAAGGCAAAGAATGCTGCTGCAGGCAGTAGCTAACTCGCCCATGCCAGCACCCAGCAGCGGCAGGGATGCAGGAGGGAAGAAGAAGAAGCGCAAGGTGAAGGAGGGGGATGTGTCTGCTGCCCACACAGCCACTCCTTCCAGCGCTGTGAAGGTGGCCAGTGGGAAGAAGGCAAAGAATGCTGCTGCAGGCAGTAGCAGGCGGAGCGCTAAATCGGGAATGGTGGAAGGTGGTGGATAGTGGTGCTGTGTTTGTCTGCGGCTTGCATTGGTTCAGGTGATGTGTCAGGTGCCCATACAGTGCATGCCTGCCTGTGCTTGTGTGTGTGCTGCAACAGTGTGTGTGTAGGGGGGTGGATGGAAGAGATACTTGGTGGTTCAGAGCGTTTCATTTGTATTGTACGGGCATGTCAATATGGCTGCCTGCCTGTCTGAAATGGAAGGCGTTGTGTATATGGATGCTGCTGTGCTGCAACCGAGTGTGTTTCTGTGCCAATCAATGCTGACAAAGGTACCTACCACCGTAAATGACTGGAATAAGTTGTGGTTGACATTCTTGCAAGTGTGTGATGGTTATGATGCAAGGTACTCTCCCCACTTGCCTTACTGTATCAACCACTCATTGACATTCTGAAGTGGATTGACTAGGCTTCTAGATCACCAGTATACCATGTTTCCAAGTTACTGTAGCTGCACTTGGTGACAAGGACTCTCTTCTCTTTCTCCTTGCTTGCAAGTGCTCCACTCGAGCCTGCCCTACCCAACAAAAGTAGTTGCCTGGTTGATCCCTATAGCTGGGGCTGAAGTACCCTAGTTGTTGATGGCAGCACGTACCCCATCCTGCCCTTTTTCCTTCCCTGTACACTCTGCTTACTGCAACTCAAGTCAAAGGTCGCTCACTAGCTAGATTTAAAATACCCACTAGTTGCTAATGGTGGCAAGAGTTGAGTCGCTTTTTTAGGAGGGTTCCAACTACGCTCTAGCTGGAGCTTAGAAGGTTGCATATGGTGGCAATGGCAAGCACTCCCTCTTCCTCTTCCTCCTTGCTTGCTTGCTTTACTTATGACGACTGCTAATCTATCCACAGGTCAACTCTCTAGCTGGAGCTGAAGTAGTTGCTGATAGTGGCGAGCACGCCCTGCTCCTCTTCCTCCTCCTTTGCCGCGTCCTCTGCTTCGGCCTTCTTCTGTGCGTATCGTGCCACTGCGATCCTCTCCGCCTCGGCCTTTGCTTCTTCTGGTTTCTCATCCTGGCACATGAGAAGGTAGGCATGATGAAATTCGCAGCAAGATCATTTAGCTTGTGGCAAGACGAATAAGCTTGTAACAGATGTGGTAACACCAACGGAGCAAATGATACCTCATCCCTATCGCTCCTACCTCTGCCTTTGCCACAAATGATAGCACGAAAATGATGATTGCAGCAAGGTGAAGAGGGTTGCAAGGAGATTACAAAGACATCACTGTGTGATCAGCAAGGCCGCAATGGGATGACAAATGAGGCATGACCTCATGTCCTCCACTGGCCATGCAGCCCTAAACAGCGCAGTCACACACTCAGCCCAGCATGACCCTCACTATCCAACCACATATCCAATTCAAATCAGACCAGAACAGAGCCCAACCCAATCCAGCCCATCAGCACCACACCACTTTCTTCTGGAAGAAGCTCATAAGATACGACTCAGCCTCCTTCCTCCCCGCCACCCATGCAGCCCAAACCAGCCCAGTCACACGTCCTGTCCAACATACCCCTTTCTATCCAACCTTACATCCAATCCAACCCATCCCAATCCCATCCCAACCCAGCCCAACCCATCACCAACGCAACGCACCACTTTCCCATCGAAGAAGCTCATGAGGTAAGACTCAGCCTCCTTCTTCTCTTCCTTCACCTGCTCCTCCTCCTCCCCATCATCCCATGAAAACAGGCTCCAGAACCCGCTGCTCTCCTGCCCCTCCTCCTGCTGCCTCCGCTTCTCCTCCTCGAGCCTCGTCTGAGCCTCCTCCTCCGCCTCCCAAGCCTCCTCCTCGGGGTCCTCCGGGGGAAAGTAGGGAGCGACGTAACCCTTGGCGATGTAGAGAGAGATTTGCATCTTCATGGCGTCCGTGTACGACTGGAGGGTGAATGGAGGGAGGAAAAGGGGGGGGAGAGGGATTGGAGAATGGGAAGGGGAAGGGGAAGGAGGATGGGAATGGGAATGCGAGTGGCATTGGGAACACAGGAGGGAGTAGGGAGCGACATAGCCGTTGGAGATGTGACTGGTGTCTATGTATGACGTCTATGTATGACTGGTGGGAGGAGGGGGGGAATAAAGGTGTGTGGCGGGCGGAGAGGGAGTTGAGGGAAGAGAACGAGAACTGGGATGAGTGAACTTTGCCCCCGTTTGCCCCCCTGTGCCCCACTATGCCTCCCTCTGCCCCCCTCTGCCCCCCTCTGCCCCCCTTTGCCCCCCTTTGCCCCCATTTGCCCCCATTTGCCTTTTTTGGCCCCCTGTGCCACCCTGTGCTCCCCTGCACGCGTGCACACGGCAATCAGCATCTCCACGGCGCCGTGGATGGGCGAAGTTTGAGGCGCCTCAAAAGCCCGATTGAACAACACTGACTGTGGATGGGCCAAGTCCGAGTGAACAGCACTTGGGATGGGATGGGCTGGGTGCCCCCACGGGATTGCGAGGAGGATGTGGGGAGTGAAAGAAGGCAAAAGCGCATCAATTCAGGCGCTCACGATCCACGAGGGGCCAGGGATGAGCCTGTCAAACTTCGCCTTGAGTGTGTGTTGTCCCGTCGGGATGATGTTGCAGGGAGTAGGAGGCCGAAGGTAAAAAAAGGTTCAAGAAGCTCAAAGAAGGTCAGGGAAGGCCAGGGAAGGCCAAGGAAGATCAAGGAAGGTCGAAGAAGGTTCAGGAAGGTGAAGGAAGGTGAGAGGGTGTAAGGGGGGCTTACGTATGAACCCGTCGGAAATGTACACTTCAAGTCAAGCTTCTGCTCCACCTTTGAGACGTTTCAAAACTGGAAAGTCAGGAAGGTGAAGGAAGGTGAGAGGGTGTGCGGGTGCGGGTGAGATGGTGTGAGGGTGCGGGTGTGAGGGTGTGAGGGTGCGGGTGTGGGGGTGAGAGGGTAGTGTGAGGGAGGGGGCTTACGAGTCCATCTGGGATGTACGCGTCCAGCTTCTGCTCCACCTTGTACGCCACCAGCAGCTCCGCCCGTCGCTGCACGCCACGTGTCAGGTAGCTGGAGAAGTCAGAAAGGGCCTCCTGCCAATGAGAGAAAGGAGAGCAGCATGCATGACGCAGGTGTGTGGGGTGTGGGGGTGAGGACGGGGAAGGTGGGGAAAAAGGGGGTGCTGGGGAAAAGGGGGGTGCAGGGGAAGGGGGGGAGAGAGGGGGGTGGAGGGGGTAGGCGGGAAATAAACATGGGGCAGGAGGCGGGAGGAGGGGTAAAGTGAGTTGCAAGCAGTGGCGGGTAATAAGCATGAACACACACAACTTTGCACGTTTAATTCGAACGTTGCTGCTCCATGGCCTCAGCGCATGATCAGCCTCACCGTTCGAATCGAATGTGCAAAGTTGTGTGCGTTCACTGCATGCACTTTTCGCACCCCCCATTGCACGCAGTCACGCCCGCCGGTTCGCCATTCACTTTCGCAACCCTCGAGGAACGGTCCTTAAAGAAACATCCGCAGAGCCTGGCACGACCGTAGCATGTCTCTCTGCGGCCAGATGGGCGAAAAGTAGTGTAACGCTGTTGCCATGCATTTCGCAACGACGATCAGGCATGCTACGACGATCAGGCATGCTACGACCACGCGTTGCCTTGAGGGGTACCACTGGAGACACCCAGCAGACCTTCTGCGGCCCCTCTAGTAGGGCGCGCTACAGACGACTAACTAGAGGCCGAGGTCGAGACGACAAAGAGACCACGCTTACAGTCAGATCAATCAGGACTGGACTAGAATTAGGAAACTCAGCATTGATGTTTCGCGATACTAGACAGCGGAACCACGACGCAGAGCCTCTTGGCTCTGAGAGCAGAAGGTCGAAACGTCTCAGCGCCACAATGCGGCATCACGCCCCTGGCGAGAACCGCGCGAGCAAAAACGAGCACGGGTAACACAGGGCGAGAAGCTCTCGCCAGGCTTTGCGACGTTGAAGAAAAGGAAATCGAGAAGCTCTCGCCAACGGCTCTTGTCGCCAGATGCGCCGCGGGATTCTCGCTGCATCCTATACTAACAACGCGGTTCTAACTCACAAAAGGAACAAAGCGGAGACAAGTCCTAATTTAATCACATTGCCGCAATATCTAGAACAGAATGCCTGAGACTCAAGGAACGGTACCATTTCGAAGGTTCAGCGATGGCGCTGCGAAGGGCGTGGAGACAAGAGAAAGCCGGTGGGAGACGGGTGTGTGCCAGTATCAGTGTTTGAAGTCTGCTGCTATCAGACAGAGGAAGAAGCCAGCCAGAGACGGCTTGTGGTCAAGCTTTTTGCGCCCAGGCGGATTGCGCAGTAACATTGTGCTATTCAGCAGTCGCGAGAGGCACACATTTGTATCAGGAAATTATGTCAATGGTAACTTATATAGGCCACTATAACGCGTACGGTAACCATTTCATGGTGTTTTCACACATTTGGTAACTCTCTTAACGAGTTAAGTAACTAAACACTAGCAGCTGACATGACCCTAATTTAAGGTTTTCCCGCTCGCGCGAAATTAGAGTGACGGTTACAGACGCATCGTGTTTTACCCTACACACAAAATTTCCGAAACAAAGGTACCGTATCACCCCGGATAGAAGCGCAGGTGCGCTTATAATAAAACAATGTTTTCTGTTAGAATACTGACCGAATGAATGACTGAACTAGCAAGCAGGTGGGTACAAGTAGGAAACCTACAAGTGTTGTATCCTATATGAACTACCCCACTACAGCCTAGATAGACTATAGCATATAAGTTTGACACACCCCCATAGGCAAAGTGGGGGAGAACAAGAGGTCACAAGACCAGTCAAGAAAGGCAAAGCAAGCTCAGAATGGATCACAAAGTCACCACGCAGTCGAAGCACAAGCAAATGGCCACAAGGCCAGTTCACATGCAGAGTTATATAAAGGAGAACAAACAATACAGTGAACACGACCTAGCAAGAGTAAGCATGCAGGCATATGTATACAGAGTACAGTACAAGCAGAAGAGAAGAAAGCAAGTGAGGCACAGTAGGTACAAGACCTAGAACAGTACAGAAACGCTGATGATCACAAGGCTGAAGTGCCTTGGTGAAAACATCAGCAGTGTTGGCCTGTGAGGCCACGTAAGCAAGACGAAGCTGACCACGCTGCTGCAACTCTCGAGCAAGGAAGTAGCACAGGGCAATGTGCTTCGTTCTGTGCTCCAGTCTATGCTCCTGACACAAGGCAAGCATGGCCTTGTTGTCGACATACAGAACTAGAAGAGAACGAGGCGCCTCTCCCAAGTCGGTCAGTAGGTAGGTGAGCCGGCGTAACTCCTGTGCAGCCATGGCCCCAGCGTAGATCTCAGCCTCACAACTAGAGCTGAGAACAGAAGACGATCAGGTAGACCGCCAACAGACAGAACCGGAGCCAAGACTGAAGGTGTAACCCTGTGACGACCGCTGCGTAGCCAAGTCGTCAACACAGGAAGCGTCAGCGTGACCAGTGAGGACAACTCGAGCCCGTCCTCCAAGCACGAGCCCCATGCCCGATGTACTGCACAAGTAGTGCAACACCCTCTTCGCAGCATCCCAGTGCACCTTTCGGGTATGCGAGGTCAGGTCGTGTGCAAGTCATCAGGTACATGAGGCAGCCCACAAGCTCTGGATACGGGCCACTCGGCTCTACGGACTCGTCCGAAGGTGGAGATGAGAGCGAGTGACCGGTAGGCAGAGGAGTGGACTGTGGCGAGGAGTACGTGAAGCCGAAGCGCTGAAGGACCTGCTGCACCATGTGTGACCGAGTCAAGGTAATGGTGCACTGTGCTCTGTCCCGGGTGATCCGCAAGCCAAGATAGCTTGTCAGCTCACCCAGGTCTGTGCACGTGTGTCTCTTCTGCAGCTCCGACTTCACGTGGGCGAGTGCCTCAGTGTCAGCACTAGCAAAGACCAAGTCTTCTACGTACACGAGAACGTAGAACGGCGGCAGAGTGGTGTCAGTGCGAAGAAACAGCGACGGGTCAGCAGTGGAAGGAGCAAACCCAAGAGCAGCAAGAGTCGTCCTCAGTGTGTCGTGCCACTCACGGGGTGCCTGGCAGAGACCGTAGACTGGCCGCCGGAGGCTCCACTGGGTACCAGCAGGAAACGACCCAGTGAAGCCTGGTGGGCGGCGCAGCCAGATCTCCTCGTGCAGGCTGCCCTGTAGGAAGGCTGTGCTGAAGTCAAGCGAGTGGAGCTCGTAGTCACGCTGAGCGGCGACGTGCAGCAGTACCCGAAGAGTGGTCATCTTCGGGGTAGGGGAGAAGGTCTGGAAGAAGTCAACTCCCTGTCGCTGACTGAAACCACGTGCAACGTAACGCGCCTTGAAGACAGGCGGAGAACCCGGCGGCCGCTTCACCCTGAAGATCCACATGCCACTGACGATGTTCGCCCCAGGCGAGGGAACCTCGTCGACGTAGGTGCCTGTGGACTTCCAGGAAGCCATCTCAGCGTCCATGGCTGCCTGCCACTGAGAGGAGTAGGGACCCTCTATCGCCTCTGCGTAAAAGCGCGAGGTCGGGATGTCTGGTGCATCCGGGTCTCCCTCAGGGGCAAGCAGCATGGACACGAGATGAGGTACAGCAGCGGCAAAGCACTCAAACTCCTCCTGTCTGTCCTCAAGAACGTCCATGCCAAGAGCACACTCACCCCCGACGGACGGAGGACAGACAGACGCAGACGCAGACTCAGCAACAAGACTAGTGGCGTAGTGGGGTCCGTTGGCCGGCTGGGTTCACCGAGCCCAGCGGGGTCGCCACCCGCCTCGTCGCGCTCGTCCCGCTCGCGTCCCCCCGGTTGGCATCCGGGGATCTGCGCTGGGGTCGAGACGGAGAGGAGACGGGCTTGTGGTGGCCCTGCGATTTCAGCCGACTGCCCCCCGTTGTGCACGGGTTGCGACGGCCATCTCGTTTTCCCAGGTACGGGCGATTGTCTCGGGCAAAGCCCGAGCGCCCCTCGTATGCCACGCATTTTGGCAGTTCCGTCCCGCTCACCCGGCCGCACGTAGCCGCGTGCGGAGGGTGTGGGTGCGGATGCGTGGCTCCACCTGGATGTGTGTGGCGTTCAAGCAGACGTGCCCTCGGCCGAGGCCTCGTGCGCAACATGCGTTCAAAGTTTGTCGAGGCGACAGGCTGCAGCAAAGTCAACAAGCTCAGCAACGAGAGCAGACGCGGCAGAGGACTCAAACAGAGGGTCAGTGACAGCAGTGGCTAGAAAGCGCGTGACAATAGGACTAGCAGCACAAAGGGAGTCAGACTCCGGGTCCGGACTGTCAGGAAGAGAGGACGCAGGAGGAGACGGCAGAGGGATACGCTTTGGAGCAGTGGAAGGACGCAGTGTCATAGAGTGAGTGCCAGGGACAGGAGGAGGACGCGGACGCGAAACACGACGACCAGTGCGAACTGTGCGGACAGGTGACGCAGAACGAGACTCAGGAGACGCAGGACGAGACTCAGGCTCACGACGCTCCGTAAGACCTCTAGTCGGTCCAGAGTAAGGAGAAGGACCAGGCAGTGGAGAGGCTGGCTGTAACAGCTCCAGCTCCAGAAGTACCTCCAGTAGCAACAGCTCCAGCACCTGCAGCTCCAACTCTTGCAGCACCACCAGCCCCAGCAGCTCCAGCACCTCCGGTACGAGCACCTCCAGGACCAGCTGCTCCAGCACCTCCAGCAGCTCCAACACCACCAGTACCTCCAGCAGCACCTCCAGCAGCTCCAGCACCAGCAGCAGCTCCAGCACCAGCAGTACCAGCAGCACCAGCAGAACCAACACCACCGCGACAGCGCTGAGCGTACCACTCACGAAGCTGCTGCGGAGAGAGGGGCTCCCGCCTCGACGGGACACCCGGAGGACCTCCAGACTCAGCACGCTCAGGCTCAGCACCCCCAGAAGCAGTACCCCCAGGCTCAGCACCCCCAGGCTCCACACACTCAGGCTCAGCACCACAAGGCTCAGCACTCCCAGACTCAGCACCCCCAAGCTCAGCACCCCCAAGCTCCACACGCTCAGGCTCAGCAACCCCAGGCTCCGCACCCCCAGTCCCCGCACCCGCAGGCTCAGCACCCCTAGCAGCACCTGAGGCGACAGCTACCTCGACCGGCTCAGCAGGGTCTACCTGGGACACACCTGAGGGGGCAGGACCCTGAGGGGGGAGGGGGTCTACCGGAGGAGTACCTGGTGCTAGGAAGAGTGGCGGGGGGGGGGGGAGAGAGGTAGTGTGGTAGGGAAAGAGACGGTAGTAAGACACCGACTCGTCAAACGTGACGTCCTGAGAGGACAGAACACGACGCGAGGTGGGGTGGTAGAACTGCCACCTAGGGGTGTCAGGGGGGAAGCCAAGGAAGACGCAGGGAACAGCACGGGAGGACAGCTTGTCCGCGAAAGTATCACGGACAAAAGCTCGTGATCCCCAGACACGGAACACAGACGCATCGCCAACCTTCCCCGTCCACCGCAGAGTAGGTGTGGTCTCCGGCAAGGAGACACGAGGCTGAAGGCAGCGTACTGAACCGCGAACGGCCATAGAAATTGGGGAGCAGCCGCATGGATCATGGACGTACGAGCGACGTCCATGACCATGCCAATGCGGCGCTTAGAAATCCCATTTTTCTGCAGGGAGGCCGGAAGCGTGAACGTCTAGCGGATGCCCTCCGCACGACAGAAGGCCCTAAGTAGGTCGGAGGAAAACTCACCACCTCTGTCTGAGTGCAGATGCAGAACAGGAAGGTCCGAGCCAAACCGCTCGCTGAGCTGGCGACGAGCACCCCGGATCCAGTCGATCAACACCTCAGTGACCTCACCCTTGCTGCGCAAGGGGAAGACTGTGGTGTAACGCGAGTAGTCGTCAACGACCAGCAGGAAGTAACGCTCGTGACCCTGTCCACGGACGCGGGCTGGGCCCCACACGTCCATGTGAAGAGTCTGCAGGGGAGCCTCTGTCGGAGGGAAGGTGGAGGAGTGAGGAGCGGCGCGCTGCCGGCCCTCGACACAAGGAACACAGGTAGGGGCAGGCCCCGGAGGAAGGGGAGGGAGGGACCGGGGGAGACTCGAGACAAGGGTTATGGGAGGCCATACCTCGAAGACGAGGCAGGGAGGGGTGACCAAGGCGGTGGTGCCAAAGGAGAGTCTCGTGTGACAGAGGGCGACACGAGCAGGGGGCAGACGCTGGACTAGACCTGGACGCGGCAGCAAACACCTGACTAGACGCGGCTACCTGACCAGACGCAGTGACCAGAGGAGACGCAGTAGTCAGTGTGTACAGACTCGACCCAGGCCGACGAGTGAACGTGGCCAGGTGGCGGCCCGTCCGAGAGCAAGTGCAGTGGGTCACACGCTGACCTCCAGGGGTGAACTGGTCAACCCACGCGTCCTGGAGGTCAGCTCCACTCACCAAGTTCGTAGAGAAGGAGGGGAGGTGGAGTCCCGACAGCAAGCCCGACGGGGCCGCAGGACACGGTAGAACCGTGGAAGAGTGCGCAAGGACTGGGCCCCCAAAGGGGTCAGCTAGGGAGACTGCGACAGGCCGACTGAGCGGCGTGAGTGTGGTGCTGTCGCGAAAGAAGGAGCGCGAAGCACCAGAGTCAAGTGTGAAAGTGTGCAAGGCCTCAGTAGGTGCAGTACCTGAGAGAGCAGGCTCACCAGCACCTGGAGCAGCAGACTCACCAGTACCTGGAGCAGTAGACGCACTAGCACCTAGAGCAGCAGCCTCAATGCCCGGGTTGGGCGGAACACTCAGGTAACAGTCACCCTCAGCACTATCAGTCACAGCATACATGGCAGCAAGGATAGCATCGAAATCAAGATCAAAGATAGCCACATTCTGCTTAAGCAGATCACCCCAGCGAGGGAGCTCAACAGCGTCAGGAAACTGGGTGCGCCAGGCGTCAGTCAGGCGACCGAAGCAGCGCTGCGCAGTGTGTGGCAGCCCGTACGTCTCCCCACGACGCCCGCCGGTGCGAAGAACGTAAGTGCAGGGACCAACACCCCCAGGCTTCCCACGCCCAGCGTACCACTCACGAAGCTGCTGGGCCGACGGGGTCTCACGGGAACGCGGCTGCTGCTGGCGCTGGCTACCACCAAAGCCTCCACGCTGCGCGGCTGCACCTCGACAAGCACCACCGCCGCCGCCACCTCCACCACCACTGCCGCTGCCTCCACCGCCGCTGCCGCTGCCTCCACCACCCCCACTGCCGCCACCGAAGCCCCCACTCCCGCCACCACCCCCACCTCCACCGCCACCGCCCCCGCCTCCTCCACCGCCTCCACCGCCGCCCCCACAGTCCCCTCCACCACCCTTGCCCCCCTTGCCCTTGCTGGTGCGGCGCCTCCCGCTAGGAGTAGACGCAGCCCCGACCTCCTCAGTGCCAACGAGGTCGACAGCAGCAGCAGAAGCCACAGAGGGGAGAAGGGGGACAGGGGAACACCCCTCAAAGAAGGGGGTGCGACGGTCGCCGCGAGAAGCACCTACAGCTAAGATACTCTTCTCAGCTGCAGCAAGGCGCTCCTCTAACAGGTCGACAGTGAGCTCGGTGGGGCAAAGGGAGAGAAAGTGGTCCCTGACTGACGCAAGGGAGTCAGGGAGGCGGGTGACTAGGTAGTAAAGGGTGATGTACATGGGGGGGGGGTTCTTGGCACAGAACTCAGTGGGAAGCGCAGCGCGGTAGCGGGTGTCACTAGTGCGGAGGTGGGTAATGAGGTCAGCGACTATGGCAAAGGCGGCAAGGTCAGGGAAAAGGTACGGCAGCATGAGGCGGCTGAGAGCAGCAGTGGCAGGGGAGGAGTAGCGCGCTACGACAACGTCGTACAAAGACTTAGCAGTCTTGTACTGGCCAAAATGTGCGCGCTCAGCAGACGGCAGGTGACTACGAACAGCAAGGCGAGCAACAGCGTCACGAGTGGTCCACTGCGAGCGAACTGTACTGTCAGCAGTGGCAGCAGGTGCAGTAGAGACACCGGACGTGTGATCGAAAAGGGATACCCCATCCCTAGAGTCACACTGAAGAAAGAGCTGCAGGTCGTCAACCCACACGTCAAAGTCAACTGCACGCCCCTCAGCATGAAAGGTGAGAACAGTAGGGCTAGCCATAGCAGCAGTAGCAGCAGTAGCAGCAGTAGCAGCAGTGGCAGTAGTGGCAGCAGAAGCAGTGCAAGCAGAAGGGCAGCGCGGCTCGGCAGTGCGGCATGGCTCGGCTGGGCGGGGCGGCTCAGCTGGGTGGCGCGGCTCGGCAGGGCGGCGCGGCTCGGTTCCAGGCGGCGCGGCGCGGCAGCAGGCGGCGCGGCGCGGCAGGGCAGTGCGGGTGCTTACGAGGGGCGGGTGCAGGGCAGGGCCGCAGCTGGCGGTATAGGTCAGGGCCGCAACAGGGTGGCTGCAGGGCAGAGGCCGCGACGGGCGGCGAAGGCAGGGCCGCGACTGGGGTGGCAGCAAGGCAGGGCCGCGCCAGGGGGCGGCTGCAGGGCAGGTGCCGCGACGGGCGGCGAAGGCAGGGCCGCGACAGTGGGTGGCTACAGGGCAGGGCCGCGACAGGGGGCGGCTGCAGGGCAGGGACCGCGGCGGGCGGCGAAGGCAGGGCCGCGACTGGGGCGGCAGCAGGGCAGGGGCCGCGACAGGGCGGCTGCAGGGCAGAGGCCGCGACGGGCGGCGAACGGGCCGACGACGGGCGGCAAAGGGGCCGGGACGGGCCGGTGACGGGCCGGAACGGGCCGGGACGGGCCGAGACGGGCCGGGATGGGCCGGGTCGGGCCTAGACGGGCCGGGACGGGCCGGGACGGGCCAGCGACGGGCGGCGAAGGGCAGCACGGGGCCGCAGTGGGCGGCTAAGGCAGGGCCACGACGCGTGGCAACGGGCCAACGATGGGCAGCTACGGGCCGGGATGGGCCGGCTGAGGCAGGGCCGCGACGGGCCAGCTAAGGAAGGGCGCGCGACGGCGCAGGTAAGGCAGGCGCGAGGCGCGCCTCGGGCAGGGCAGGAAAAAAAAAGTTCGTGGTGGGCCCAAAAAAAACGTTCCCACGAGGGAACCTGCTCAGAATACCATGTTAGAATAGTGACCGAATGAATGACTGAACTAGCAAGCAGGTGGGTACAAGTAAGAAACCTAAAAGTGTTGTACCCTATATGAACTACCCCACTACAGCCTATATAGACTATAGCATATAAGTTTGACATTTTCCAGGGGGGTGCGCTTCTAATTGAGTCATTTTTATAAGCGCATGCGCTTATATAATGACATATACGAATTTATAAATTGAAGACACCAAATTGTTGTCAGAATATATTTGCTGTTTAGCCTGCAGTGGGGTACTCTGTAGTGAGTACAACCCAATTTAGGGTTTGCTATTTGTATCCCAACTTTCTATAGTGAAACGCCATCATTCTCCTTTCCAATTCCTCTCGACACTCAACTCCCTCGACACTCAATGCTTAGCTCCTCTCCCTCGCCATGGTTCCCAACTCACGCTAGGATTCTAACATGGTATTAAGAGCATAACTTTCCTAGGACCTAATCTTAATGGGCCCATCACCTACTGCCCTGCTAGCCTAGGCCCCGGCCCGTCGCCCCTTGGCGTCGCCCCTAGCCCCTAGGCTCGGCCCCTTGGCCCCGTCGCCCCTAGCTCGGCCCCTCGGCCCCGCTGGCTTCGTCGATTCCGTCGCCCGCGCCCGGCCCGTACCTAGCCCGCGATCGGCCCGTACTTAGCCCGCGATCGGCCCGTACCTAGCCCGCGCCCGGCCCGTACCTAGCCTCGCGCCCGGCATCCGTTCCGCGCCCAACGCCCGGCCTCGTACCTAGCCCGCACCCGGCCCGTACCTCGCCCGCGCCTGGCCCCGTCCCTAGCCCGCGCCTGGCCCCGTCCTTCGCCCAGCGTCCGGCCCGTACCTAGCCCGCGCCCGGCCCGTACTTAGCCCGCGACCGGCCCGTACCTAGCCCGTCGCCCGGCCTCGTCCCTAGCCCAGCGCCCGGCCCAGTACCTAGCCCGCGCCCGGCCCCGTACCTAGTTCGCGCCCGGCCCCGTACCTGCCCAGCGCCCGGCCACGTACCTGCCCAGCGCCCGGCCCCGTCCCTTGCCTAGCGCCCGGCACCGTACCTAGCCTCGCGCCCGGCCTCCGTTCCGCGCCCAACGACCGGCCCAGTACCTAGCCCGCGCCCGGCCCCGTACCTAGCCCCGCACCCGGCCCCATTCCGTGCCCAACACCCGGCCCCGTACCTGCCCAGCGCCCGGCCCCGTACCTGCCCAGAACCCGGCCCCGTCCCTAGCCCAGCGCCAGGCCCCGTACCTTGCCGCGCCCCTCGGCCCCACTGGCCTCGTCGCCCCTAGCTATGGCAAGAGGGGTGATGACTTCCTGCCCGCGTGCCCTGCAGTCGCACGCGCAGCTCCGCCCCCGCCCCCCTCCCCCCCCTCCCCCTCCTCCATGGGGACGGGGGGGAGAGGGTGTGAGGGGGTGGCGGATGTGCCTCAGCAGCAGCAGCTGCCGCCGCGCCTCCTCCTCTATCTCTCCCTGCCAAACCTTGTGTTGGGAGAGGGGGGGGAGCTTGGAGGTTCAGAGGGAGGCAGGAGGGGATCTGCAGCACCAGCCCCCCCCGCCCCCCCCTTTATCCTCCACCCCTGCTGCGGGTGCAGCAGTGGGGGGAGGGGATTTGCAGCATCACCCCCCCCCCCCCCCCCCCGCCCTTTTCTCCTCTCTCTCTCCCTGCCGCACCCTGTGTTGGGAGGGGGGGGGGAGCTTGGAGGTTCAGGGGGAGGCAGGAGGGGATCTGCAGCACCAGGCCCCCCCGCCCCCCCCCCCTTTCTCCTCCAACCCTCCTGCGGGTGCAGCAGTGGGGGGGAGGGGATCTGCAGCAGCGGTGGGGGAGGGGATTTGCAGCATCAGCTCCCCCCCCCCCCCCCCCCCCCCCCCCCGCCCTTTTCTCCTCTCTCTCTCCCTGCCGCACCCTGTGTTGGGAGGGGGGGGGAGCTTGGAGGTTCAGAGGGAGGCAGGAGGGGATCTGCAGCACCAGCCCCCCCCGCCCCCCCCCCTTTTCTCCTCCACCCCTGCTGCGGGTGCAGCAGTGGGGGGAGGGGATCTGCAGCAGCAGTGGGGGGAGGGAATTTGCAGCATCAGCCCCCCCCCCCCCGCCCTTTTCTCCTCTCTCTCTCCCTGCCGCACCCTGTGTTGGGAGGGGGGGGGAGCTTGGAGGTTCAGGGGGAGGCAGGAGGGGATCTGCAGCACCAGCCCCCCCCAGCCCCCGCCCCCCCCCCCCCCCCCCCCCCCACTTCTCCTCCATCCCCCTGCTGCGGGTGCAGCGGTGGGGGGGAGGGGATCTGCAGCCCTGTGCTGCCCTGCAGCCCTGCGCGCCCTGCGCGCCCTGCTGTCCTGCTGCCCTGCGCGCCCTGCGCGCACTGCAGCCCTGCGCGCCCCGCGCGCCCTGCTGCCCTGCAGCCCTGTGCGCCCTGCTGCCCTGCAGCCCTGTGCGCCCTGCTGCCCTGTTTGCCCCTCTTGCCCTGCTGTCCTGCTGCCCTGCGCGCCATGCGCGCCCTGCAGCCCTGCGCGCCCTGCAGCCCTGCGCGCCCCGCGCGCCCTGCTGCCCTGCAGCCCTGTGCGCCCTGCTGCCCTGCAGCCCTGTGCGCCCTGCTGCCCTGCTGCTGCCGCTACAGCCCTTGCTGTTGCCGCTACAGCCTTTGCTGCTGCCCTGCGCGCCCCGCGCGCCCTGCAGCCCTGCTGCGCCCCGCGCGCCCTGCTGCCCTGCTGCCCTGTGCGCCCCGCGCGCCCTGCAGCCCTGCGTGCCCTGCTGTCCTGCTGCCCTGCGCGCCCTGCGCGCACTGCAGCCCTGCTGCCCTGTAGCCCTGTGCGCCCTGCTGCCCTGTTTGCCCCGCGCGCCCTGCTGCCCTGCAGCCCTGTGCGCCCTGCTGCCCTGCTGCCCTGTGCGCCCCGCGCGCCCTGCAGCCCTGTGCGCCCCGCGCGCCCTGCAGCCCTGCGCGCCCCGCGCGCCCTGCTGCCCTGCAGCCCTGTGCGCCCTGCTGCCCTGCAGCCCTGTGCGCCCTGCTGCCTTGCTGCTGCCGCTACAGCCCTTGCTGTTGCCGCTACAGCCCTTGCTGCTGCCCTGCGCGCCCCGCGCGCCCTGCAGCCCTGCTGCGCCCCATGCGCCCTGCAGCCCTGCGCGCCCTGCTGTCCTGCTGCCCTGCGCGCCCTGCGCGCACTGCAGCCCTGCGCGCCCCGCGCGCCCTGCTGCCCTGCAGCCCTGTGCGCCCTGCTGCCCTGCAGCCCTGTGCGCCCTGCTGCCCTGTTTGCCCCGCGCGCCCTGCTGCCCTGCAGCCCTGTGCGCCCTGCTGCCCTGCTGCCCTGTGCGCCCCGCACGTCCTGCAGCCCTGTGCGCCTCGCGCGCCCTGCTGCCCTCTGCACGCGCCATGCACAGCCCCCCCCCCCTTCTCCTCCATCCCCTGCTGCAGGTGCAGCAGTGGGGGGAGGGTATGGGGGTGGCGGGTGTGGGTGCAACTGCGGGGTGGCGTGTATGGGGGTGGCGGGTGTGTGAACCGTCCCCTCCTCCTCCTCCACCTTCGTCTCCCACTGCTGCAGCTGCCACTGAGGGGGGTGGGTGGTTGGGAGCCGAGGGATTGGTGCTAGGGGGGTGGGTGTGTGGGAGCCGAGGGATTGGTGCTAGGGGGGTGACGTGGGAGTGGAGCTAGGGGTGCAGCAAGGGGTGTGTGTAAGGGGGGTGGGACAGTTGGGGGAGGTTGAGCGGAGGCTGCCGTCTTGTCGTCCGCAGCACGTGTAGTCCGGGGCTCTGCTTCTGGTAGCTCAGAGAGCCTGCTGCGCCTGTCACCTGTGGGTCCGTTGCTCCTGCCGCTCAGAGTTAGCCGCAGAGCCAGTTACTCCTGTAGTCTGGGGATACGGCCCTGGTAGCCACAGTGCGCGCCGCTCCTGTTGCCCGAGTGTCTGCAGCATCAGCAGTCGCCTCCTATCTACTCTCCTCTTACAGTCCAGCCTCCTCCTCACTTGCCCTTTGTGAATGCCTCTAGCTTTGCTTGTACTTGTGAACCTGCTCTATGACTGCTTGCTCTGCTGATTATACCCCACTTTGACTATGGGGGTGTGTCAGAATATATTTGCTGTTTAGCCTGCAGTGGGGTACTCTGTAGTGAGTACAACCCAATTTAGGGTTTGCTATTTGTATCCCAACTTTCTATAGTGAAACGCCATCATTCTCATTTCCAATTCCTCTCAACACTCAACTCCCTCGACACTCAATGCTTAGCTCCTCTCCCTCGCCATGGTTCCCAACTCACGCTAGGATTCTAACAATTGTATGTTTCGCTCTTGCCATTTCAACCGAGTCAATTTTTTTTGCGTCACAAAGCAGAATCGCCTGCAAGCGATTCTCTTCCAGCACACATGCGCCAAGATGCGACACTTTGCAGTTATGCTAGCACATCATGACTGGATGCGCAGCCAGTCAGGTCTTCGAGAGTCAAACTCAGCGAAAATGAGATTGCACTCGCTTCGAAATTGAAACTCGCTATAGTCTCGAATAGAAAATTTAATTTCAAATTGTACATGCGCTTGTAATAAGTAACGTTTTCACAGGGGGTGCGCTTATAATTGAGGATCGGCCATAAGCGCAGTGCTCCAGATAGAAGCGCATGCGCTTATCATAGGCCTGCGCTTCTATCCGGGGTGATACGGTATCAAGCGTGCAAGTAGCTTTTAGTTGTACCAAATACTGCAGCCAACAAGTTTTAACGGCGTACTTCCATAACATTTTGTTTGTTACTTCTATCGTTTATACAGGGCAAAAAAATATAAAACCCTTTCGGATGGCATGCGATACTGAAAGCATCAACTCTAAACGCCTTGCGACAAGGCAGTCAAAACTAAGGGGCAAGAATGAGTGCATGAGCATGAAGGGGTACAAGTATTCATAACCCTAATGGGTTGTACTCAGTACAGTATACCTCACTACAGCCTAAATAATGTATAGCATATTTTGACACACCCCCATAGGTAAAGTGGGGGATAGCAAGAACAACCAACGGTCACAAGACCAGTTAAGGAAGAGAACAAAGCAAAGCAAAGCTCAGGGTGGATCTCAAGATCATGCAGGGTAATAAAAACACAAGCAGGGTTATAAAAGCACAAGCAGTACAGTGATCACAACCTAGCAAGAATAAGCATGCACGTATAGATATATAGATCACAGTACAAGGCAAACTCAAGCAGTAAGCAAGTGAGGCAGAGTAACTACAAGGCCTAGAGCAGTGCAAAAACGCTGATGATCACGAGACCCAAGGGCCTTGGTGAAGATATCAGCAGTGTTGGCCTGAGAGGCCACGTACGCAAGGTGAAGCTGACCACACTGCTGCAACTCTGGAGCGAGAAAGTAGCGAAGAGCAATGTGCTTCGTTCTGTGTTCCAGTCTCTGCTCCCGACACAAGGCAATCATGGCCTTATTGTCGACATACAGAACTGGAGGAGAACGAGACCGCTCACCCAAATCGCTCAGCAGGTAGGTCAGCCAGCGGAACTCCTGTGCAGCCATAGCCCCAGCGTTGATCCCGGCCTCACAGCCGGAACCAAGCACAGAAGAAGAATGAGTGGACCTCTACGAGACAAAACCAGAGCCGAGACTGAAAAAGTAACCCTATGACGACCGTTGTGTTGCCTGGTCGTCGGCTTAAGAAGCGTCGGATTATCCTGTGAGTACCGCTGAGCCCCGTCCTCCAAGCACAAGCCCCATGCCCGATGTACCGCACAAGTAACGCAACACCCTCGTAGCAACCCGCCAGTGCTCTGGTCAATGTCTCCTGGGCGCAACGTAGCGCGCTAGGATGCTGAGAGGGTACGCGAGGTCAGGTCGAATGCAAGTCATAAGGTATATGAGGCAGCACACAAGCTCTGGAGACTGACCACTCGGCTCTATGAACTCGTCCGAAGGTGGAGATGAGAGCGAGTGGCCTATAGGCAGAGGAGTGGACTATGGCGAGGAGAACTGGAAGCCAAAGTGCTGAAGGACCTGGTACACCATGTGTGACTGCGTCATACTGATGGTGCGCCGTGCTCTGTCCCGAGTGATATGCAGGCCAAGATAGCTGCGCAACTCAACCAGGTCAGTGTAAGCATGTCTCTTCTGCAGTTCCACCTTCACAAGGGTCAGCGCCTCAGTGTCCGCAGTAGCAAAGACCAGGTCATCGACGTACACGAGGATGTAGAACGGCTGCAGAGAAGGGTCGGTGCGCAGAAACAGTGACGGGTCAGCAGTTGAAGGAGCAAACCCAAGAGCCTCAAGTGCCGTCCTCAGTGTGGCGTGCCACTCGCGAGGCGCCTGGGGGAGACCGTAGACTGGCCGCCGGAGGCTCCACTGGGTACCTTCAGGAAACGACCCAATGAAGCTAGGTGGGCGGCGCAACCAGATCTCCTCGTGAAGGATGCCTTGCAAGAAAGCTGTGGAGAAGTCGAGGGAGTGCAGCTCGTAGTCACGCTATGCTGCAACGTGTAGTAACACCCAAAGAGTAGTCATTTTCGGGGTGGGGGAGAAGGTCTGGAAGAAGTCGACCCCCTGTCGGTGACTGAAGCCTCGAGCAACGTAACGAGCCTTGAAGACAGGCGGAGAACTGCGTCGCTTCACCCTGAAAATCCACATGCCATTGACTATGTTCGCCCCAGGATGGGGAACTGCGTCGACGTAGGTGTCTGTGGACTTCCAGGAAGCCATCTTTGTGTCCATGGCAGTCTGCCACTGAGAGGAGTAGTCACCCGTGATCGCCTCTGCGTGAGTGCGTGGGGTCGGGATGTCTAGTGCATCTGGGTCTCCCTCAAGGCAAAGCAGCATGGACGCGAGATGGGGTACAGCAGCCGCGAAGCAATTGATCTCAAACTGCATGTCCTCAAGGACGTCACTGCCAAGGGCAAGCTCACCCTTGACAAACGGAGGACAGTCAGTCCCAGACTCATTAACAAGACTCGCTATGTAGTCAAGACGACATGTAGTAGCAAAGTCTACGAGCTCAGAATCAAAGGAAGGGTCAGTGACAAGAGTGGTCAGGAAATGAGTGACACTAGGACTAGCAGCATGAGCAAGGTCGGACTTACGGTCTGGAACGTCAGGAAGAGAGGACGCCAGAGGAGAGGACAAAGCAATACGCTGTGGAACAGAGGAAGGACGAAGTGCCATAGTGTGCGTGCCGGGGACAGTTGGAGGACGAGGACGACGAGCATGACTGACAGTGAGAATAGGGGAGGAAGGACGAGACTCAGGCTCACGACGCTCTGCCAGGGATCATATATGCACAGGGTAACGAGAAGCAGCAAGCAGTGGGGAGCCAGGTAGTAATGGCAGCTGTCAGTGGTCATGAGGAGGACACATAAGAGGTGGAGTAAGGCCAGTTGAAGACGGAAGACTAAGAACCTGGCGAAGTGCCGAGTCAGGCGGTGGCAGTGACGAATGCGGCTGCGGGTAGAAGAACGGTCGTCGCGGCGCAATACCCACAGTACTAGAGCCTCCAGCTCCAGTACCTCCAGCACCAGCAGCTCCAGCACCTCCAGCTCCAGCACCTCCAGCTCAAGCACCTCCAGTACCTCCAGCTCCAGTAGCTGCAGTACCTCCAGCACCAGCAGCTCCATTACATCCAGCACCTCCAGCTCCAGCACCTCCAGGACCTCCAGCTCTAGTACCTCCAGTACCAGCAGCTCCAGCACCTCCAACACCACCAGCTCCAGCACCTCCAGTATCTCCAACTTTAGTACCTCTAGCACCTCCAGCTGCAGCACCTCCAGTACCTCCAGTAGCTCCAGTACCTCCAGTACCAGCAGCTCCAGCACCTCTAGCACCAGTACCCCAAGCTCCAGCACTAGAGCGACCTCGGCGAACAACCCACTCGCGAAGCTATTGCGATGAGAGGGTCTACTGTCGATGAGACCGCTGCTGCTGTCCAATGCCAAAACCTCCAGCAGGAGCACCCACAACCCCACCACCACTAGGACTCGCAGCACCCTCAAAGTCAGCACCCCCAGAGTCAGTACCCTTAGAACCATCACCCCTTGATCCAGCACCCGCAGGACCAGTGTGAGAGTACGCCGACGTTCGACATATTTCTCATTTCCATATTTTTACTCCATCTTATTCTCCATATTTTCCTCTTTCATTTGCAATTTATTTCACCTCAATCGGACTACTATTCTATTTTCTAGAGCTTTCTGATTATTTCACTTATTTGGTATTTTCGGCACCGACATTTACATTATACGGCACCGACAGCACCGACAGTGGTGTACAAGGCGTAATCTCGCCATAATCCGAAGTGCCAATGGGCTTGCGTGCTTATGCGCACTTGTGATTATCTATTCTAGAAGAGCGCGTTCCCGAAGGTTCGGATTATATGTTGTTTCTATGTATTTATGAGTATAAATACGCCTTTTACTCACCTTTAGTGCAACATTCTCGAGTGGAAATTGGATCCTGTGACACTTGGTATCAGAGCCGTTTTCACTCGCGGAGTTTCAGCTAAGCAGCGCGCTCAAGAAATTCCTGCTTCGAAAAACCGCCGGGGGCGACGAATTCGGCGCCGACGCTGGTAAGCACCAGATTCTGCGTTTTTTGAATAAACCCCCTCGCGCGTTTTTTGAACAGGATCGTGAGTTCGATTGTTGGCGAAAACGTTTGCGATACAGGGACGACAATTGCGAATTGTTGGGACCTATATCGAGCGGTGCAGAAGTCGCGAGACCGACGCGCGACGGATCGAACGACTTCGGGTGAAAGCGCGCGTCATGGCGAAAATTGCGACAGAAGCAGAATCGATCGTGACTTCGCAGCAGTCGCGAAATTTTCCCAAGGCCCAAGAAATTCGAGCCCCCAACACCTTTGATGGGGAAATCGACGCTAGGCGCTGGATTCTGGCGATCGAAATTTATTTCGCCGCCATTGGATGGACAGCACCCGCACTCGACAGAAACAGAATTATTTTTGCAGCAACACTACTGCGCGGACCAGCAATTGAATGGATAAGCGGAAGCGGTTTATTAAACCAAGGTGAAGCGACGTGGCAGCAGTTCCGTGAAGGATTACTAAAACGTTTTGAGCCGATTAATGCAGCGTTTATCGCCCGCGACAAAATACATCGTCATCGACAAATCGGGAGCGTCGCGAACTACACGCAACAAATGAAGGAGTTGTTCAACCGCATCCCCGACGTCACGGAAGGCCGAAAAATTAGAGCATTCATCGCGGGGCTGAAAAAAGAAACACGACAACATGTTGCGGCCGCAAATTGGAGCAGCTACAACGACGTCGTTTCGGCAGCGGAACGTTTCGACGTAACCACGATCGGAACACGACGTTTTCATGGACGAGCTAGCGATACGGATCCTACGAGTACCTCGTCATGCCGTTCGGACTCACCAACACACCCGCTACATTCCAGGCCAAAATGAACCATATTCCTAGGCCTCTACTCGACGAATGCGTGGTGGTGTACCTGGACGACATCCTGATCTACTCGAGGGACCTGAAGCAGCACATCGAACACCTACGACGTGTCTTCGAGATACTTCGACGGGAGAAGTTCTACGTCAAGTTATCCAAGAGCGAGTTTGCCTTGAAGAAAGTTCAGTTCCTTGGACACATGGTGAGCGCTCAAGGAGTCCATGTCGACCCAAAGAAGATCGAAGCCGTATGTACGTGGAAAACACCGGAGAACGTGAAGGAACTTCAGCAATTCCTTGGCTTTGCGAACTACTATAATCGGTTCGTGCCACAGTATGCGAAGATTGCAACACCTCTCACCAATCTACTGAAGAAGAATACACCGTTCAAGTGGGAGGATGTGCATCAGCAAGCCATGGAGCAGTTGAAGACCGCACTCACGTCCGCACCCGTCCTGTTCCTGCCAGATTCAGAAAAAGACTATGTCATCGAAGCTGACGCTAGCGACCAAGCAGTTGGAGCAGTCTTGATGCAAGACCAAGGGAAAGGACTACAACCAATCGCTTACCTCAGCAAGAAATTGCACGGGGCAGAACTCAACTACCCGATTCACGACAAAGAGGCCTTAGCGATCATCACCGCATTCAAGACATGGCGATGCTACCTCGAAGGGAGAAAGACCACGGTCTACACTGACCATTGCAGCCTAAAATACCTGAAAACGCAGCCGACCCTCTCCAGACGACAAGTCAGGTGGATTGACTTCCTCGAGACGCACTTCGACTACGACATCGTGTACAAGCCGGGACACAAGAATAAGGCAGACGCACTAAGCCGACCTGGACACGTTGCCGCCATACATATTGAGGGGATGAATCCGCTACTCAAGGGACTCTTCACGCACGGGTATACCATCGACCCCGAGATTCCCTTAGCAGAGAAAAAGAAATTGTTGCAGTGGGACCACGACGTCGCACTACGCAAAGGATCCACAAAGATATGGGTACCCAACTACCCACCTCTTCGGCAGTTGCTTCTCGAAGAATTCCATGACGTGCTCTACGCTGGACACTTCGGGAGTAACAAGACTCTTGCCGAGATTGAAAAAGTCTACTACTGGCCTCACATGGCAAACGACGTGCAAAAGTTTGTCACTTGCGGAATCGGTTAACGCAACTTGATTGTGATCCAATTCAGCACTCGATAGTCGATACACATGAGCAGGCCTCCGTCCTTCTTCGGCGTGAACAGTATCGGGGCGGCGAATGGTGACGTGCTCGGCCAGATGAATCCCTTTGAGAGCAGAGAATTTAGCTGTTTCTGCAACTCGTCAAGCTCCGGTTGGCTGAGCCGCCACTGGGACCGAACAGTTGGTTGTGCGCCAAGCTCCAAATCGATTCGGTGGTCTTCTGGTCGTTGAGGTGGCAGCCCATCAGGCAGGTCGTCCACGAAAATTTCGGGAAACCTCCGAATTATGCTCGCCACGTCGTCAGGTACAGCAGCACAGAGAGTGTCAATGTCGGCGATTTTTTCGGACGCAACCACCTCGTACAGCTGTACGGCGTAGCCTTGGGCTCCCTTTTTTATCGCCCTCATCAGCATGATTGCGTTGACACGTGTCGTCGTCGGCTCCGGCTCCGTCCATTTCGAAAGTGTCACATGTCCCTTGTTGCTCAGCACCATGCAAGCCCTCGTCGTCCAGTCGATCGTCGGATTGTATCGCTGCAGCCAATCCTGTCCCAGCTGCACATCGCAACCGTCCAGTGTTGTCGCCAGCATCCGCATCGAAAACCCGAAATTGCCACACTTCATCCAAATTTGTCGCACCTCGTCCCGTATCACGAGCGGTGTCCCGTCCACCAACCTAGCATCGATCTTCGGAAGACACCTGTCCTACTTAACTCCGATTTTTTTGGCCATTGCCAGGTTGACGAGACTGTGGCTCGCCCCACCGTCAATGCAAATTTTTTTTTTTAACCGTTAACCCTACCCACGACCAGCACAGGGTGACCCACGTGTTCATCCACTTTATTCGTCCGGATGCGTTCGATAGCCCGTATCGGTACCACTACTCTGTGTGGATGGTGATTATCGGGCGACAGAGTCTCGTCACTAGGTGGCCCGACCGCTACTGACTCGTCTCTTTTCCCGACCCCTCTCCGTCATTCCTGTTCCCCTGTTTCACCTTCGGGCAGTCTTTCCTCCAGTGGCCTGGTTGGTTGCAAATGAAGCACGCGTTTGGTGCACGTCTCGGCGCATCCACATCGTTGATTGTGAGCTGAGACACACCTGAGGGAGCAGGACCCTGGGGGGGAAGGGGATCTACCGGAAGGGGACCTGGAGCAAGGAAGAGCAGCGGGGGTGGGGGAGGGGTAGAGCGGTAGGGGAAGAGACGGTAAAAGGGAACCGACTCATCAAACGTGACGTCATGAGAGGGGAAGACGCGGTGCGAGGTGGGGTGGTAAAACTGCTAGCCAGGCGCGTCAAAGGGAAAGCCAAGGAAGACGCAGGGAATAGCGCGGGCGGAGAGCTTGTCCGCGGACGTATCACGAACAAAGGCACGAGGACCCGGAACACCGACGCATCGCCAACCTTCCCCGTCCAACGCAGTGTAGGTGAGGTCTCCGGCAAGGAGACACGGGGCCAGAGGTTGAGCTGATGCGCAGCGTACCGGACCGCAAACGGCCACAGAAAATGGGGAGCAGCCGCATGGATCATGGAGGTACGAGCGACCTCCATGACTAAGCCAATGCGGTGCTCAGCAATCCCATTTTGCTGTGGGGAGGCCGGAAGCATGAACGACTGGAGAATGCCCTCCCCATGACAAAAGTCCCGCAAGAGGTCGGAGGAGGACTCACCACCTCTGTCAGAGTGCAGACGTAGGACAGGACGGTCCAGGCGGAACCGCTCGCGGAGCTGGAGACGGACTGTGCGGATCCAAGGGATCAAGACATTAGGGACCTCACCCTTGCTGCGCAAGGGGAAGACCGTGGTGTAACGCGAGTAGTTGTCAACAACCAGCAGAAAGTAGCGCTCGTGGCTCTGACCACTGATGCGGGCTGGGCCCCACACGTCCATGTGGAGAGTCTGCAGGGGAGCAGTCGTCAGGGGAAACGAGGAGTGAGGAGCGGCGCGCTGCCGCCCCTCGACGCAAGGAAGGCAGGGTGGGGCAGACGAGGGCGGGAGGGGAGGCAGTGACCTAGGAAGACCAGAGACAAGGAGGCGGGAGTGCATGCCATGAAGGCATGGCAGGGAGGGGTGACGAAGGCGGTGGTGCCAGAGGAGAGTCTGGTGCAACAGGAGGCGACACGAGCAAGGGGGTGCTACCTGACCTGACGCGGACACCTGGGCAGACGCAGCTACCTAAGGAGGCTCGGTAGCCAGTGTGTACAGACTCGACCCAGGCCGACAAGTGAACGTGGTCAGGTGACGGCCCGTCCGTGTACACATGGAGATCGACACACGCTGACCCCCAGGAGTGGTGGTAGTGACCATCGCATACTAGAGGGTAGCGATACTCACCAAGTTCGTAGAGATCGAGGGGAGGTGAAGGCGTGACAATGAGCCAGACGGAAGCGACGGACACATGAGAACTGTGGAGGATCTGGCAAGGACTGGACCCCCTGAGGGGTCAGCCAGTCTGACCGGTACAGGTGCAGAGAGAGGAGTGAGGGTGGTGCGGTCGTAAAAGAAACAGCAGGAAGGACCTGAATCAAGTGTAAAGGTGTGCAAGGCCTCAGCAAGCGCAGTACCTGAGAGAGCAGACTCACTAGCACCTAGATCAGCAGCCTCTATACCTGGGTCGGGCGGCACACACAGGTAGCAGTCACCCTCAGCACTAACAGACAAGGCATACATAGCAGCAAGGATAGCATCATAGTCTAGGACAAAGATAGCAACTCCAGACCTAAGTAGCTCTGCCCAGCAGGAGCGCTCGACCTTGTCACCAAACTCTGTGCGCCAGGCGTCGTCGAGGCGAGAGAAGCAGCAGTGCTGAGTGTGAGGCTTCCCGCATGTCTGACCAGCACGGTTACCCGTACGAATGACATACGGGCAGCTACCACTACCCCCTGACGCCCCACGCTGAGAAAACCACTCACGAAGCTGCTGAGGCAATGGGGTCTTGCTCCGACGCTGCTGCTGCTGCCTCTGGTTACCGCTAGAACCTCCCCGCTGAGTAGCTCCAGCCCGACCGCCACCACTCCCACTGCCGCCACTACCGCCACCCCCACCGCTGCCACCACCACCGCCACCAAAGCCCCCACTCCCGCCACCACTCCCACCACCGCCACCACCTCCACTGCCTCCACCACCTCCAATGCCGCCCCCACCACGACCCCCGCTGCCACCGCCACCACCCCTGCCACCCTTGCCCTTGCTACTGCGGCGCTTCCCACTAGCAGAAGCAGCTCCGACATCCTCAGCACCAAGGACGTCAACAGCAGCAGCAGAGGCGTAGGAGGGGGCAAGGGGGGAGGGGGAACACCCCTCAAAGAAGGGCGTGCGAGGAGTGCCACGAGCGGCACGTACAGTGACTACACTAGTCTCAGCTGCAAGGAGGTGCTACTCGAGTAGGTCAACAGTGAGGGCTATGGAGTCAAGAGCGAGTAAATGGTCTCTGACAGCGCGAAGAGAGTCAGGGAGGCGGGTGACGATAAAGTAAAGAGTGATGTACATCGGGGGTGGGTTCTTGTCAAGGAACTCCGCTGGGAGGGCAGCGCGGTAGCGAGCGTCGCTAGTGCGAAGGTGGGAAACCAGGTCCTCCACTGTGGCAAAGGCGGACAGCTCGGGAAACAGGTAGGGCAGTAGAAGACGGCCTAGAGCAGCAGTGGCAGGCGAGGAGTAACTGGCGACTACAGCGTCGTACAGTGCCTGTGCAGCCCTGTGCTGTCCGAAGTGAGTGCATTCGGCTAACGGCAGGTGGTTGCGAATGGCTAAGCGAGCAGCAGCGTCACGAGTAAGCCACTGTGAGCGAGTCGCACTGTCAGCTGTGGTGGGAGGGGCGGGAGAGGCTCCAGACGTGTAGTCAAACAACGAAACGCTGTCTTTAGAGTCGCTCAGTAGGTACAGCTGCAAGTCGTCGAGCCAAGTGTCGAACTGGATTGGACGGCCCTCATGATCAAACGCGAGTACGCGGAGAGAAGCAATAGCAGCGCAGCACGCAGGGCGGGCAGGAGCCGGGCAGCGCAAAGAACCGGGAAGGCAGCAGCAGCAAGGGGTGGCAAGCGGGCTGCAAGTGACGGCGCGTAGGCTGCAAGAGGGGCGGCTCAGCAGGGTCAGCAGGGGCGGCAGGCGGGGCCTAGGGTCGACGGGCGGGCTTGCAGGGGCGGCGCGCGGGGCCTAGGGTCGACGGGCGGGCCGCAAGGGGCAGCGCGCGGGGCAGCAGGGGCGTCCGGCAGGCCTGAAGGGGTGGCGCACGGGGCCTAGGGTCGACGGGCGGGCCGTAAGGGGCGGCGCGCGGGGCCTAGGTTCGACGGGCGGGCCTGCAGGGGCGGCGCGCGGGGCCTAGGGTCGACGGGCGGGCCGCAAGGGGCGGCGCGCGAGGCAGCAAGGGCGACGGGCGGGCCGCAAGGGGCGGCGCGCGGGGCCTAGGGGCTACGGGCGGGCCGCAAAAGGGCGGCGCGCGGGGCAGCAGGTGCGGCACGAGGGCTGCAGAGGGCGGCGCGTGAGCCAGCAGGGCGGCGCGCTGGTAGGGCAGGGCAGCTAGTGGGGCAGCTCTGTGGTGGGCCCTAAAAATTTGGGTCCTAGCGAAGGACCTGCTCTGATACC
This sequence comes from Closterium sp. Naga37s-1, assembly GCA_947471745.1. Lineage (NCBI taxonomy): Eukaryota > Viridiplantae > Streptophyta > Zygnematophyceae > Desmidiales > Closteriaceae > Closterium > Closterium sp. Naga37s-1. The sequence goes on along the minus strand of CANJKZ010000382.1, from coordinate 1,443,414 downwards.
ATGTCAGAAAAATGAACGAGAATGAATGCATTGAGCAAAAGTTGGGTACAAGTACTAACCCTAATTGGGTTGTACCCCTTATGGGCTACCCCACTATAGCCTACACAAAGTAAGCAATATATCATTCTGACAGAGGTTGTCCACGAAACTGATTTCCCTCCCTGGAACTCATCCTCGCCCACTGCATCAGCGCGTCCGTTGATTCGGCCAGCATCGTTGAAGTCGCGTGGCCTCGCTCGACGCACCTCGTACTGCACCTCATATTTGAGGCCTGCGGCATATCGATCGAGCCGCTCCGCGTAACTCATGTTGTCCACTTGGTCAGTTTAGGCGCAGAACGTCGCTATGTAGTCTTTGACCGATGTCACCTGCTTCCAAGCACGCAGCTTCATGCGAGCAGAATCCGAGGTGGATACATGCTCGAATCTGGTTTGCAAGGCTGCGCCCCACTCCGTCCATGTGCATATGGTGGCCACTCCGAAGATCGAGGTTGTTCGCCGCGTGACAGGTGTCCAGGTCCTGTCGTTTGCACATGATATCCCTGCCGAAGTCTCCTCTGTTAGATGCGTGCGGCGCCACCACTCCAACGCTGCCCCTCGTAACAATGACACTGCAAAATTGATGCGGGTGGCATCATCAGCAATTTGCGCAGTATTAAAGAAAACCTCCACGCCAAACAACCATGCAGACACAGTGACGCCTTTGTCACTGGGCTTGAACAGGGGCGGGTTTGTCGGCTTTATTTTAACAGTTGTAGAAACTGCTGTTGTCGCATGCACTGTGGGCGCCGTCGAAGCCATCGCCGGAGTTGTCGCTGGTGCTTGTCGTGGCATTGCTTGCGACTGTTGCCTCGGCGTTGCTCATTTTTATTGTCGCTGCTCGTACGCTTCCTGTGCCTGTTGCTGTCGTGCCGTCCACTCGTCTTCAGTGTCCAGCGAGCCCTGTAGCTCGTTAAATGCGTTGTCGTTGAGTGATAAGCTTCTACTTGCTTCGTCCACAACGGGCGACTCCTGGCGTGCTTCACTTTGCGCCTGGCGTAGTTCGGCGTTTTCCACCATCAGGTGCTCCAGCTCACCAGACATGGTCTACATGTTGGCTTGCATCGCCCGAAATTCCTGCATGAAGCGGTCAAACTCAGCTTGATCCATGTTTCTCAGGCTCCTCCTAACAGGCACGGGGTTAACATCAATTTTTATGACCTTGATGAAGGCACAAACGCTAGCGTAGTCGGAGCGAAATATTCGTATCTATTTCTCAGCCGACGGTGTCAGAGGTCCACTGGTGATCCCCGATTGATCCTAGGAAAGGGTTACAGGCTCGCTGTCCTGGGGGGTTATGGGCGCACTAACCCGCTACTTATCAAGCCCTTTTATCCCAATGGTCTAGTGGTTGGGATTCTGACATGGTATCAGAGCAAAGGTCTCGGGTTCGAATCCCAGTGTGTGCACTTCGGGCATCCCAGAGCGAGGGGGTGTCAGAGGTCCACTGGTGATCCCCGATTGATCCAAGGAAAGGGTTACAGGCTCGCTGTCCTGGGGGGTTATGGGCGCTCTTACCCGCTACTTAACAAGCCCTTTTATCCCAATGGTCTAGTGGTTGGGATTCTGACAGACCGCTTTGCAGCCCACCAAGTCTATCGCACCCCTCCACAGAACTACCCCGGAAACACGATGGTAACCTAGGAAAGTAGCTCTGATACCAAGTGTTTTGAGTCGTAAGAAGAAGAGTTGCGCAGAATGATAACAACTACGTCAGAATAATGAGTCCTAGCATAGATATAGCAAAGGCTGGATAGGTCGAGGTCGCAGGACTGCTCAAGGTTGGGTGCTGGTTTGGGGTTGGGAAACCTGAAGGCGATGCGGTGGACGTTCGGAAGGTGAGGTCGTCGGACCGAGCCTGAACTCCGAAAGTTGGAGTTGTACGCGAATAAGGAAGGTGCCTCAGTAAGGAATTAGGGAAAAATCCTTACACCTTCGCAGCCCACCAAGTCTACCGCTCCCTTTACACAATCTACCTCGGAAACGCGAGGGTAATATAAGAAAGTAGCTCTGATACCAAGTGTTATGAGTTGTACAAAAGAAGAGTGCGCATAATGCAAGAACGCGGAAGTGATTACAAAAACTGTGTGAACAATGAAGCATAGCACATGTATAGCGAAGGCTAGCTAGGCTGGGTTAGCGGGACCGCGAATAGTTGGGTGCAGGTTCGGGGTTGGAAATCTCGGAGGCGACGCGAGGGACGTTCGGAGGGCGAGGTTGTCGGACCAAGCCTGGAACTCCTGAATTTGGAGCTGTGCACGTACAAGGAGACCCAGAAAGGAATTAGGAAAATTCATAGTGTTACAATCATGAATTAGGTACCGAGCTTAAACCGTTGCCATGTCCAACGATACCCCACACATTCCCCGTTCGAATTGCCGAAGCTGAGTGTGTTTGTTTTACATCCTGAGGACGCAGCACCTCTAGCAATTTCGCACGATCGATCTCAGGATCGCTGATTCCACCGCACAGGAAACCTGCTGAAAGCATTTACAGCTTTCAGCACCATTTCAAAATCCTACGTAGGATCGATCCCAGGATAGTGCTAGAGGTGCCGCGTCCTCACTCCCATCCCGTGGATAGAGTTCGCCTACCAGATTTTCTTCTCCCAAGGACTACCGAGTCTGAGCACAACCAGTACTAGAGGCGGAAACCAGTCGGCCTTGCGCACCACCGCGGGTCTCACTTCGTGTGGTTGCCTCGCTTAACGCGTTCACCAGGCGCATTATAGGAGTCAATTCTCTCACGTCCTCCAATCGGTTCCTCCCTTCCGCGTTCCTCTCCCTTGCGTCGCCGGCCATCATGGCGGGAATAGCTAGTACGATCGCCCAGGACTAGGTCCCCCACGACAGAGGGTGCATAGGTTCGAGCAATCCTATCTCCGCGCTGCGGCAATCCCCCTGAGAAATTTCAGCTTCCTGCGCACGGCCGCTGCGCGGGCCCCTCCGCTATGGAACGCGGCAATGAATGATCATCCACCCGAGATTTATCCACCACTCAGCACATAAATCGAAGCCCGCTTCCAGCCACACTCACAAGTCGCCCTTCCTCTCGCACAGCCTCTCGCTGCCATTGCGTGCCGCCTCTCCATCTCGTCTCCTCTCTGACTCGCACCTTTGAGATCGCTGATCCCCTCTGATTCCGCCGGCCATTTCCTCTCCCGTCGTCATGAAGCCCTGCGCGTGCCTGTCCGGCCTGCGTGGCCTCGCCGCACTCGTCGCGGGTCTCGTCGCCATCAGCTTCCTCGCGACCCACGCCAGTGCCGCTCAAAGAGGTGAGTCGGCTGACTGGCTGATGATCAGCCTTGGAACACCATCAGCCTTTGCTCTACCATCATGGTGGAGCACCGGCACCTGTTGGAAGTGTGGGGGACGGGATTGCCCCCCACGCGAAAGACCTCCCTTGACTCGGACCAAGGGAGGGTTCGTTCTTGGAAGGTTGGGGTGATGGCGGATTGTCCGCGTCGCCACGCAACCGAACTTCCCTCGGTTGGGTCCGAATATTTGTGGGGGCGACACTTGGCAGCCCCACAAGCATGCATGAAAATAGCAAGAGTGCAAGCGAATGTTACGAACATTTCGCTACACTCGCTATTGTTCCTTCTAACACACGATTGTCGGCGTGAAGAAACGAACTCGGCAAAGTCCGAAATTGTGAACGCAGACGTCACGGAAATTGGACGCAATCTTGAGTCCGAATTTCCGACGAGTCGCGCACGGTTCGATGTTACAATTGTGCTTGTATGTTTTAGCTACAAAACCAGATAGCAAATTCCAGAGAGTTAACTTCAACTTGTCTCTTGTACCCATCCTTGCATTATAAGCAATATCTCTTTCAATTCTCAGGCGATTACAAAGATTCAAAGTGCCACGGATTCCTTGCTTCGAGCCCATCAGAACGATTTTTGTCTTGGCTCCTAACTCGCTAAGTGCATTCTGTGGAGTCACTAGGAGCAGGCCGGTTTCTTTCATGGTATGAGAGCTAGAGTAGGAGTGCTCGCTCAATCGTTGCTACGCCATGTGTTCCTCCAATAATTCGTCAACGACGAATGCGCCAACGGCCCAGTCCCTCCCAATGGACTTCTCGACAACGCCGCACGTTGTCGACTTTGTCAAACATATATGATATAGCCTGTGTAGGCAGTAGTGGGGTAGACACAATGGGGTACAGCTTTTCTAGGTTTACACATTTGTACCCATCTCCTTTCTAGTCGACATCATTCCTCGTACATTTCTCACATGGTATAGAGCGGGTTCCCTAGTGGGACCGGTTTTTTTTTAGGGCCTACCACTTAATATATTTTTTCTGCCCTGCCCGAAGCGCGCTCCTTGCCCTGTCGCGCGCCTCGCGCCTGCCTTACCTGCGCCCCGTGCGCCGGCCGTGCTATCGCGGCCCTGACTAGAGCCGTCGCGGCCCCTGCTATCGCGGACCCCCCTGCCGTCGCGGCCCCTACCGTCGCGGCCCCTGCCGTTGCGGCCCCTGTCGTCGCGGCCCCTGCAGTCGCGGCCCCTGCCGTCGCGGCCCCTGCCGTCGCGGCCCCTGCTGACACAGCCTTTGCCGTCGCGCCCCCCCCCCCTGCCGTCGTGGTCCCTTGCCGCCGCGGCCCCTGCCGTCGTGGCCCTGCCTGATCCCGTCACGGCCCTGCCGCCCTGCTGACGCGGCTCCGCCGCCCTCCAGTCGCGGCCCTGACTTCCGCCGTCGCAGCCCTGCCCTGCCGTCGCGGCCCTGCCGTCCTGCCGTCGCGGCCCTGCCGTCCTGCCGTCGCGGCCCTGCCTCCCTGCCGTAGCGGCCCTGCCTGGAGCCGTCGCGGCCCTGCCGCCCTGCTGTCGCGGCCCCGCCTGAAGCTGTCGCGGCCCTGCTCGGCCGCTGTCGCGGCCCTGCCTGCAGCTGCTACGGCCCTTCCTACAGCCTTAGTCGCGGCCCTGCCTACTGCCGCTGTTGCGGCCCTGCCTACCGCCGCACCCGTGCCGCCCTTGCGAGCCGCTCCGCCCTGCCAAGTCGCGCTGCTCCTGCTGCTACTGCTGCTGCTAGGCTACTGCTGCTGCTCCTGCTGTCATGGCTAGCCCTAATGTCCTTACCTTCGATGCTGAGGGTCGAGCAGTCGATTTTGAGGTCTGGGTCGATGATCTGCAGCTTTTTCTGCAGTGTGACTCTAAGGACGGAGTCTCACTGTTCGACCACACGTCCGGCGTCGCTGTTGCCCCTGCTGCCGATGCTGACAGTACAGTTCGCTCACAGTGGACCAAACGCGATGCCGCTGCTCGTCTAGCTGTCCGTAGTCACCTGCCGTCTGTTGAGCGTGCGCACTTTAGCCAGTACAAGACCGCTAGGACTCTGTACGACGCTGTTGTTGCGCGCTACTCCTCCCCTGCCACTGCTGCCCTTAGCTGCGTCATGCTGTCGTACCTGTTCCCTGACCTAGCTGCTTTTGCCACGGTCGCTAGCCTCATCACGCACCTCCGCACTAGTGACACCCGCTACCGCTCTGCGCTTCCTGCCGAGTTCTGCGCCGCGAACCCCCCCCCTATGTACATCACTCTCTACTACCTCGTCACCCAGCTCCCTGACTCCCTTCGCTCGGTCAGGGACCACTTCCTCTCCCTTTGCCCCACCACGCTCACCGTTGACCTTCTCGAGGAGCGCCTCCTTGCAGCAGAGAAGAGTATAGTCGCTGTAGGAGCCTCTCGTGGTAACCCACGTGCCCCTTTCTTTGAGGGGTGCTCCCCCGTCCCTCTTTTGCCCTCTGTTGCCTCTGCTGCTGCTGTCGACCTCGTTGGCACCGAGTCGGTCGGAGCTGGATCTGCTCCTAGTGGGAGGCGCCGCAGCGGCAGGAGCAAGGGGGGCAAGGGTGCTGAAGGGGATGGCGGGGGCGGCGGTGGTGGCGATGGAGGCGGTGGAGGGGGTGGGGGTGGAGGTGGGGGTGGTGGCGGGAGTGGGGGCTTTGGTAGCGGTGGTGGAGGTGGAGGCGCCGGAGGCAGTGGCAGTGGGGGTGGAGGTGGCGGCGGCGGCGGCGGAGGCGGTGGGGGTGGCGGCGGCGGTGGTGCTGGTCGGGGTGGCGCTGTGCAGCGGGGAGGCTTTGGCGGTGGCCAGCGCCAGCAGCAGCAGCGCCCTCGTGAGACCCTGTCGCCCCAGCAGCTTTGTGAGTGGTACGCTGGGCGTGGGAGGTCTTGGGGTGCTGGTCCCTGCGCTTACGTTCTCCGCACCGGCGACCGCAGTGAAGAGACGTGCGGCGGCCCGCACGCCACGCTCCGCTGTTTCTGCCGCCTGACTGACGCCTGGCGTACACACTTTCCTGACGCCACTGAGACCCCTCGCTGGGGTGATCTGCTTAAGTCAGGGGTTGCTATCTTTGATCTTGATTATGATGCTATCCTTGCTGCTATGTATGCTGTCTCTATTAGTGCTGAGGGTGACTGTTACCTGTGTGTTCCGACAGACCCGGGCATTGAGGCTACTGCTCTAGGTGCTAGTGAGTCTGCTGCTCCAGGTGCTGTTGAGGCTGCTCTCTCAGGTACCGCGTCGGCTCAGGTCTTGCACACTTTCACCCTTGACTCGGGTGCTTCCCGCTCCTTCTTTCGCGAATGCACCACACTCTCGCCGCTCAGTCGGCCGGTGGCAGTCTCTCTGGCTGACCCCTCTGGGGGTCCGGTCCTTGCACACTCGTCCACGGTTCTGCCGTGTGCGGCGGTCCCGTCTGGCTCTTTGTCTGGCCTCCACCTCCCCTCGTTCTCCACGAACTTGGTGAGTGGAGCTGACCTTCAGGATGCGTGGGTTGACCAGTTCACTCCTGGAGGTCAGCGGGTGACCCACTGTTCGTGTACTCGGACGGGCCGGCACCTGGCCACGTTCACTCGTCAGCCTGGGTCGAGCCTGTACACCCTGACTACCGTGCCTCCTCCGGTTGCTGAGTCTGGTCTTGTAGCCGCGTCGGGTCAGGTGTTTGCTGCAGCGTCCCGGTCTGGTCCTGAGTCTGCCCCCTGCTCGTGTCGCCTCCTGTCTCACCAGACTCTCCTCTGGCACCACCGCCTTGGTCACCCCTCCCTACCTCGTCTCTGAGGCATGGCCTCCTGTGTCCTTGTCACTGGTCTTCCCCGGTCTCTCCCCCCCCTCCCCCCAGGGCCTGCCCCTACCTGCGTTCCTTGCGTCGAGGGGTGGCAGTGCGCCGCTCCTCACTCCTCCGAGTTCCCTCCGACGGAGGCTCCCCTACAGACTCTTCACATGGACGTGTGGGGCCCCGCCCGCGTCCGTGGACAGGGTCACGAGTGCTACTTTCTGCTGGTCGTTGACGACTACTCGCGTTACACCACAGTCTTCCCCTTGCGCCACAAGGGTGAGGTCACTGAGGTGCTGATCGACTGGATCCGCGCTGCTTGTTGTCAGCTCAGCGAGAGTTTCGGCTCGGACCTTCCTGTTCTGCGTCTGCACTCCGACAGAGGTGGAGAGTTTTCCTCCGACCTTCTGCGGGCCTTTTGTCGTGCGGAGGGCATCCGCCAGACGTTCACGCTTCTGGCCTCTCCACAGCAAAATGGGATTGCTGAGCGCCGCATTGGTATGGTCATGGACGTCGCTTGTACGTCCATGATCCATGCGGGTGCTCCCCATTTTCTGTGGCCGTTCGCGGTTCAGTACGTGGCGCATCAGATCAACCTCCAGCCCCGGGTCTCCGTGCTGGAGACCATACCTACTCTGCGGTGGACGGGGAAGGTTGGCGATGCGTCTGCATTCCGTGTCTGGGGATCTCGAGCTTTCGTCCGCGAATTGTCTGCGGACAAGCTGTCCTCCCGTGCTGTTCCCTGCGTGTTCCTTGGCTTCTCCCCTGACGCGCCTGGTTGGCAGTTTTACCACCCCACCTTGCGCCGTGTTCTGTCCTCTCAGGACGTCACGTTTGACGAGTCGGTTCCTTACTACCGTCTCTTCCCCTACCGCACTGCCCCCCTCCCCCCCTCGCTGCTCTTCCTCGCGCCAGGTCCTCCCCCGGTAGACCCCCTCCCCCCTCAGGGTCCTGCCCCCTCAGGTGTGTCCCAGGTAGACGCAGTCAAGCCTGTCGAGGTAGCTGTTGACTCTGGTGCTGCTAGGGGTGCTGAGCCTGCGAGTGCCGGGTCTGGGGGTTCTGAGCCTGTGCGTGCGGAGCCTGGGGGTGCTGAGTTTGGGGGTGCTGGGTCTGGGGGTGCTGAGCCTGGGGTTGCTGAGTCTAGGGTGCGGAGCCTGAGGGTGCTGAGCCTGCGCGTGTGGAGTCTGGAGGTGCTGCGCCAGGAGGTCCTTCGGGTGCTTCGTCCCGGCGGGAGCCACTCTCTCCACAGCAGCTGCGCGAGTGGTTTGCTCGCCGCTGGAGCCGTGCTGCTAGAGCTTGTGGTGCTACGGGCGCTGGAGGTCCTGCTGCTGCTGGAGCTGCTGGGGGTTCTGGAGCTACTGGTCCCGGAGGTGCTCGTACTGGAGGTACTGGAGCTGCTGGGCCTGGTGGTGCTGCTGGGGCTGGAGCTGCGCGAGGTGCTGGAGCTGGCGGTACTACTGGACCCGGTGCTACTGGAGGTGCTGGCCCTAGCGCTGCTGGTGCTGCTGGGGCTTCTGTGACAATGATAGACGAAAAGAATGATTGAATTAGGAAATGAGGAGGGTACAAGTAGGAAACACATAAGTGTTGTACCCTCTAAGGACTACCCCACTACAGCCTAGACCGACTATAGTAAATATATGTTTGACACACCCCCATAGGCAAAGTGGGGGAGAACAAGGGGTCACAAGACCAGTCAAGAAAGACAAAGCAAACTCAGGGTGGATCACAAAGTCACCACACAGTCTGAGCACAAGCAAAGGGCCAGAAGGCCAGTTCACATGCAGAGTTATATAAAGGAAAGCAAACAATACAGTGAACACAACCTAGCAAGTGTAAGCATGCAGGTATAAGTATATAGAGTACAGTACAAGCAGAGTCAAGAAGTCAACAAGTGAGGCACAGTAGGTACAAGGCCTAACACAGTACAGAAACGCTGATGATCACAAGGCTGAAGTGCCTTGGTGAAGACATCAGCAGTGTTGGCCTGAGAGGCCACGTAAGCAAGACAAAGCTGGCCACGCTGCTGCAACTCTCGAGCAAGGAAGTAGCGCAGAGCAATGTGCTTCGTTCTGTGCTCCAGTCTGTGCTCCTCACACAAGGCCAGCATGGCCTTGTTGTCGATGTACAGAAATGGAGGAGAACGAGGCGCCTCTCCCAAGTCGGTCAGCAGGTAGGTGAGCCAGCGAAGCTCCTGTGCAGCCATGGCCCCAGCGTAGATCTCAGCCTCACAACTGGAGCTGAGAACAGAAGAAGAGCGGGTAGACCGCCAGGAGACAGAACCGGAGCCAAGGCTGAAGGTGTAACCCTGTGACGACCGCTGCGTAGCCAAGTCGTCAACCCAGGAGGCGTCAGCGTGACCAGTGAGGACAACTCGAGCCCGTCCTCCAAGCACGAGCCCCATGCCCGATATACTGCACAAGTATCGCAACACCCTCTTCGCAGCATCCCAGTGCACCTTTCGGTGCCTGCCGGGAGCCACGTAGCGAGCCAGAAGGCTGAGAGGGTATGCGAGGTCAGGTCGTGTGCAAGTCATCAGGTACATGAGGCAGCCCACAAGCTCTGGATACGGGCCACTCGGCTCTACGGACTCGTCCGAAGGTGGAGCTGAGAGCGAGTGACCGGTAGGATGAGGAGTGGACTGTGGCGAGGAGTAGGTGAAGCCGAAGCGCTGAAGGACCTGCTGCACCATGTGTGACTGAGTCAAGGTAATGGTGCGCTGTGCTCTGTCCCGGGTGATCCGCAAGCCAAGATAGCTTGTGAGCTCACCCAGGTCTGTGCACGTGTGTCTCTTCTGCAGCTCGGACTTCACGTGGGCGAGTGCCTCCGTGTCAGCAGTAGCAAAGACAAGGTCGTCTACGTACACAAGAACGTAGAACGGCGGCAGAGTAGCGTCAGTGCGTAGAAACAGAGAAGGGTCAACAGTGGAAGGAGCAAAACCAAGAGCAGCAAGACTCGTCCTGAGCGTGTCGTGCCACTCACGGGGCGCCTGGCGGAGACCGTAGACTGGCCGCCGGAGGCTCCACTGGGTACCAGCAGGAAACGACCCAGTGAAGCCAGGTGGGCGGCGCAGCCAGATCTCCTAGTGCAGGCTGCCCTGTAGGAAGGCTGTGCTGAAGTCAAGCGAGTGGAGCTCGTAGTCACGCTGAGCAGCAACGTGCAGCAGTACCCGAAGAGTGGTCATCTTCGGGGTAGGGGAGAAGGTCTGAAAGAAGTCAACTCCCTGTCGCTGACTGAAGCCACGTGCAACGTAACGCGCCTGTGGACTTCCAGGAAGCCATCTCTGCGTCCATGGCTGCCTGCCACTGGGAGGAGTAGGGACCCTCTATCGCCTCTGCGTAAGAGCGCGGGGTCGGGATGTCTAGTGCATCCGGGTCTCCCTCAGGGGCAAGCAGCATGGACACGAGATGAGGTGAAGCAGCAGCAAAGCACTCAAGGTCCTCCTGCCTGTCCTCAAGGACGTCCGTGCCAAGAGCACACTCACCCCCGACGGACGGAGGACAGACAGACACAGACGCAGACTCAGCAACAAGACTAGCGGCGTAGTCTAGGCGACAGGCTGCAGCAAAGTCAACAAGCTCAGCAACAAGAGCAGACGCAGCAGAGAACTCAAACAGGGGGTCAGTGACAGCAGTGGCCAGAAAGCGCGTGACAGTAGGACTAGCAGCACGAAGGGAGTCAGACTCCGGGTCCGGACCCTCAGGAAGAGAGGACGTAGGAGGAGAGGGCAGAGGGACACGCTGTGGAGCAGTGGAAGGACGCAGAGTCATAGAGTGAGTGCCAGGGACAGGAGGAAGACGCAGACGCGAAACACGACCAGCGCGAACAGAACGGACAGGCGACGTAGAACGAGACGCAGGCGACACAGGACGCGACTCAGGCTCACGACGCTCCGTAAGACCTCTAGTCGGACCAGAGTAAGGAGAAGGACCAGGCAGCGGAGAGGCCGGCTGTAACTGCGACTGAGACGGGACAGGCGGTGGACTCAGGGAAGGAGGAGGAGGACCAGGAGAAGGTGGGGAGCCAAGAACCTGCTGAAGAAGCGGAACGTAGTATGGCCGCGGCCGCGCAACGCCTCGAGAAACAGCAGAGACAGAACCGGTACCCTCAGCCTCAGGGTCTCCAGTCCTAGCAGCACCTCCAGCAGCTCCAGCACCAGCAGCACCTCCTGCAGCACCAGCACCTCCAGCAGCTCCAGCAGCTCCTGCACCAGCACCACCTCCAGCAGTGCCAGCACCTCCAGTAGCTCCAGTAGCACCTCCAGCACCAGCAGCACCTCCAGCAGCTCCAGCACCAGCAGCACCTCCAGCAGCTCCAGCACCAACACCACCTCCAGCAGCGCCAGCACCTCCAGCAGCACCCGCACCAGCAGCACCTCCAGCAGCAACCCGACAGCGCCGAGAGTACCACTCACGAAGCCGCTGTGGAGAGAGGGGCTCCCGCCGCGACGGGACACCCAGAGCACCTCCAGACTCAACACGCGCAGGCTCAGCACCTCCAGACACAGTACCCTCAGGCGCCACACCCCCAGGCTCAGCACGCCCAGTCTCAGCACCCCCAGACTCAGCACCCCCAGTCTCAGCACCCCCAGTCTCAGCACCCCCAGTCCCCGCACCCGCAGGGTCAACACCCCTAGCAGCACCTGAGTCGACAGCTACCTCGACCGGCTCGGCAGGGTCTACCTGGGACACACCTAAGGGGGCAGGACCCTGGGGGGGGAGGGGGTCTACTGGAGGAGTACCTGGGGCAAGGAAGAGCGGCGGGGGAGGGGGAGAGGCAGTGCGGTAGGGAAAGAGACGGTAGTACGACACCGACTCGTCAAACGTGACGTCCTGAGAGGACAGAACACGACGCGAGGTGGGGTGGTAGAACTGCCACCCGGGTGCGTCAGGAGGGAAGCCAAGGAAGACACAGGGAACGGCACGGGAGGACAGCTTGTCCGCAGTAGTATCGCGGACAAAAGCTCGAGATCCCCAGACACGGAACGTGGACGCATCGCCAACCTTCCCCGTCCACCGCAGAGTAGGTGTGGTCTCCGGCAAGGAGACACGAGGCTGAAGGTTGATCTGATGAGCAGCGTACTGAACCGCGAACGGCCACAGAAAGTGGGGAGCAGCCGCATGGATCATGGACGTACGAGCGACATCCATGACCATGCCAATGCGGCGCTCAGCAATCCCATTTTGCTGCGGGGAGGCCGGAAGCGTGAACGTCTGGCGGATGCCCTCCAAACGACAGAAGGCTCTCAGAAGGTCGGAGGAAAACTCCCCGCCTTTGTCTGAGTGCAGACGCAAAACAGGAAGGTCGGAGCCGAAACTCTCACTAAGCTGGCGACGAGCACCGCGGATCCAGTCGATCAACACCTCAGTGACCTCACCCTTGCTGCGCAAGGGGAAGACTGTGGTGTAACACGAGTAGTCGTCAACGACCAGCAGGAAGTAACGCTCGTGACCCTGTCCACGAACGCGGGCTGGGCCCCACACGTCCATGTGAAGAGTCTGCAGAGGGGCCTCAGTCGGAGGAAACGAGGAGGAGTGAGGAGCGGCGCGCTGCCGGCCCTCGACACAAGGAACACAGGTGGGGGCAGGCCCCGAAGGAAGGGGAGGGAGGGACCTGGGGAGTCCAGAGACAAGAGCACGGGAGGCCATACCTCGAAGACGAGGCAGGGAGGGGTGACCAAGGCGGTGGTGCCAGAGGAGAGTCTCGTGCGCCAGAGGACGACACGAGCAGGGGGCAGACGCAGGACTAGACCTGGACGCAGCAGCAAACACCTGACTGGACGCAGCTACCTGACCAGACGCAGGGACCGGAGGAGGCGCAGTAGTCAGTGTGTACAGACTCGACCCTGGCCGACGGGTGAACGTGGCCAGGTGGCGGCCCGTCCGAGAGCAAGTGCAGTGGGTCACACGCTGACCTCCAGGGGTGAACTGGTCAACCCACGCGTCCTGGAGGTCAGCTCCACTCACCAAGTTCGTAGAGAACGAGGGGAGGTGGAGTCGCGACAGCAAGCCCGACGGGGCCGCAGGACACGGTAGAACCGTGGAGGAGTGTGCAAGGACTGGTCCCCCGGAGGGGTCAGCAAGGGAGACCGCAACAGGCCGACGGAGCGGCGTGAGCGTGGTGCTGTCTCTAAAGAAAGAGCGCGAAGCACCAGAGTCAAGTGTGAAGGTGTGAAAGGACTCAGTAGGTGCAGTACCAGAGGGAGGAGACGTACCAGCACCTGGAGCAGCAGACGCACTAGCACCTAGAGCAGCAGCCGCACTAGCACCTAGAGCAGCAGCCACAGTGCCCGGGTCGGGCGGGACACGCAGGTAACAGTCACCCTCAGTAATATCAGCAAGAGCATACATGGCAGCAAGGATAGCATCAAAATCTAGATCAAAGATAGGCACATTCTGCAGAAGCAGATCATGCCAACGAGAAAGATCAACAGCGTCAGGAAAATGGGTACGCCAAGCGTCAGTCAAGCGGCCAAAGCACCGCTGCGTGGTGTGTGGGAGACCACACACCTCCCCACTACGAGTGCCGGTGCGAAGAACGTACGCGCAGGGACCTGCACCCCCAGACCTCCCACGTCCAGCGTACCACTCACGAAGCTGCTGAACAGACAGGGTCTCACGGGTGCGCAGCTGCTGCGGACGCTGGCTGCCACCAAGGCCTCCACGCTGCGTGGCCGCACCGCGACCAGCACCACCTCCTTCCGCTACCTCCACCACCACCGCCGCCGCCGCCACCTCCTCCACCACCGCCGCCACGGCCGCCACTGCCGCCACCTACGCCCCCACTCCCGGAACCACCCCCACCACCACCTCCACCTCCTCCACCTCCTCCACCGCTGCCTCCACCGCCCCCACCACCACCCCTGCTTCCCTTGCCCTTGCCAGTGCGGCGTCGCCCACTAGGGGCAGACGCAGCGCCGACCTCCTCAGTGCCAACGAGGTCGACAGCAGCAGCAGAGGCAACAGAGGGGAGAATGGGGACAGGGGAACACCCCTCAAAGAAGGGGGTGCGACGGTCACCGCGAGAAGCACCAACAGCTAAGATACTCGTCTCAGCTGCAGCAAGGGGCTCCTCTAGCAAGTCGACAGTCAGCTCGGTGGGGCAAAGGGAGAGAAAGTGGTCCCTGACTGAAGAAAGAGACTCAGGGAGGCGGGTGACTAGGTAGTAAAGGGTGATGTACATGGGGGGGGGGTTCTTGGCACAGAACTCAGTGGGAAGGGCAGCGCGGTAGCGGGCGTCACTAGTGCGAAGGTGAGCAACTAGGTCAGCGACAGTGGCAAAGGCAGCAAGGTCAGGGAAAAGGTACGGTAGCATGAGGCGGCTGAGGGCAGCAGTGGCAGGGGAGGAGTAGCGTGCAACTACAGCGTCGTACAGAGCCCTAGCACTCTTGTACTGACTAAAGTGCGCGCGCTCAGTAGACGGCAGGTGGTTGCGCACAGCAAGACGAGCAGCAGCATCGCGCGTGAGCCACTGCGAGCGAACAGTACTGTCAGCATCAGCAGTAGGGGCAGTAGAGGCGCCAGAAGTGAGATCGAACAGTGAGAGACCATCCTTGCTATCGCACTGTAGGAAAAGCTGCAGATCATCTAGCCAGACCTCAAAGTCAACAGCCCGACCCTCAGCATCAAAGGTAAGAACATTGAGACAAGCCATGACAGGAGAAGCAGCAGGCTAGCAGGAGCAGCAGCGGAACTCGGCTAAGCAGGCTAGGTAGGGCGGCGCAGCTCGGCAGGGTGGTGTGGCTCGGCGCAGCTCGGCAGCGCGGCGCTCTTACCAGGGGAGAGGCTGGGGCAGGGCCGGGGTAGGGCCGGGGCAGTCCAGGAGCAGGGCCGGGGCAGTTTAGGAGCAGGGCCGGGGCAGGGCCGGGGCAGTTCAGGGGCAGGGCTGGGGCAGGGCCGGGGCAGGGCCGGGGCAGAGCCGGGGCAGTTCAGGAGCAGGGCCGGGGCAGGGCCGGGGCAGTTCAGGAGCAGGGCCGGGGCAGGGCCAGGGCAGAGCCGGGCCAGGGCCGGGGCAGTTCAGGGGCAGGGCCGGGGCAGGGCCGGGGCAGAGCCGGGGCAGTTCAGGAGTAGGGCCGGGGTAGTTCAGGGGCAGGGCCGGGGCAGAGCCGGGGCAGGGCCGGGGCAGGGCCTGGGCAGAGCCGGGCAGGTCAGGAGCAGGGCCGGGGCAGTGCATAAGCAGGGCCGGGGCAGTTCAGGAGCAGGGCCGGGGCAGCGTCGGGGAAGAGCTGCGACAGGGCCGCAGCAGGGCCGGCCGGGCCTGAAGGGGCCTCTAACGGGGCATGACTGGGCCGAACGGGGCCTATAACGGGGCCTGACGAGGCCTATAACAGGGCCTGACGGGGCCTATAACGGGGCCGTACGGGGCCTATAACGGGGCTGTGCGGGGCCTATAACGGGGCCTGACGGGGCCTATAACGGGGCCGTACGGGGCCTATAACGGGGTCTGACGGGCCTTATAACGGGGCCGTACGGGGCCGATAATGGGGCCTTGCGGGGCCTAAAACGGGGCCTGACGGGCCTTACGGGGCCTTAAACGGGGCCAAATGGGGCCTGACGAGGCCGTACTGGGCCTCTAACGGGGCCTGACGGGGCCGTACGGGGCCTCTAACGGGGCCTGTCGGGGCCTAACGGGGCCTTAAACGGGGCCGAACGGGGCCTGACGGGGCCTTACGGGGCCTTACGGGGCTAACGGGGCCTTACGGGGCCTTAATCCGCGCCCTAAACGGGGCCAAATGGGGCCTGACGGGGCCGTACGGGGCCTCTAACGGGGCCTGTCGGGGCCTAACGGGGCCTGGCGGGGCCTTACAGGGCCTTACGGGGCATAACGGGGCCTTACGGGGCCTTCCGGGGCCTAACGAGGCCTTAAGGGGCCTTACAGGGCGGGCGCAGGCTCTAAGGGCGGGCGCAGGGGCCGTGACGGGCCTCGAAGGGAAGGTGCGAAGCGAGCGGCAAGTAGGCAGGGGAGAAATTTCAGTGGTGGGCCCTTAAAAAAAAGAAATCTCGAAACTAGCTCTATACCATGTGAGAATGATAGACGAAAAGAATGATTGAATTAGGAAATGAGGAGGGTACAAGTAGGAAACACATAAGTGTTGTACCCTCTAAGGACTACCCCACTACAGCCTAGACCGACTATAGTAAATATATGTTTGACAGCTTCTAGTGGTCCTGCTGGAGCTGGAGCTCCTGGAGGTGCTGGAGCTGGAGGTGCTGGAGCTGGAGGTGCTGCTGGAGCCGGTGCTCCTGGGGGTGCTGGAATTGGCGCTACTGGAGCTGCTGGAGGTGCTGGTGGAGCTGGTGGTGCTACTGGAGTTGGAGCTGACGCTGTCCCTGGCACACACCAGATGGCTCTGCGTCCTTTCAATGCTCCGCAGCGTGTCCCTCTGCCGTCTCCTTCTGAGTCCTCTCTTCCTGCACTTGCTGACCCAAAGTCTGACTCCCTTCGTGCTGCTAGTCCTACTGTCACGCGTCTCCTGGCCACTGTTGTCACTGACCCTTCCTTTGAGTCCACTGCTGCCTCTGCCTTAGTTGCTGAGCTTGTCGACTTTGCTGCTCACTGTCGTCTAGACTACGCCGCTAGTCTTGTTGCTGAGTCTGCGTCTGTCTGTCCTCCGTCCGTCGGGGGTGAGTGTGCTCTTAGCACGGACGTCCTTGAGGACAGGCCGGAGGAGTTCCAGTGTTTTGCTGCTGCTTTACCTCATCTCGTGTCCATGCTGCTTGCCCCTGAGGGAGACCCGGATGCACCAGACATCCCGACCCCGCGCTCTTACGCGGAGGCGATAGAGGGTCCCTACTCCTCTCAGTGGAGACAGCCATGGACGTAGAGATGGCTTCCTGGAAGTCCACAGGCACCTACGTCGACGAGGTTCCCCCAACTGGGGCGAACATTGTCGATGGCATGTGGATTTTCAGGGTGAAGCGGCCGTCGGGTTCTCCGCCTGTCTTCAAGGCGCGTTACGTGGCTCGAGGCTTCAGTTAGCGGCAGGAGTTGACTACTTTCAGACCTTCTCTCCCACCTCGAAGATGACCACTCTTTGGGTACTGCTGCACGTCGCTGCTCAGCGTGACTACGAGCTGCACTCTCTTGACTTCAGCACAGCCTTCCTACAGGGCAGCCTGCACGAGGATATCTGGCTGCGCCGCCCACCTGGCTTCACTGGGTCGTTTCCTCCTGGTACCCAGTGGAGCCTCCGGCAGCCAGTCTACGGTCTCCGCCAAGCGCCCCGTGAGTGGCACGACACACTGAGGACTACGCTTGCGGCTCTTGGGTTTGCTCCTTCCACTGCTGACCCGTCGCTTTTTCTCCGCACCGACACTACTCTGCCGCCGTTCTACATCCTCGTGTACGTCGACGACTTGGTCTTTGCTACTGCTGACACTGCTGGACTGGCCCACGTAAAGTCGGAGCTGCAGAAGAGACACACGTGCACAGACCTGGGTGAGCTGCGCAGCTATCTTGGCTTGCAGATCACCCGGGACAGAGCACGCCGCACCATTACCTTGACTCAGTCACACATGGTGCAGCAGGTCCTTCAGCGCTTCAACTTCCCGTACTCCTCGCCTCAGGCCACTCCTCTGTCTACTCGCCACTCGCTCTCAGCTCTGCCTTCGGATGAGTTCGTAGAGCCAAGTGGCCCGTACCCAGAGCTTGTCGGCTGCCTCATGTTCCTGATGACCTGCACTCGACCTGACCTGGCATACCCTCTTAGCATCTTGGCACGCTATGTTGCTCCTAGGAGACACCGACCAGAGCACATGGATGCAGCTAAGAGGGTGTTGCGCTACCTGTGCAGTACGTCGGGCATGGGGCTCGTGCTTGGAGGACGGGCTCGAGTTGTCCTTACTGGTCACGCAGACGCTTCTTGGGTTGACGACTTGGCTACGCAGCGGTCGTCACAGGGTTACACCTTCAGCCTTCGTTCCGGCTCTGTTTCGTGGCGGTCTACCCGCTTGTCTTCTGTTCTCAGCTCCAGTTGTGAGGCTGAGATCTACGCTGGGGCCATGGCTGCACAGGAGTTACGCTGGCTCACCTACCTGCTGACCAACTTGGGAGAGGCGCCTCGTTCTCCTCCAGTTCTGTACGTCGACAACAAGGCCATGCTGGCCTTGTGTCAGGAGCACAGACTGGAGCACAGAACGAAGCACATTGCTCTGCGCTACTTCCTTGCTCGAGAGTTGCAGCAGCATGGTCAGCTTCGTCTTGCTTACGTGGCCACTTGAGCTAACACTGCTGATATCTTTACCAAGACACTTCTGCCTTGTGATCATCTGCGCTTTTGTACTATGCTAGGTCTTGTGCCTACTTGGCCTCACTTGCTCACTTCTTGACTTGCTTGTACTGTGATCTATACATACCTGCACCTGCATGCTTACCCTTGCTATGTTGAGATCATTGTCTTGCTTGTTCACCTTGACATATAACTCTGCATGTGAACTGGCCTTTTGGCCTTGTGCTTGTGCTCAGAATGCGTGGTGACGTCGTGATCCACCCTAAGCTTGCCTTGCTTTGCTTGACTGGTCTTGTGACCACTTGTTCTCCCCCACTTTGCCTATGGGGGTGTGTCAAACATATATGATATAGCCTGTGTAGGCTGTAGTGGGGTAGACACTATGGGGTACAGCTTTTCTAGATTTACACATTTGTACCCATCTCCATTCTAGTCGACATCATTCCTCGTACATTTCTCACAGACTTGAGCGCGGTGCCAGTTTTCAACGGGGAGCATTTCTCCTCGTGGCGTTTCATATATGATGGAGCGCAACATGTGGGGATTCTTCGATGGGTCGGCATCGAAGCCCACTTCGGACGCTTCAACCAGGGAAAAGGAAGCATGGGTGTGAAAGGACAAAAAGGCATTTGCCTTTCTTGTCTCCAAGATAAGTCTCCAACTCGTCCCTATCGTGAGTCCGTGCATCGACCGTGAAGGCGCGACTCGTGAAGCGTGGAAGCGACTCGAAGGAGAGCACGTCTCCAAGTCACTTCATAGCAAGCTTCAAGCGCGCCTCGACTTTTTCACGGTGCGGATGAAGGATGGCGAGTCAATGCGCGCGTACGTCAACCGCGTTGAGGAGCTTGGCGAGCGCTTGGTGGAACTCGACGCGAGCGTGGAAGACAACGATTGGATCATGACGCTCCTCGCGGGCCTCGGTGAAGCATGGTTAACAGTGATCATGATGTTGGATGGAACGCAAGATACGTGGAAGAAGGAGCAAGTGGTGGCACGCCTCATCAACGAAGAGGCGAGGCGCACAAAATTGCATGGTGATGCAATCAGTGCGGCACACTTCTCTTACGGTGCGAAGGCAAAAGGGACGGGTCACTTCAAGTAGCACAACGACGGCAACAACCGTGGGAGTTCGAACGGGAGCGCGGCGGCCTCAAGCTCATCATGAAGAGGATTGGCCAATGTCAATCGAGCTCGGGCGCGAGAGGGTGCTTAACGTTTTTTCAAGAAAATGGGACATTGGTGGCGCGATAGTCCCGTTAAACCGGCAAATTGGAGGCCGTCTTCAAGTGACGACAACCGGCGCCCGCATGTGGCGACATGCGACAAAAACGACTGGGAGTTCGTTTTCGTTGCAAGTGGAACGACCGTCGGTGGTGTTGACACGTAGGTACTCGACACGGGTGCTACTCAACACATGACTGCATGCGCGACGCTTCTCAACAACGTGACAACGGTGGCTCCCATTAAGCGCGTGATGTTCGGCAACCGTGACACGTTAGACGTCACGGGACAAGGCAACTTGCGGCTCATGGTGGACAGCGGTCCATTCACCATCAAGAACGTCTTGGTGGTTCCCGGGCTCGGCGCCAACCTCCTCTCTGTTTCCCAATTCACATGCAAAGGGATGCGTGTGAATATTGAAGGGACCATGATGGCGTTGAGCACGGCGGACGGAGTACACATCGGCACGGCACGCCAAGCGGGTGGACTCTTCGTGCTCGGCGCTCTCCCCAACGTGGCATCGGCTCAAGCGGCTACCTCGACAACCACTCTCTCAACGTGGCATAATCGGCTTGGCCACCTCCACCTCGCTGCTATTCAAGCTATGGCAACGAAGGGGATTGTCGACGGCTTGGAGTTTGTGCGCTCGAATGGAGACGACGAGAAGTGTATCGGTTGCCTTGAAGGGAAAATGGCACGGAAGCCTTTTCCACCAAGTACGAAGCCGAATGCCTCCGAACCTCTCAAGCTCATTCAGACGGACTTGTGAGGACCCATCACTCCCGCGTCGAAGGGCGGCGCGCGCTACATCCTCACGCTCCTCGACGACGCGACGCGGATGTGTTGGATTCGACTTCTCAAGCACAAGGACGCCACGTCAACCGCCATCAAGCAATGGGTGGCGGATGTGGAGAAGGAAAGTGCCTTCAAGGTCAAGCGCTTTCACTCGGATGGAGGTGGCAAATATACCGCTCGGGAGCTCGGCGATTGGTTGAAAGGGCGTGGGACCGCGCATGAGTTCTTGACACCGTATACGCCTCAACAAAATGGAGCCGCTGAACGCTTGAACCGTACGCTCATGGAGTCAGCACGGAGTCTCCTCTCCCATGCTCACGCGGAGAAGCATTGGTGGGGTGAGGCGATTACGTTGGCAACTTGGATTCGCAACCGGTGCGTGACCAAGGCGTTGCCCAACAAGACGCCTCTTGAGGCTTGGAGCGGTACGAAGCCAGACTATCAAAGTTACAAACGAGAATGAATGAACTAGCAAAGAGTTGGGTACATGTACTAACCCTAATTGGGTTGTACCCCTTATGGGCTACCCCACAATAGCCTACACAATAAAAGCTATATAACATTTTGACACACCCCCATAGGCAAAGTGGGGGAGAACAAGTGGTCACAAGACCAGTCAAGCAAAGCAAAGCAAGCTCAGGGTGGATCACAAAGTCACCACACAGTCCGAGCACAAGCAAAGGGCCACAAGGCCAGTTCACATGCAAAGTTACATAAAAGAGAGCAAACAATACAGTGATCATACCCTAGCAAGTGCAAGCATGCAGGTGTATATATACATCACAGTACAAGCAAATTCACGCAGTAAGCAAGTGATGAAACGTAGGCACAAGGCCTAACACAATAGAGAAGCGCTGATGATCACTAGGCGGAAGTGCCTTGGTGAATATGTCAGCAGTGTTGGCCCGAGTGGCCACGTAAGCAAGACGAAGCTGGCCATGCTGCTGCAAATCTAGAGCAAGGAAGTATCGCAGAGCGATGTGCTTCGTTCTGTGCTCCAGTCTGTGCTCCTGACACAAGGCAATCATGGCCATGTTGTCTACGTACAGAACTGGAGGAAAACGAGGCTGCTCTCCCAAGTCAGTCAATAGGTAGGTGAGCCAACGTAGCTCCTGTGCAGCCATGGCCCCGGCGTAGATCTCAGCCTCACAACTGGAGCTGAGAACCGAAGATGAGCGGGTAGACCGCCAGGAAACAGAGCCAGAGCCAAGGCTGAAGGTGTAACCCTGTGACGACCGCTGTGTAGCTGAGTCGTCAACCCAAGAAGCGTCTGCGTGACCAGTAAGGACAACTGGACCCCGTCCTCCAAGCACGAGCCCCATGCCCGACGTACTGCACAAGTAACACAATACCCTCTTCGCAGCATCCCAGTGCACCTTTCGGTGCCTACCGGGAGCCACGTCGCGAGCCAAGAGGCTGAGAGGGTACGCGAGGTGAGGTCGAGTGCATGTCATCAGGTACATGAGGCAACCCACAAGCTCTAGGTACGGACCAGTCGGCTCTACGGCCTCGTCTGAAGGTGGAGCTGAGAGCTAGTGGCTGGTAGACAGAGGAGTGGGCTGTGGCGAGGAGAACTGGAAGCCGAAGTGCTGAAGGACCTGGTGCACCATGTGTGACTGAGTCAGGGTGATGGTGCTCTGTGCTCTGTCCCGAGTGATCTGCAAGCCAAGATAGCTGCGCAGTTCACCCAGGTCAGTGCAAGTGTTTCGCTTCTGCAACTCCGTCTTCCCAAGGGTCAATGCCTCGATGTCAGTAGTGGCAAAGACGAAGTCGTCGACGTACATGTGGACGTAGAACAGTGATGGGTCAGCTGTAGAAGGAGCAAACCCAAGAACCGCAAGTGTAGTCCTCAGTGTGTCGTGCCACTCGCGAGGCACCTGGCGGAGACCGTAGACTGGCCGCCGGAGGCTCCACTGGGTACCTGCAAGAAACGACCCAGTGAAGCCAGGTGGGCGGCGCAGCCAGATCTCCCCGTGCAGGCTGCCCTACAGGAAAGCTGTGCTGAAGTCCAAAGAGTGCAACTCATAGTCACGCTGAGCAGCTACGTGCAGCAACACCCGAAGAGTAGTCATCTTCGGGGTGGGGGACAAGGTATGGAAGTAGTCAACTCCCTGTCGCTGACTGAAGCCTCGAGCAACGTAACGCGCCTTGAAGGCAGGCGGAGAACCTGGCGGCCGCTTTACCCTGAAGATCCACATGCCATCGACTATGTTCGCCCCAGGTGGGGGAACGTCGTCGACGTAGGTGCCTGTGGACTTACAGGTTGCCATCTCGGCATCCATGGCTACCTGCCACTGAGAGGAGTAAGGACCCGTAATCGCCTCTGCGTAAGAGCGCGGGGTCGGGATGTCTGGTGCATCCTGGTCTCCCTCAGGGGCAAGCAGCATGGAAGTGAAACGAGGTACAGCAGCTGCAAGACACTCAAAGTCCTCCTGCTTGTCCTCAAGGACGTCCGTGCCAAGAGCACACTCACCCCCGACGGAAGGAAGACTGGCAGACTCAGATTCAGCAACAAGAGCAATGGCGTAGTCTAGACGACAGGCAGAAGCAAAGTCAAGCAGCTCAGCAACGAGAGCAGACGCAACAACAGACTCAAAGGAAGGGTCAGTGACAGCAGTGGCGAGGAGACGAGCGACAGTGGGACTGGCAGCACGAGCGCGGTCAGACGCAGGGTCAGGGACCTCAGGAAGAGAGGACTTAGGAGGAGAAGGAAGAGGAACACGCAGTGGAACAGAGGAAGGACGGAGTACCATAGCATGCGTGCCGGGGACAGGAGGAGGACGCGAACGAGGAACGCGACGAGCAGTGCGAACAAGAGAGATAGGACGAGACGCAGGCTCACGACGCTCTATAAGACCGCCGGACTGCACAGTGTAAGGAGAGGGAGCAGGCAGTGGAGAGGCCGGCTGCAACGGCAGCTGCGACTCGTCAGGCGGTAGACACAGGAGGGGAGGAGTAAGGCTAGGAGAAGACAAGACACCAAGAACCTGCTGAAGCAGGGGAACGAAGTACGGTCGCGGCCACATAGTGTCTCCAGCACCTCCAGCTCCAGGGTCAACAGCTCCAGCTCCTGCAGCTCCAGCGCCTCCAGCTCCAGCGCCACCAGCGCCAACGCCTCCAGCTCCAGTAGCTCCAGGCGCCGTAGGGTCTCCAGCTCCAGTGCCCCCAACACCACCAGTCCCGGCAGCTCCAGTACCCTTGGTACGAGCACCTCGAAAACCAGCACTAGCTCCAGCACCTCCAGCTCCAGCGTCTCCAGCGCCTCATGCTCCGGTAGCTCCACTCCGACGACACGCGCGCCAAACAAACCAATCACACAGCTGCTGCGGAGACAGTCGCGGCAAAGCACCAGCAGGACCTCTAGACAAAGCAGCACCCCGAGGCTCAGCACCCCCAGACTCCGCACCCTCTAACTCCGCACCCCCAGGCTCAACACCCTCAAGCTCCACACCCGCATGCTCAGCACCCCAAGGCTCCTCACCCCCAAGCTCAGCACCCCCAGACCCAGCACCCTCAGACTCCACACCCCACGGCTCCGCACCCCCAGATGCAGCACCTGGAGCAGCACCTGAGCCGACAGCTACCTCAACAGGCGCAGGACGACGGAGAGGGTCTACTTGAGAGACACCTGAGGGAGCAGGACCCTGGGGCGGGAGGGGATCTACCGTAGGGGGACCGGGAGCAAGGAAGAGCGGCGGGGGCGGGGGAGGGGCAGAGCGGTAGGGGAAGAGACGGTAAAAGGGTACCGACTCGTCAAACGTGACGTCCTGAGAAGGGAAGACACGGCGCGAGGTGGGGTGGTAGAACTGCCTGCCAGGCGCGTCAGGGACAAAGCCAAGGAAGACGCAGAGGATAGCACGGGCGGAGAGCTTGTCCGCGGACGTATCGCGAACAAAGGCACGAGAACCCCAGACCCGGAACACTGACGCATCGCCAACCTCCCCTGTCCAACGCAGTATGGGCGAGGTCTCTGGCAAGGAGACACGGGGCCAGAGGTTGAGCTGATGCGCAGCGTACCGGACCGCAAACGGCCACAAAAATGGGGAGCAGCCGCATGGATCATGGAGGTACGAGCGACCTCCATGACTAAGCCAATGCGGCGCTCAGCAATCCCATTTTGCTGAGGGGAGTCCAGAAGCGTGAAGGAGTGGAGAATGCCCTCCCCACGACAAAAGTCCCGCAAGAGGTTGGAGGAGAACTCACCACCTCTGTCAGAGTGCAGACACAGGACAGGAAGGTCCTGGCCGAACTGCTCGCGGAGCTGGAGATGGACCGTGCGGATCCAAGGGATCAAGACATCAACGACCTGACCCTTGTTGCGCAAGGGGAAGACCGTGGTGTACCGCGTGTAGTCGTCAACTACCAGCAGAAAGTAGCGCTCGCGGCTCTGTCCACTAACGCGGGCTGGGCCCCACACGTCCATGTGGAGAGTCTGCAGGGGAGCAATCGTCGGGGGAAACGAGGAGGAGTGAGGAGCAGCGCGCTGCCGCCCCTCGACGCAATGAAGGCAGGGCGGGGCAGGCGAGGGCGGCAGGGGAGGCAGAGACACGGGAAGAATCGAGAGTGCATGCCACGAAGGCGTGGCAGGGAGGGGTGACCCAGGCAGTGGTGCCACAGAAAAGTCTGGTGCGACAGGAGGCAACACGAGCAAGAGGCAGCTACCTGACCTGACGCGGACACCTGAGCAGACGCAGCTACCTGAGGAGGCTCAGTAGCGATTGTGTACAGACTCGACCCTGGCCGACGAGTGAACGTGGCCTGGTGACGCCCCGTTCGTGTGCACGTGCAGATTGACAAACGCTGACCCCCAGGAGTGGTGGTAGTGACCATCGCATCCTGGAGGGCAGCGGTACTCACCAAGTTCGTAGAGAACGAGGGGAGGTGAATACCTGACAGTGAGCCAAACGGAATCGCCGGACACGGGAGGACAGTGGAGGAACGGGCCACGACCGGGCCCCCAGAGGGGTTAGCCAGTCTGACCGGGACAGGTGCACGAAGAGGAGTGAGAGTGGTGCTGCCACGAAAGAAACAGCGCGAGGCGCCTGAGTCCAACGTGAAGGTGTGCAAGGCCTGAGCAGGCGCAGTACCAGGGAGAGTACCAGACTCACTAGCAGCTGCTATACCTGGGTCAGGCAGCACACACTGGTAACAGTCACCCTCAGCACTAACAGACAAAGCATACACAGGAGAAAGAATAGCATCAAAGTCTAGGTAAAAGATAGCAATCCTAGACCTAAGCAGATCTGCCCAGCGAGGGAGCTCGACGTCGTCACCAAACTCAGCACGCCAAGCGTCGTCGAGGCGGGAGAAGCAGCGGTGCTGAGTGTGGAGCCGCCCGCAAGTCTGACCAGCACGGTCACTCGTGCGAATGACATACGGGCAGCTACCACTTCCCCCAGACGCCCCACGCAAAAACCACTCACGAAGCTGCTGGGGCGACTGGGTCTCGCTCTGACGCTGCTGACGCTGGCCACCTCCACAACCAAGACGCCGAGCGCCAGTCCCACCGCCACCAGTCCCACTGTTGTCAGTGCCGCCACTTCCACCGCTGCCTCTACCAGCGCCACTAGAGCCCCCACTCCCTCCACCAGTCCCACTGCCGCCACCACCTCCACTGCTGCCCCCACCACTACTCCCGCTGCCACCTCCACCACCGCCGCTGCCACCTCCACCACCCTTGCCACCCTTGCCCTTGCTGGTGCGACGCTTCGCACTAGCAGAAGCAGCCCCGACGTCCTCAGCAACAGAGACGTCTTCAGCAGCAGCAGAGGCGTAGGAGGGGGCAAGGGGGGAGGGGGAGCAACCCTCAAAGAAGGGCGGGCGCGGATTGCCACGCGCAGCACCTAGAGCAACTGCACTAGTCTTAGCTGCGAGGAGATGCTGCTCGAGGAGGTCAACAGTGAGGGAGGTGGGGTCAAGGGAGAGAATTTGGTCCCTGACAGAGCGAAGAGAGTCAGGGAGGCGATTGACTATGAAGTAGAGGGTGATGAACATCGGGGGCTGGTTCCTGTCAAGAAACTCAGCAGGGACGGTAGCGCGGTAGCGAGCGTCGCTAGTGCCTAGGTGGGAAACTATGTCCTCTACTGTGGCAAAGGTTGACAGCTCGGGGAACAGGTAGGGCAGAAGCAGGCGGCCTAGAGCAGCAGTGGCAGGCGAGGAGTAGCGGGCGACTACAGCAGCGTACAGTGCCTGGGCTGTCCTGTGCTGTCCAAAGTGGGCGCATTCGTCTAACGGCTGGTGGTTGCGAATGGCCAAGCGGGCAGCAGCGTCGCGAGTAAGCCACCGTGAGCGAGTCCCATTGTCAGCTATGGTGGGAGGGGCAGGAGCGGCGCCTGACGCAAGGTCAAACAGCGAAACACTGTCCTTAGATTCGCTCAGTAGATACAGCTGCAGGTCGTTGAGCCACGTGTCCAACTGAACCGTTCTGCCCTCATGATCGAACGCGAGAACCCTAAGCGAAGCCATAGTGGCGCAGCACGCAGGAGCAGCAGTAGCAGCAGTAGCAGCAGCAGTAGCAGTAGTAGCTGTAGCAGTAGCAGCAGTAGCAGCAGTAGCAGTAGCAGCTGTAGCAGTAGCAGTGGCCAAGGGTCCGAGGGGCTTGGGGCCTAGGGGCCGAGGTGTGAGGGGCGTAGGGGCCAGGGGCCGAGGGGCCTAGGGGCCGAGGTTGAAGGGGCCGCGGGGCAAGGGGAGACGGGGCCGAGGGGTTTGGGGCCTAGGGGCGTTGGGGCCGCGGGGCCAGGGGCAATGGGGCTAAGGGGCCGGGGGCCTAGGTCGACGGGGCCGCGGGGCCAGAATAGTAGGGGCCAGGGGGGGGGCGGGGGCCAAGGGGCGAATGGGCTGCGGGGCCAGGGGAAACGGGGCCGAGGGGCCTGGGGCCTAGGGGCGTTGGGGCCACGGGGCCAGGGGCGACGGGGCCGAGGGGCTGGGGGCCTAGGTCGACGGGGCCGCGGGGCCAGAATAGTAGGGGCCAAGGGGCCGGGGGCCGAGGGGCGAATGGGCCGTGGGGCCAAGGGAAACGGGGCCAAGGGTCCTGGGGCCTAGGGGCGTCGGGGCCGCGGGGCCAGGGGCGACGGGGCCGAGGGGCCGGGGGCCTAGGTCGACGGGGCCGCGGGGCCAGGGGAAACGGGGCCGAGGGGCCTGGGGCCTAGGGGCGTCGGAGCCGAGGGGCCGGGGTCCTAGGTCGACGGGGCCGCGGGGCCAGGAGAGGAGGGGCCGAGGGGCCTCGGGCCTAGAGCGACGGGGCCGCGGGGCCAGGGGCGACGAGGCCGAGGGGCCTGGGGGGGGGGGGCTGGGTCGACGGGGCCGCGGGGGCTGGGGGCCTAGGTTGACGGGGCCGCTGGGTCGAGGTCGACGGGGCCGCGGGGGCCGGGGGCCTAGGTCGACGGGGCCGCAGGGCCAGGGGCGACGGGGCCGGGGGGGCTAGATCGACGGGTCCTAGGCTGACGGGGCCTAGGGGCGATGAGGCCGCGGGGCCAGGGGCTAAGGGGCGACGAGGCTGCGGGGCCAGGGGCTAAGGGGCCGAGGGGCGAGGGCCGAGGGGCCGCGGGGCGAGGGCCGGGGGCCTAGGTCGACGGGGCCGCGAGGGGCGACTGACGACGAGGGTCGCGACAGGCCTAGGGCGACCGAGGGGCCGGGCTAGGGGCGACGGGCCGGGCTAGGGATGGCGATGGGCCGGGGCCTAGGGGCGACGGGCGCGAGGCTAGGCTAGCAGGGCAGCAGGTGTTGGGCCAAAAAAAAAAACGGTCCCAGGAAGGGACCTGCTCTGAAACCATGTCAAAGTTACGAACGAGAATGAATGAACTAGCAAAGAGTTGGGTACAAGTACTAACCCTAATTGGGTTGTACCCCTTATGGGCTACCCCACTATAGCCTACACAATATAAGCTATATAACATTTTGACACGGACGTCACCGACCTTCGCACGTTTGGGTGTACGTGTTACTATCATGTACGCGACGTCACACGGACCAAGCTTGAGGCTAAGGCGCGGGTGGCGATGTACTTGGGACCAAGCGCGGATCACAAGGCGTGGCGTGTGTGGTACTTGGAGCATAGGAATCTCATGGTGTCGCGCGACGTGGTGTTCTATGAAGACACCTTCCCGTCCAAGTCCATGAACGTGCCCTCGGTCATCATCGTCCCTCCTCCCTTGGATGTCGCGGATGAGGCGGATGAAGCTCCTACAGGTTCTCCTCCTAGTACGAATCGTCCCTCCTCCCTTGGATGTCGCGGATGAGGCGGATGAAGCTCCTACAGGTTCTCCTCCTAGTACGAATGAAGGGGGAGAATGGATCAGGTGCGGTTGGAGTGAGTGGGGATGAAGGAAATGGCAAGAAAAGTGACCCTTCGTCTCCTCCTACTATCACTCCCACCCTCGCATCCACTCGCACTCGAAGGAACCCTCATCCCAGCTCCAAGTATTATGGCCATCTCTTGTGGTGGGGGACGATGAGGGAGAGGGAGATGCTATGTGTCTTGAGGCGTACACCGACACCCCGTCCACCTACCAAGGCGCCATGAGCTCGGCGGAAGCAGCGGAATGGGAACGTGCGCTTCAAGAGGAGTATGATTCGCTCATGGCGAACGACGTCTACGAGCTTGTCCCCATGCCTCCCGGCGCCTACCTCGTTGGCTCTCGTTGGGTCTTCAAGAAGAAGCTCGGCCCCAATGGAGAAGTGGAGCGGTACAAGGCGCGGATGGTGGCTCAAGGGCACACTCAAAAGGAGGGTCTTCACTACAACGAGACGTTCGCTCCCGTCAAAAAGTCCGCTACGTTGGAACAACTCTATGTGAAGATGGCGTTTCTCTATGGTCGTCTCAAGGAGGAGGTGTATATGAAGCAACCTCCCGGGTTCGACGACGACTCCGACCGCGTGTGCAAGCTCAAGCGTACGATCTACAGCCTCAACCAAAGCCCTCGTGCATGGTACACGAGGATCGACGAACACTTGCTTTCATTGGGGTTCGTGCGGAGCGAGTGTGATCATGCGTTCTATGCGCTCAACAAGGATGAGAAGAAGCTCATTCTTCTCCTCTATGTCGACGACCTTCTCCTCCTGTCAGTTTCCAAGACCCTTGTAGCGGACGTGAAGACGAAGCTTGCCGCCGAATTCTCTATGCGTGCCGTCGACGCCGTCTCCCACTACCTTGGGATGCACATCGATCGTGATCGAGGGAACAAGACCCTCGCCCTCCACCAACAGAAGTACTTGAAGAGTGTTGTGGATCGTTTCGGCATGATCGAGAGCAAACTTACACCGACACCCATGGAAGCGGGGTTTCATCCCTTGGAGTGCTTGGACGTGTCGTCTCCAACCCCATGGTCGAGCATGTGACGTCGCCTTCTTCGCTACATCAAGGGCACCACTCGAATGGGGTTGCACTACGAGAAGGGACCCATGGTGGTACAAGGCTACACCGATGCGGATTGGGCAGGAGATCCTTCAACCCACCAAAGCACTTCGGGCCATATCTTCACCCTCGTGGGAGGTGCAATAAGTTGGCAAAGCAAGCGCCAAAACTTGATTGCACTTAGCTCCACCGAAGTAGAATACGTGGCGCTCACTCGTGGTGGTACGGAAGCGGTTTGGCTAAGGCGCCTTCTTGCCGAGCTTGGGCACCAACAAGAAGGCCCCACTCCCATCTACGTGGACAACCAAGCCGCCATTGGCCTAGCCAAGAACTCGGTCCTCCACGGAAGGACCAAGCACATTCAAATCCGCCATCACTTTATTCGCAAGCTCGTTGAAGACAACGAAGTCGAGCTTCGTTACATCAAGACCAACTCGCAACCCGCGGACTTCCTCACCAAGCCATTGCCTAGAGATGCTCTTCATGCATGGTAAGACAACACCAAAGAAGCTTTTGAGACAACACCAAGACAAGACATCACCAAATATCAATGTCATCAACAGATTTTGCATAGCAGCAAAGTTTAGACATCGTGATTATAAAACGAAAATAAAACGTCGTCATTGCTCTAATAATCAGACTCCTCAGAATGATCATTGCACCATGGCAGGAGGAGGAGTAACGACCATACGCTCTCATAAGCGTGGTCAAATCTTGGAGATTGTGACGGCTCCCCCTAGCACTGACGCTTCGCAAAAAAATCCTCTGTCATTTACTTCGGGACCGGCAGTGACAAAGTCGAGGTCGCCTTTTTATAAACCTAAGCACGAGACACTAGCCTCTCACGCACTCAAATGAACGCAAGGATGAGACTCAAGGAGAAAAAGGTGACTGGAAGTCAGGAGATGGGAACCACGAGAAGGAGTACAAGGAAAATGAGAAGGAGATTGAGTTTGATAAAAAGAGCGCACTGGCAGAATCTGATAATGGGGATTCTGTCAGAGGCTACCTGAGTGATGATTCTGATGGAGCTGACCTGATTATGTGCGGTCTAATTGCTGCTAAACTGAAATTTACACAAACGCATATTGTGCTTTTTAGTATTCAACAAGGATCATGAACACTATTCTATTACACCTAGACTTGATGAAAGCCTTGCTTTCATCGAACATTCTTTTGTCAACAAATTTCCAAAAGATCCCGTCGACTTATCGATTCAACACGCGATTCGGCTGCTTACAAGTTTCCTTCACGAACGCAAGGGACACAAACTTTGTATGGCAGAGGGTGATTGAAAACGACTGCAAGGATGTGAAGATTTAAGGCTGGATTAGCAAATACCCTAAAAACGCCAACCTTTTCAAGGAATTCGCACTGCATCCGTCGATGATTGAAGTGGTGCTGAAGAATATCCCAACGGAAGTCACACTAGAAGCAGTCAGCAGCATATTGACAATGCTTACCCTAATTAAAAGGGGAAATAGTGCTTTCATGGAAGGCTGGAGTTTTCATCGGATGCACGATCTGTTCTCTGGAATGAGTACTGACGGAATTTGAGGACTTCTGATCCTCGACCCAATGCAGCATGGCAAGGAGCTGGATATCCACTTCCCGTCCCTGAAATGTGTCTACTACATCGAACAGCACATGACTTCTTATCGCATGATTATGTGGATGACGCACTCGATTTCCCAACTTGCAAAACGAGTCACGTCCAGATCACATTTCGCACTCGATTTTTGTTTTCGCAAATGATAGAAACTAGGAAGCTTTCACAACTCCAACAGTTGCACCCGCAGCAAGAGCCCCTACTATAGTAGATGACAACCATCCATTGAACCTTGATGAACACTACTACGACGAGCACTTCGGCGCACTCTAGGATGTTGACAACCCTGGCTTCATTAGAACGCCTCTGCCGTCCATGAGGAACAATATCCCTATGATGCCATCAACACCCCTATTGTGACATCAACCACCGCCACTGCTGACACGTGCACTCATGTTCACTGGACTACACCCAAGACGTTACAACTTGTGCAAACTCTTGCCGACCTTTATGAAGAGTGGGACTTGATGGGGGGCGCGCAGGGAGCTAACAACTAGAAATCCTTATTCAACCTGCTGCAAGAGCGCCACCCTCAATTCCACTTCACTTTGTCAGCCTGCAAAATGAAATTGCTCCGCATCGAGGCCCAGTACCGTCAGCTCCGCGGCCAGGCAACCCATTTTGGAGCTCACCCCCTTATATTTCTAGGCGTGCCAGACGCTGAATCGCTTGACCACTCCGGTGAGGTTGGAGCAGTGCGGGTGCAGCTGACGTGGTGGTCGCTTGGTGAGAAAGTCAACTGCAATGTCAGTCGTAGGGCAGTACGTCAGATTGAGTTTGCCTTTGAAGAAGAAGCATTGCAGCGTGATGTGCTTCGTGCAGTTGACAGAGCCAAGCTTGTTTGCGATCTTGATGTCAGAGGAACGAACGAGAATGAATGCATTGAGCAGAAGTTGGGTACAAGTACTAACCCTAATTGGGTTGTACCCCTTATGGGCTAACCCACTACAGCTTACACAAATCTAAGCTATATATAAGTTTGACACACCCCCACAGGCAAAATGGGGGAGAACAAGAGGTCACAAGACCAGTCAAGAAAAGCAAAGCAAGCTCAGGGTGGATCACAAAGTCACCACACAGTCCGAGCACAAGCAAAGGGCCACAAGGCCAATTCACATGCAGAGTTATACAAAAGAGAATAAACAATACAGTGATCATACCCTAGCAAGTGCAAGCATGCAGGTATATATATAGATCACAGTACAAGCACAGTCAAGCAGTAAGCAAGTGAGGCAAAATAGGCACAAGGCCTAACACAGTAGCGAAGCGCTGATGATCACCAGGCGGAAGTGCCTTGGTGAATACATCAGCATTGTTGGCCCTAGTGGCCACGTACGCAAGACGAAGCTGGCCACGCTGCTGCAACTCTCGAGCAAGGAAGTATCGCAGAGCGATGTGCTTCGTTCTGTGCTCCAGTCTGTGCTCCTAACACAAGGCAATCATGGCCTTGTTGTCTACGTACAGAACTAGAGGTGAACCAGGCTGCTCTCCCAAGTCAGTCAGCAAGTAGGTGAGCCAGCGTAGCTCCTGTGGAGCCATGGCCCCTGCGTAGATCTCAGCCTCACAACTACAGCTGAGAACCGAAGACGAACGGGTAGACCGCCAGGAGACAGAGCCGGAACCAAGGCTGAAGGTGTAACCCTGTGACGACCGCTGCATAGCTGAGTCGTCAGCCCAAGAAGCGTCTGCGTGACCAGTGAGGACAACTGGACCCCGTCCTCCAAGCACGAGCCCCATGCCCGACGTACTGCACAAGTAACGCAGTACCCTCTTCGCAGCATCCCAGTGCACCTTTCGGTGCATACCGAGAGCCACGTAGCGAGCCAGAAGGCTGAGAGGGTACGCGAGGTCAGGTCGTGCGCACGTCATCAGGTACATGAGGCAACCCACAAGCTCTGGGTACGGACCACTCGGCTCTACGGCCTCGTCTGAAGGTGGAGCTGAGTAGACAGAGGAGTGGGCTGTGGCGAGGAGAAGTGGAAGCCGAAGCGCTGAAGGACCTGGTGCACCATGTGTGACTGAGTCAGTGTGATGGTGTGCCGTGCTCTGTCCCGGGTGATCTGCAAGCCAAGATAGCTGCGCAGTTCACCCAAGTCAGTGCAGGTGTGTCTCTTCTGCAGCTCCGAGTTCACAAGGGTCAGCGCCTCTGTGTTAGCAATGGCAAAGACGAGGTCGTCTACGTACACGAGGACGTAGAACGGCGGCAGCAAGGTGTCGGTGCGGAGAAACAGCGACGGGTCAGCAGTAGCAGGAGCAAACCCAAGAGCCGCAAGTGTAGTCTTCAGTGTGTCGTGCCACTTGCGAGGCGCCTGGCGAAGACCGTAGACCGGGCGGCAGAGGCTCCACTGGGTAACTGCAGGAAACAACCCAGTGAAGCCAGGTGGGTGGCGTAGCCAGATTTTCTTGTGGAGGCTGCCCTGCAGGAAAGCTGTGCTGAAGTCCAGAGAGTGTACCTCGTAGTCACGCTGAGCAGCGACGTGCAGCAACACCCGAAGAGTAGTCATCTTCGGGGTGGGGAAGGTCTGGAAGTAGTCAACTCCCTGTGGCTGACTGAAGCTTCGAGCAACGTAACGCGCCTTGAAGGCAGGCGGAGAACCCGGCGGCCGCTTCACCCTGAAGATCCACATGCCATCCACTATGTTCGCCCCAGGTGGGGGAACCTCGTCGACGTAGGTGCCTGTGGACTTCCAGGATGCCATCTCGGCATCCATGGCTGCGTGCCACTGAGAGGAGTAAGGACCCGTAATTGCCTCTGCGTAAGAGCGCAGGGTCGAGATGTCTGGTGCATCCGGGTCTTCCTCAGGGGCAAGCAGCATGGAAGCGAAACGAGGTACAGCAGCTGCAAGACACTCAAAGTCCTCCTGCCTGTCCTCAAGGACGTCTGTGCAAAGAGCACACTGACCCCCGACGGACGGAGGACTGGCAGACGCAGACTCAGCAACAAGAGCAGTGGCGTAGTCTAGACGGCAGGCAACAGCTGTGAGAGTACGCCGACGTTCGACATATTTCTCATTTCCATATTTTTACTCCATCTTATTCTCCTTATTTTCCTCTTTTATTTGCACTTTATTTCACCTCAATCGGACTACTATTCTATTTTCTAGAGCTTTCCGATTATTTCACTTATTTGGTATTTTCGGCACCGACATTTACATTATACGGCACCGACAGCACCGACAGTGGTGTACAAGGCGTAATCTCGCCAGAATCCGAAGTGCCAATGGGCTTGCGTGCTTATGCGCACTTGTGATTATCTATTCTAGAAGAGCGCGTTCCCGAAGGTTCGGATTATATGTTGTTTCTATGTATTTATGAGTATAAATACGCCTTAAACTCACCTTTAGTGCAACATTCTCGAGTGGAAATTCGATCTTGTGACACTTGGTAATCAGAGCCGTTCACTCGCGGAGTTTCAGCTAAGCAGCGCGCTCAAGAAATTCCTGCTTCGAAAAACCGCCGGGGGCGACGAATTCGGCGCCGACGCTGGTAAGCACCTGATTCCGCGTTTTTTGAATAACCCCACTCGCGTGTTTTTTGAATAGGATCGTGAGTTCGATTGTTGGCGAAAACGTTTGCGATACAGGGACGACAATTGCGAATTGTCGGGACCTATATCAAGCGGTGCAGAAGTAGCGAGACTGACGCGCGACGGATCGAACAACTTCGGGTGAAAACACGCGTCATGGCGAAAATTGCGACAGAAGCAGAATCGATCGTGACTTCGCAGCAGTCGCGAAATTTTCCCAAGCCCCCAATACATTTGATGGGGAAATCGACGCTAGGCGCTGGCTTTTGGCGATCGAAATTTATTTCGCCGCCATTGGATGGACAGCACCAGCACTCGACAGAAACAGAATTAATTTTGCAGCAACACTACTACGCGGACCAGCAATTGAATGGATAAGCGGAAGCGGTTTATTAAACCAAGGTGAAGCGACGTGGCAGCAGTTCCGAGAACGATTACTACAATGTTTTGAGCCGATTAATGCAGCGTTTATCGCCCGCGACAAAATACATCGTCATCGACAAATCGGGAGCATCGCGAACTACACGCAACAAATGGAGTTGTTCAACCGCATCCCCGACGTCACGGAAGGCGAAAAAATTAGAGCATTCATCGCGGGGCTGAAAAAAGAAACACGACAACATGTTGCGGCCGCAAATTGGAGCAGCTACAACGACGTCGTATCGGCAGCGGAACGTTTCGACGTAACCACGATCGGAACACGACGACTTCATGGACAAGCTAGACGACATGGAGGACACTTGGCTAACCCCGCGTACGCCGACCTGATGCAACTCGATCGAAACGACGCGAAGGCAAGACCAAAGAAGAACAAATCTAAGTGTTCTTTCTGCGGCAAGCCCGGACATCGACTCATCGATTGTGACGAAATGAAAACTGCACGTTCAGCGCTTAGGGACCGCAGCAGTAGAGCAGATTTAATGCGAATATTGGAGGATCGTGGAGTGAATTTTTCAAACCACGAACGGACTCTACCAGGGAAAATCGCCGAGGGAAAAAAAATCTATGCGACACAAGACCCTGCTGGACCCGGACAACTCCAAAAAGGCCCTGTAAAAAGTAAGCACCCCTTCAAAATATCATACAAGGATGCTTTACTTGGAAAAAATTCCCTTGGGTCTACGGCCTTTGTGAAATCACGAGAGAGGCTCCAGAAGAAAAAGAATGTACGGTACGACAACTACAGCAGCTGCGCATGGGGAACCAACAACGGAGCGTGGAAGATCGACCTTCCAACGACGACATCGTCCTCTCTCTGAAAAACCAGCCCACGTCGACCAACCGGTCCCCACGGAAGAAGTCGGTGGCGCTGAAGCAGCTCAAGAGGGAGCTGGAGGTCAACATGAAGCTGTGACGACCTCAAACCTCCTCTACAGATGCATCTGCAACATCTGAAACATCTACGGTATCTACCCCATCTATGAATTCTACTACGAGCTCGAGAACCACGTCGTCGACAACAACAAAAAATCATGGCAATAGGGAACGGCAGGACCGGCCATCTGCCACCCCAGGAGAAAACACAGAGCTATGGGAAATGCCCTATGATCCAATCAACGAGACGATCAACGGGTACAACGAGCAACGCCAACCACTTTTGCTCGAGGTGATGTGCAATGGACGACGCCTCCAAGCACTCGTGGACAGCGGAGCATCCCATTCAGTATGCGACAAAACAACCCTCGAACGCATCAATGAGAAGTACACGCCTTCAAACTTCACAGCTACGATGGTTGACGGAAGCAAATTACAAGTCTATGGCGAAGCAGCGTTACACCTGCAGATGGGTCCTCTTCGCTGGAAACTGACCCTACCCGTCACCAACATCAAAGGGCTAGACTTGATTCTTGGGGAGAGATTTTCTGAAGAAGTTCAACCCCGAGATCAACTGGGTCACCCGCACGGCGAGTATTTACAATCAAGACAGAAGAGTTCCTCTTCCGAATTGGAGCAACACGGGAGATATTCCGGAGGAGACTCTCGCACGCTTCGAGAAGGACGTGAAGCAAACCATGGCAGGGTTTGTTGCACTGGTTACCAACGAGGACGAAGGAGAGAGAAAAATGCTCGAGCTTCCACCAGCAATCCAAAAACTTCTAGAAGAGTTCGAAGACGTTCTCCCTGACGACCTTCCAGACCAATTGCCGCCATACCGAACCCACCAGCACGAGATCATCGAAGAACCTGGTTCAAAACCGACCTTCCGAGCACCATATCGACTCAGCCCTACCGAGTTGGCCGACATGAAGAAGCAGATCGAGTACCTTCTGGACAAAGGACTCATTCGACCATCAACATCACCATACGGTGCACCAGTGCTTTTCACACCAAAACCTGACGGAAGCCTACGCATGTGCATCGACTACCGAGCCCTCAACAAGCAGACGATAAAGAACAAGTATCCGATTCCACGGATCGACGATCTACTTGACCAGCTTCGTGGAGCCACAGTATTCTCAAAACTCGATTTGAGATCGGGGTATTGGCAGATCCGGATGGCGGATAACTCCATCCATAAGACAGCGTTTCGGACACGATACGGATCCTACGAGTACCTCGTCATGCCGTTCGGACTCACCAACGCACCCGCTACATTCCAGGCCAAAATGAACCATATTCTTAGGCCTCTACTCGACGAATGCGTGGTGGTGTACCTGGACGACATCCTGATCTACTCGAGGGACCTGAAGCAGCACATCGAACACCTACGACGTGTCTTCGAGATACTTCGACGGGAGAAGTTCTACGTCAAGTTATCCAAGAGCGAGTTTGCCTTGAAGAAAGTTCAGTTCCTTGGACACATGGTGAGCGCTCAAGGAGTCCATGTCGACCCAAAGAAGATCGAAGCCGTACGTATGTGGAAAACACCGGAGAACGTGAAGGAACTTCAGCAATTCCTTGGCTTTCCGAACTGCTATAATCGGTTCGTGCCACAGTATGCGAAGATTGCAACACCTCTCACCAATCTACTGAAGAAGAATACACCGTTCAAGTGGGAGGATGTGCACCAGCAAGCCATGGAGCAGTTGAAGACCGCACTCACGTCCGCACCCGTCCTGATCCTGCCAGATCCAGAAAAAGACTACGTCATCGAAGCTGACGCTAGCGACCAAGCAGTTGGAGCAGTCTTGATGCAAGACCAAGGGAAAGGACTACAACCAATCGCTTACCTCAGCAAGAAATTGCACGGGGCAGAACTCAACTACCCGATTCACGACAAAGAGGCCTTAGCGATCATCACCGCATTCAAGACATGGCGATGCTACCTCGAAGGGAGAAAGACCACGGTCTACACTGACCATTGCAGCCTAAAATACCTGAAAACGCAGCCGACCCTCTCCAGACGACAAGTCAGGTGGATTGACTTCCTCGAGACGCACTTCGACTACGACATCGTGTACAAGCCGGGACACAAGAATAAGGCAGACGCACTGAGCCGGCCTGGACACGTTGCCGCCATACAGATTGAGGGGATGAATCCGCTACTCAAGGGACTCTTCACGCACGGGTATACCATCGACCCCGAGATTCCCTTAGCAGAGAAAAGGAAATTGTTGCAGTGGGACCACGACGTCGCACTACGCAAAGGATCAACAAAGATATGGGTACCCAACTACCCGCCTCTTCGGCAGTTGCTTCTCGAAGAATTCCATGACGTGCTCTACGCTGGACACTTCGGGAGTAACAAGACTCTTGCCGGGATTGCGAAAGTCTACTACTGGCCTCACATGGCAAAAGACGTGCAAAAGTTTGTCACTTTGTGCGACACGTGCCAGCGGATGAAAAGCAGTAAGCAGAAGAAAGCAGGACTTCTTCAGCCTTTACCCGTCCCGGAACAGCCTTGGCAAGTGGTCAGCTTGGATTTCATCACCGGTTTACCACCTACCAACGCGGGGCATGACGCCATCCTGGTCGTCATCGACAAATTCTCAAAGATGGGACACTTCATTCCGACACATACAACCGCACGCACGGAGGAAACGGCACAACTATTCCTCAAACACATCATCTCACAGCACGGGATCCCAACAACCCTCATATCCGACAGGGACCCCAAGTTTACTAGCAAGTTCTGGAAAGAGCTCATGTCGCTCATGGGGACATGCCTAGTAATGTCATCTGCATATCATCCCCAGACCGATGGGCAGACAGAGCGCTTGAACCAAATTGTGGAACAACTCTTGCGCGCAGCGTGCAAGGACGACATTAACAAGTGGGACTTGCACTTGCCGGTGTTGGAGTTCGCCTACAATAATGCGAAGCATGCCGCAACAGGAGAGACCCCATTTTTCCTCTGTTACGGACGACATCCACCAACTCCACAACAGCCGACAGTACCTGCAACTGTCCAACCCGCGCACGACTTCGTTACCACAATGCAGCAGCTTTGGGATCGGACACACAAGCGTCTACAGGACATACATTCTTCACAGAAACGCTTGGCCGATCGCCATCGGCGTGATCATACCATTGCGGTTGGTGACCATGTGCTTCTCGACATATGCAACCTCAACCTCGGTCACCTTCCATCCAAGTTACGACCTCGCTTCTGCGGACCTTTCCTCGTAGAAGAGCAGGTCACTCCAGTCACATTCCGCTTGCGCCTACCAGCTTCTTGGAAGATTCATACCGCCTTCCACGTGCAGCTTCTTAAACCCTATCAAGATCCAAATAAGCTGTACACGGGACGCCAACCTCCGCCGCCGCCTCCAGTCCTCGTGAATGATGAACTTGAGTACGAGGTTGGATCTGTGCTTGCACATCGTCGTCGTCGGCATGGCGCCCTGGAGTTTCTCGTACGCTGGAAAGGCTATGATCCTTCTGAGGACAGCTGGGTCTCTGAAGAAGACATGAGTAACGCCCGACGTTCTCTCCGCGACTATCTTGTCAAGCAGGGTGTTACATCTACCACCCAGCTTTGAGGGGGGGAAGTGTGAGAGTACGCCGACGTTCGACATATTTCTCATTTCCATATTTTTACTCCATCTTACTCTCCTTATTTTCCTCTTTCATTTGCACTTTATTTCACCTCAATCGGACTACTATTCTATTTTCAAGAGCTTTCCTATTATTTCACTTATTTGGTATTTTCGGCACCGACATTTACATTATACGGCACCGACAGCACCGACAGTGGTGTACAAGGCGTAATCTCGCCATAATCCGAAGTGCCAATGGGCTTGTGTGCTTATGCGCACTTGTGATTATCTATTATAGAAGAGCGCGTTCCCGAAGGTTCGGATTATCTATTGTTTCTATGTATTTCTGAGTATAAATACGCCTTGTACTCACCTTTAGTGCAACATTCTCGAGTGGAAATTCGATCCTGTAACAACCAGCACCTCCTGAGTCCGCACCCCCAGTGTCACCACCCCCAGCAGCACCAGAGTCCACAGCGACAGGCTGTGGAGGCAGCAAAGACGATCGAGGCGGAAAACCACGAGGGGTCTCCAAGCGTGGGGAGCGGCGAGTGGTCGCCGTGTCGTCAGCAACAGGTTCACCCCCCTCAGCTGGGCCAGAGGTGTCAGAGGAGACCTCGAAAGGCTCAACCAAGGGGGGTGGGTTGACCTGAAATACACCTAAGGGAGTGGGACCCTGTGGGGGGAGGGGGTCTACCGGGGGGGGGGGTCCTAGAACCAGGAAGAGGGGTGGCGGGGGGACTGGAGAATACACGTGCGGGTGGAGACGGTAGAAGCAGACCGACTCGTCAAAGGTGACGTCTTAGGAGGACAGGACGTGGCGCGAGGCAGGGTGGTAAAACTGCTAGGGCGGGGTGTCAGTGGAGAAGCCAAGGAAGACGCAGCGAAGAGTGCGAGGAGAGAGCTTGCCCGTGGTGGTATCACGGACAAGGGAGAGCGCGCCCCAGACGCAAAACGACGACGCATTGCCAACCTCCCCCGTCCAACGCAGTGTAGGCGAGGTCTTTGGCACAGAGACATGGGGCCAGAGGTTGAGCTGATGTGCGGTGTACTGGACCGCAAATGGCCACAGAAAATGGGGAGCAGCCGCATGGATCATGGAGGTGCGAGCAACCTCCATGATCAAGCCAATGCGGCGCTCAGCAATCCCATTATGCTGTGGAGAAGCCGGAAGCGTGAACGACTGGGCGATGCCCTCCGCACGACAAATGTCCTCAAGGAGGCGGGAGGAAAACTCACCGCCTCTGTTAGAGTGCAGTCGCAGGACCTGAAGGTCCTGCTGAAACCGCGCGCACAGCTGGCGACGAACAGTGCGGATCCAGGGGATCAAAACCCCGCGGACACCCACTTTGCTCTGCAAGGGGAAGACCGTGGTGTAGCGCGTGTAGTCGTCAACAACCAGCAAAAAGTAGAGCTCGTGGTCCTGTTCATGGACGCGGGCGGGGCCCAACACGTCCATGTGGAGAGTCCACAGAGGAGCAGTGGTCGGAGGAAAGGAGGAGTGAGGAGCAGCGCGCTGCCGCCCCTCGACGCAGGGAAGACACGGCAGTGCAAGGAGCGCGGGGGCGGGGGCAGAAACCTGGGGAGGCCGGAGACAAGGAGACGAGAGTGCATGCCACGCAGGCGCGGGAGGGAGGGGTGACCAAGACGGTGGTGCCAGAGGAGAGACAGGTGCGTGAGAAGGCGACACGAACAAGACGCAGCTAACTGACCGGACGCAGCTACCTGTGGAGACTCAGTGGTTAGTGTGTACAGGCCAGACCCAAGTCTCCGAGTGAACGTGGCGAGGTGGGCGCCAGTCCGTGAGTCCGTACAGATTGCCACAAGCTCACCCCCAAGAGAAGTCACAGTGAAAAACTGGTCTTGGAGGACAGCGTTACTCACCAAGTTCGTAGTGAACGAGGGGAGGTGGAGACCTGCAAGCGAGCCGGAAGGGGCCGCCGGACACGAGAGAACGGTGGAGGCACGTGCTACGAGTAGGCCCCCAGAGGGGTCAGCCAGAGTGTTAGGAACAGGTGCAGTGAGCGGTGTGACTGTGGTGCAGTCGCGGAAGAAGAAGCGAGACGCGCCTGAGCCAATCATGAAGGTGTGCAAAGCCTCCACAGGAGCTGCACCTATGCTAACAGGCTCACAAGCACCTAGAGTAGTAGCCTCTGCACTACCAGGGACTCGTCGCTGAGAAACCCACTCCCTAAGCTGCTGTAGAGAGAGGGTCTTCTGCTGACGCTGATGCTGCTGGTGTCTAGTACCTCCAGTACCAGTACCCCAACCTGAGCGGCCTCGCTGAATAACCCACTCTCGAAGATGCTGTGGCGAGAAAGTCTCCTGGCAACGAGACTTCCGCTGCTGTCCAGTACCTCCAGTACCTCTAGCACAAGTACCCCAACTGGAGTGGCCTCGCCGAATAACCCACTCGCGAAGCTACTGTGGCGATAGAGTCTCTGGCTGATGCTGCTGCTGCTGCTGTCCACCCCCAGACGCTGCTATGACCGTGGTAGTGGCCATGACAGGCAGTGGCAGTCAGAAGCAGCGCCGCAAGGGCGGCAGTAGCGACTGCTGCAGCTGCAGCTGTAGCAGTAGTGGTATTCGCTATAGTGGCAAGTGCTGTGGCTGCAACAACAGAGGCAGTGGCTGGGCAGTAGGGTGCATGGGCAGCAGAGCGCGCACGGGCAGCAGGGCGCTCACTAGCAGCAGGGCGTGCGGGCAGCGGGGCACGCGAGCAGCATGGCACGCGCTAGTAGCAGGGCGCGCTGGCAGTAGGGCGCGCGCTAGCAGCAGGGCACACGTGCAGCAAGGCGCGTAGGGTGCGGGGAGCACAGGCACGCGGGTGGAAGGGCAGCGCGGGCTGCAGGGCGGCGCGCAAACAGAGCGCGCGGGCTGCAGGGCTGCAGGGCACGGGGAGTGTGCGGGCCTGCAGGGCGCGGGGGGCATGCGGGCTGCAGGGCGCACGGCCTGCAGGGCACACGTCTTGCAGGGCGCACGGGCTGCAGGGCCCGCGGGTTGCAGAGAAGGGCATTGTGCGGGCTGCAGGGCAGGGCAGCGTGCGGGCTGCAGGGCAGGGCGGCGCGCGGGCTGCAGGGCAGGGTGGCGCGCGGGCTACAGGGAAGGGCAGCGCGCGGGCTGCAGGGCAGGGCGACACGGGGGCTGCAGGGCAGGGCGACACGCGGGCTGCAGGTCAGGGCGGCACGCGGGCTGTAGGGCAAGGCAGCGCGCGGGCTGCAGGGCAAGGCGGCGCGTATGCTGTAGGGTGGCGTGCGGGCAGAGCGGCGCGCGGGCTGCAGGGCAGGGCAGCGCGCGGGCTGCAGGGCAGGGCGGCACGCGTTGCTGTACTTGCAGGAACACGGGAGGCCGCTCTGGCTTCACCAACTGCAGGTGCACTGCCCAACTCGGTCTTGCCGACAAACTCCTGAACTAGGTGTATCAGCTTATCCGGTACCAAGACATTGCAGAATTGGGCAATTGCCTTCTGATTCCTCCTCTCCCACTTCAGTCGTGCATCATCCGATGCAGGTCGCTCCTCCGATCCATCAAAGCACCCCCACAGATCATGCGCCTCTGCTTATTGTTCGAACCGAAAGCTCCAAGTCCAATGGTCGCTCCCATCAAATTTTGACGCACTCTCCAGCTTCCCATCGCCCGAGTCATGATCCAT
The DNA here is from genome assembly GCA_947471745.1 of Closterium sp. Naga37s-1. Taxonomy (NCBI): domain Eukaryota; kingdom Viridiplantae; phylum Streptophyta; class Zygnematophyceae; order Desmidiales; family Closteriaceae; genus Closterium; species Closterium sp. Naga37s-1. The sequence goes on along the minus strand of CANJKZ010000382.1, from coordinate 1,400,024 downwards.
TTGCGGCAGCGACACTGACGATTGAAGTTGAGGTGGTGGTGGAGGCAACGGCGGCGGCAGTGTAGACGACGTGGGCCGATTCACCCCCTCTTGGTTTTTGGAGCGTAATTCTGCGCTCGAACCTCCAATTGACAAGCCGTTTAATTCAGCCGAATCCTCGTTTCGAGATCGTTCCAGTGAAGTATTGCACTCCTGGATCCCGCTGTCCACTTAAACTCGTCGAAGTTGGCAGATTTTGCAAGGACGAAGACTCGCCCTCTAATCTCTTTTCTGCACTCTAAATCTTCTCCTATCCTAGATTTTATAGTTCGGCCGTGACTGAATTTTGCGAATTGCGTCCGATCTGCTAGTCGAATGGTGACAACGCCGAGGCAACTGTTGTAGACCGTGACGATACCTTTTTAACGGTATGCTGCATGTCCTGATCGACGAATGTTGATCGAGCCCCTCTGTGAGTGGATGTCTCTCTTCTCGTCCTTCCAAACGGATCCATATGATTTCCAGCGGGTTTATTTTCTCCTCCTCCCCTCTCACGCTCAGAGTCCGCCACAATGCAATTGTGGCAGCCCTTTGGCTATTTAGCTTCCACCAAGGTATTGTGGTCCAATCCCTTGAGTAACTTCCTATTCGAGCAGATTGTTAGGCTTTCTTTGCCCTGATACCATGTTAGAATGGTCTAAGAGAATATCGGAAGCTATAGTGGCCTTAGAACCTCCCCGTAAAGCCTAGAATTCTTAGAAGCCAACTTGGGCATGAACCATGCTAGAACTAAGAGAGTTTTCAAGAAATGTGTCTAAACAAAAGATAACCTTAGAGTGTGTTCCTACGGGCCTGTTATCAGGGTACCTGATATCAGGCTCGAAGGTCCTCGAGGTTTTCGTTATAGAACTCCGTTTCTAAGAATTGAAAACTCTGTATCGCGCGACAAGAATTTGCGCACGAAATTGTTCTGACGTGGCGTATCAGATGATCACACTGCAAATATTTCTGATGCGATTTCAATTTCACGTGCAAGTAGATCTCTGTTTTGTTGGATGTGGCTTGCTTCTTCATCGCGTGCGGCAATTGCCAGAGATTTTTTCACAAATGACGGAACGAGTCAATAGAGTAATGTTCAGGCGTTTCATTTCAAACCAAATCCACCGAAACTATTTCATGGCAGCACAGAAAACAGTCATCCAAGAGTTTCTACTCGAACTCCATAGGCCACACAAAATCACCCAATAAATTTTCGTATTAAGCCGAGAAATGAGTGGTTTGTGCGAGTCTGACTAGAGGTTGGCCTGATAACAGATCGTAGGAACACGCTCTTAACCCATAGGGTTTGGGAGGTGGTCCGCTCCGAAGAGTGTACACCACAAGTTCTCCCAACCCAACCAATGATTAGTACCAACACTGATCGGAAAGATTTTTTTAGACGAATGCTGATAGAAAGTTTTTTTCCAAGGACCGACACTGACGAAAAAGCGGTGCCCAAAACCAATCAGAAGGCCTGATGTGCACCCCCGCTTTAAGCATGTTGTATTGGCCAGGCCCCACGATATCAGGGTACACCCCGATTACCCTGATTTCAGGATAGTGCCAGGTGTTTTCCCTGCAACTTGAGGATGATGGTATACTTTACACTGTCACTTTAGGATATGTTTTGTGTTGAGCCCTGAAATTTCACGAAGGCCTTGAGATTTTGCCCTGAAGCATCAGGACGAAGCTAGAGGACTGCCCTGACGCGTATGCAGAAGCGGAAGGGGTGTGGTGTTGAGATAGGAAAACAGGAATGATGAATGACTAGCAACAAGGAGATACAAGTATGAAACCCGAACTGGGGTTGTACCCTATACTGAGCATCTCACTATTGCCTAGCAGAACTAAGAACATACAAATATGTTTTGACACACCCCCCTAGGCAAAGTAAGGGATAGCCAATACAACAAACGGTCACAAGACCAAACAGGCAAGAGAACAAAGCAATGCAACGCCCAGTGTGGATCTCAAGATCACCATTCATTCTGAGCACAAGAAAGTGGCCACAAGGCCACTTCACATGCAGAGTTATAATAGCAAGGCAGTACACTGATCACAACCTAGAAAGAGTAGACATGCAGGTATAAATATAGATATCAGTATACAACAAGTGCAAGATCAAGAGACAAGCAGGTGAGACAGAGTGGGCACAAGCCCAAGAGCGGTGCAAAAACGTTGATGATCACCAAACCCAAGGGCCTTGGTGAAGACATCAGCAGTGCTGGCCCAAGAGGCCACGAAGGAAAGGCGAAGAGCAATGTGCTTCGTTCTGTGCTCCAATCTTTGCTCGTGACACAAGGCAAGCATGGCCTTGTTGTCGACGTACAGAACTGGAGGAGAAGGAGGTCGCTCCCCCAAGTCGGTCAGCAGGTAGGTCAGCCAGCGTAGCTCCTGTGCAGCCATAGCCCTAGCGTAGATCTCAGCCTCACAGCTGGAACCAAGCACAGAAGAAGAACGAGTGGACCTCCACGAGACAGAACCAGAGCCAAGACTGAAGGTGTAACCCTGTGACGAACGTTGAGTCGCCTGGTCATCAGCCCAAGAAGCGTCGGAGTGTCCTGTGAGTACCACTAAACCCCGTCCTCCAAGCACGAGCCCCATGCCCGATGTACTGCACAAGTAATGCAGTACCCTCTTCGCAGCATCCCAGTGCACCTTTCGATGTCGACCGGGAGCCACGTAGCGAGCCAGGAGGCTGAGAGGGTACGCGAGGTCAGGTGGTGTGCACGTCATTAGGTACATGAGGCAGCCCACAAGCTCTGGATACGGACCACTTGGCTTTACGGACTCGTCCGAAGGTGGAGCTGAGAGCGAGCGACCAGTAGGTAGAGGAGTCGGCTGTGACGAGGAGTACTGGAAGCCGAAGCGCCGAAGGTCGTGGTGCACCATGTGTGACTGAGTCAGGGTGATGGTGCACCGTGCTCTGTCCCGGGTGATCTGCAAGCCAAGATAGCTCCACAACTCACCCAGATCAGTGCAAGTGTGTCTCTCCTGCAGCCCCGCCTTCACAAGGGCCAGCGCCTCAGTGTCAGCAGTAGCAGAAACCAAGTCGTCGACGTACACGAAAACGTAGAACGGCGGCCGAGAAGTGTCGGCGCATAGAAACAGCGACCGGTCAGCAGAGGAAGGACCAAACCCAAGAGCCGCAAGTGTCGTCCTCAGTGTGTGGTGCCACTCGCTGGGCGCCTGGCAGAGACCATAGACTGGCCGCCGGAGGCTCCACTAGGTACCGCAGGAAACGACCCAGTGAAGCCAGGTGGGCGGCGCAGCCAGATCTCCTCGTGAAGGCTGCCATGCGAGAAAGCTGTGGAGAAGTCGAGGGAGTGCAGCTCGTAGTCACGCTGTGCTGCAACGTGTAGCAAGTCCCGAATAGTAGTCATCTTCGGGGTGGGGGAGAAGGTCTGGAAGAAGTCGACCCCTTGTCGCTGACTGAAGCCTCGAGCAGCATAACGCGCCTTGAAGGCAGGCGGAGAACCCGGCGGCCGCTTCACTCTGAAAATCCACATACCATCGACTATGTTCGCCCCAGGAGGACAAACCTCGTCGGCGTAGGTGCCTGTGGACTTCTAGGAAGCCATCTCTGCGTCCATGGCTGTCTACCACTGAGAGGAGTACTCACCCGCGATAGCCTCCGCGTAAGAGCGCGGGGTAGGGATTTCAGGTGCATCCGGGTCTCCCTCAGGGCAAAGCAGCATGGATGCGAAACGAGGTAAAGCGGCCGCAAGACACTCAAGCTCAAACTGTTTGTCCTTAAGGACGTCACTGCTAAGGGCAGGCTCACCCCTGAGGGATGGAGGACAGACAGACTCATGCTCGGTAACAAGACTCGTGACGTAGTTAAGACGGCGTCTAGCAACCAAGTCGACTAGCTTAGTGACTATCGAAAACGCAGCAGTGGACTCAAAGTCAGGGTCAGTGACGACGGTAGCGAGGAGACGCATGATAGTAGGACTGGCAGCACGAGCAAGGTCAGACGCAGGGTCAGGACCGTCAAGAAGAGAGGACGCCGGAGGAGATGCCAGAGGAACACGCTGTGGAACAGAGGAAGGACGAAGTGCCATAACGTGAGTGCCAAGGACAGCAGGAGGACGAGGACGAGCGATACGATGAGCACGAATAGGTGTGGAAGCACGAGTCTCAGGCTCACGACGCTCAGTCAGGGACTCGGTCACCTCAGTGTGAGGAGCAGGAGCAGGGAGCAAGGAGCCAGGCAGTAGCTGTGGCTGAGACTGGTCTATCGGTGGACACAGGAGAGGTGGAGTAAGGCCAATGGAAGACGGGAGACTAAGAACCTGGCAAAGGACCGAGTCAGGCGGCGGCAAGGACGACTGCGGCAGCGGGTAGAAAAACAGTTGGCGCGGGGCAGTACCCATGCCGTCAGCAGCTCCAACTCCAGCACCAGCACCTCCAGCACCAGCAGCTCCAGTAGCACCTCCAGCACCTCCAGCACCTCCAGCACCAGAAGTTCCACCAGTTCCGGCAGCGCTAGCACCTCTAGTACCTCCAGTACCTCCAGCTCGAGCGCCTCCAGCACCTGCAGTACCTCCAGAGCCAGCAGCTCTAGTAGCACCTCCAGCACCTCCAGTACCTCCAGCTCTAGCGCCTCCAGCACCAGCAGTACCTCCAGCACCTCCTGTGCCAGCAGCTCCAGTAGCACCTCCAGCACCTCCAGCACCAGCAGCACCAGCAGCACAACCTGCTCCGGCAGCTCTAGCACCTCTAGTACGAGCACCTCCAGGACCAGCAGCTCTAGCAACTCCAGTACCTCCAGTGCCTCCAGCTCTAGCGCCAGCAGCACCTCCAGTACCTCCAGCTCTGACAGCTCCAGCACCTCCAGGACCAGCAGCTCAAGGAGCTGTAAAACTCCAAGCTCGAGCACCATAGCTCCAACACTAGGACTCGCAGCACCCCCAGAGTCAGCACCCCCAGAGTCAGCACCCCCAGAGTCAGCACTCCCAGAGTCAGCACCCCCAGAACCCTCACCCCCAGTCCCAGCACCCCCAGGACCAGCACCTCCTGCGTCCTCACCTCCACTGTCACCACCCCCAGCAGCACCAGTGTCCACAGCTACAGGCTGCAGAGGCGGTGAAGACAGTTGAGGCAGAAAACAAGGAGGGGTCTTCAAGCGTGGAGATCGACGAGTGGTCGTTGTGTCATCGGCAGCGGGGTCACCCCCCTTTGCTGGGCCAGAGGTGTCAGAGGAGATCACCAAAGGCTCAATCAAGAGGGGGGGGGGGTCTACCTGAGAGACACTTGAGGGAGCAAGAACCTGTGGGAGGAGGGGGTCTACTGGGGGGGGACTGGTACCAGGAAGAGAGGCGTCAGGAGGACCGGGTGGGACACGTGCGAGTGTAGTCTGTAGAAATAGGCAGACTCGTCAAAGGTGACGTCCTGTGAGGACAGGACCCGACGCGAGCGAGGGTGGTAAAAGTGCCACGGTGGGGCGTTGGTGGGGAAGCCCAGGAAGGCGCAGCGGAGAGTGCGAGGAGAGAGCTTACTCGCGGTGGTATCGCGAACAAGGGAGAGCATGCCCCAGACCCAAAACGCCACCACATCGCCAGCCTTTCCCGTCCAACGGAGTGTGGGCGAGGTCTCTGGCAACGAGACACGGGGCCGGAGGTTGAGCTGATGTGCATCGTATCAAATCGCAAATGGCCACAGAAAATGGGGAGCAGCTGCATGGATCATTGAGGTACGAGCAACCTCCATGATCAAGCTAATGCGACGCTCTGCAATCCCATTTTTCTGCGGAGAGGCCGGAAGCATGAACGACTGGACGATGCCCTCGTCTCTACAGAACTCCGCAAGGAGGCCGGAAGAGAACTCACCCCCCCTGTCAAAGTATAGACGCAGGACTGGAAGGTCCCGCCGTAACCGCTCGCGCACCTGGTGACGAGTAGCGACGATCCAGGGGATCAAAACACCTCGGACGTCCACCTTGCTGCGCAAGGGGAATACCATGGTGTAGCGCATGTAGTTGTCAACGACCAGCAAGAAGTAGCGCTCCTGGTCCGTCCCATGGACGGGGGCCGGGCCCCACACGTCCATGTGGAGAGTCTGCACAGGAGTAGTGGTCGAAGGAAAACGAGGAGGAGTGAGGAGCGGCGCGCTGCCGCCCCTCGACGCAAGGAAGGCACGGCGGGGCAAGCAAGCGCGGGAGAGGGGGCGGGAACTTGGGAAGGCCAGAGACAAGGAGACAAGAGTGCATGCTGCGTAGACGCGGCAGAGAGGGGTGACCGAGGCGGTGGTGCCAGAGGAGAGTCTGGTGGGAGAGTACCCGGCACAAGCACGACGCAACGAGCTGACCAGACGCAGACACCTGACTCGACGCCGCAACCTGACCTGACGCAGCCACCTGTGCAGACGCAGTGGTCAAGGTGTACAGAGTGGACCCAGGCTGCCGAGTGAACGTAGCAAGGTGACGGCCAGTCCGGGAGCACGTACAGATCGACACACGCTGCCCTCCAGGAGTAAAGGTATCAACCAATGCATCCTGAAGGACTGCGTTGCTCACCAAGTTCTTCGAGAACGAGGGGAGGTGGAGACCTGAAAGAGCTCCGGAGGGGACTGTCGCACACTGGAGGACAGGGGAGGCTCGTGCAACGTCGGGGCCCCCAGAGGGGTCAGCCAGTGAGATCAGCACTTGTGCAGCAAGCGGTGTGACTGTGGTGCAATCACGAAAGAAGCAACGAGACGCACCAGAGTCAAGTGTGAAAGTGTGCAAGGCTTCAGCTGAGGCAGGGCCAGTGGCGGTAGACGCACTAGCACCTAGAGCTGCAGCAGACTCACTAGCACCTGGAGCAGCAGCAGACTCACTGGCACCTACACCAGCAGCCTCTACACAACCAGGGACGCCTCGCTGAGAAACACAATCGTGAAGCTGCTGCGGGGAGGTCTCCTGCTGACACTGCTGCCGCTGCTGTCCAGTACTCATAAAACCATAACCTCCACCACTTGGACGGCCTCGCTGAACGATCCACTCACGAATCTGTTGTGGCGAGAGAGTGTCCAGGTGCGCGGGCTGCCTCTGCTCTCCAGCACCTCCAGCACCATAACCTCCACCACCAGGACGGCCTCGCTGAATAACCCACTTGCGAAGCTACTGCAGGGATAGAGTGTCCGGGTGAGGCAGTGGCTGCTGTTGTCCACCCCTAGATGCTGCTACGACCGTGATAGTGGCCATGAATAGCAGTGGCAGTCAGTAGAAGCGGCGTAAGGTGTCAAACTGTTGTAATGTTTATATTGTATAGACTGTGGTGGGGTAGCCCATAAGGGGTACAACCCAATTAGGGTTAGTACTTGTACCAACTTTCTTCTCAATGCAATCATTCCCTCGTCTAGATTATGACATTGTTTCAGAGCAGATCCTGTTCCAGGACCGTATTTTTTAGGGCCCACCGATTAGTTCGCTGCCCGTAGCGCCCTACCCCACCAGTCGCGCTGCACTGCTTGCCCTGCCTGTCGTGCTGCCCTGTTGGCTGCGCGCTGCCCTGCCCTGCCCATCACGCCGCCAACTTGCCGCGCGCCGCCCTGACCTGAGCGTCGCGCCGCCCTGCTGGCTGCGCGTCGCCCTGCCCTGCCCACGCGCCGCCCTGCTGGCCGCGCGGTGTCCTACCCTGCCCGCGCACCGCCCTGCCGCCTACCGCGCCGCCCTACCCTGCCCGCGTGCCGCCACACGTCTGGAGCCTCTCTTGCCCCTGCCGACATAGCTGACAGTGCGACTCGCTCACAGTGGCTTACCCATGACACTACTGGTCGCTTAGCCGTTCGCAATCACCTGCCGATAGCAGAATGCGCTCACTTTGGCCAGCACAAGACTGTAAAAGCCCTGCACGACGCTGTAGTCGCTCGTTACTCTTCCCCTACCACTGCTGCTCTCGGCCGCCTTATACTGCCCTACCGTTTTCCCGAGCTGTCAGCCTTTGCCACAGTCGAGGACCTCATCACCCACCTTCGCACTAGCGACACTCGCTACCGCGCTGCCCTCAAATCCAAGTTCCCAGACAAGAACCCGCCCCCGATGTACATCACTCTCTACTTCATAGTCACCCGCCTCCCTGACTCTCTTCGTGCAGTCAGGGACCACTTTCTCGCACTTGACCCCACATACCTCACTGTCGACCTGCTTGAGAAGTACGTCCTTGCAGGTGAGACTAGCATAGTCGCTGTAGGTGCTGCTCGTGGCACTCCTCGCACACCCTTCTTTGAGGGGTGTTCCCCCTCCCCCCTTGCCCCCTCCTACGCTTCTGCTGCTGCTATTGACATCCTTGGTACTGAGGAGGCCGGGGCTGTTTCTGCTCCTAATGGGAAGCGCTGCAGTGGCAAGGACAAGGGAGGCAAGAGTGGTGGAGGTGGCAGCGGGGGTGGTGGTGGTGGAGGCAGTGGAGGCGGTGGAGGTGGCGGAGGTGGCGGTGGGAGTGGTGGCGGGAGTGGGGGCTTCGGTGGCGGCGGTGGTGGCAGCGGTGGGAGTGGTGGTGGCGGTGGTGGCGGCAGTGGGAGTGGTGGCGGCGGCAGTGGTGGCGGTCAGGGTGGAGCTGTTCAGAGGGGAGGTTATGGCGGTGGCCAGAGGCAGCAGCAGCAGCGTCCGAGCGAGACCCCTACATCCCAGCAACTTCATATAGAGGCTGCTGCTCTAGGTGCTAGTGAGTCTGCTCTCCCTGGTACTACGCCTGCTGAGGCCTTGCACACCTTTACAATTGACTCAGGTGCTTCCCGCTGATTCTTTCACGATAGCACCACCCTCACTCCTCTCTCTGCACCTGTACCGGTCAGACTGGCTGACCCCTCAGAGGGCCTGGTTCTTGCCCGTTCCTCCACTGTTCTCCTGTGTCCGGCGGTTCCGTCCGGCTCACTGTCAGGTCTTCACTTCCCCTCGTTCTCTACGAACTTGGTGAATACCGCTGCCCTCCAGGATGCGATGGTCACTACCACCACTACTGGGGGTCAACGTGTGGCGATCTACACGTGTACACGGACGGGCCGTCACCTGGCCACGTTCACCCGTCGGCCTGGGTCGAGTTTGTACACACTCTTACTACTGAGCCTGCTCAGGTAGCTGCTTCTAGTCAGGAGTCCACATCAATTCAGGTAGCCGCCTCCTGTTTGTGTCGCCTCCTGTCGCACCAGACTCTCCTTTGGCACCACCACCTTGGTCACCCCTCCTTGCCACGCCTTCCTGGCATGCACTCCCGCCTCCTTGTTTCTGGTCTTCCCAGGTCTCTGCCTCCCCCCCCCACCCTCGCTTGCCCCGCCCTGCCTTCCTTGTGTCGAGGGGTGGCAGCACGCCGCTCCTCACAGTCAGAATACCAACCACTAGACCATTGGGATAAAAAGGCTTGTTAAGTAGCGGGTCAGTGCGCCCATAACCCCCCAGGACAACGAGCCTGTAACCCTTCCCTAGGATCAATCGGGGATCACCAGTGGACCTGTCACACCCCCCCGCACTGCGATGCCAGAAGTGCACACACTGGGATTCGAGCTTGAGACCTTCACTCTGATACCATGTAAGAATCCCAACCACAAGACCATTAGGAAAAATGGGCTTGTTAAGTAGCTGGTCAGTGCACCCATAACCCCCCAAGACAACGAGCCTATAACCCTTCCCTAGGATCAATCGGGGATCACCAGTGGACCTCTGACACTCACTCCTCCTCGTTTCCCGCAACAACTGCTCTCCTGCAGACTCTGCACATGGACGTGTGGGGCCCAGCCCGTGTCAATGGACAGGGCCGCGAGCGCTACTTTCTGCTGGTTGTTGATGACTACACGCATTACACCACGGTCTTCCCCTTGCGTAGCAAGGATGAGGTCCCTGATGTCTTGATCCCTTGGATCCGCGCAGTCCGTCTCCAGCTCCGCGAGCGGTTCTGTGAGGACCATCCTGTCCTGCGTCTGCACTCTAACAGAGGTGGTGAGTTCTCCTCCGACCTCATGCGGAACTTTTGTCGTGGGGAGGGCATCCTTCAGTCGTTCACACTTCCGGCCTTCCCGCAGAAAAATGGGGTTGCTGAGCGCCGCATTGGCTTAGTCATGGAGGTGGCTCGTACCTCCATGATCCATGCAGCTGCTCCCATTTTCTGTGGCCGTTTGCGGTCCGGTACGCTGCGTATCAGCTCAACCTCTAGCCCCATGTCTCCTTGCTGGAGACCTCACCTACACTGCGTTGGACGCGGAAGGTTGGCGATGCGTCGGTGTTCCAGATCTGGGGCTCTCGTGCCTTTGTCCACGATACTTCCGCGGACAAGCTCTCCTCCCGCGCCATTCCCTGCATCTTCCTTGGCTTTCCCCCTGACGCGCCTGGCTGGCAGCTTTACCACCCCACCTTGTGTCAGAATGTTATGCTCTAGCCTGTAGTGGGGTGCTCTATAGCAAGTACAACCCTTCTAGGGTTTGCTATTTGTATCCTCATTCCTGCTAGTGAACCCCCTCTTTGCCTAAACTGTTTCTTGCCTAGCTAGGGCTTTCCTAGCTATGGCGCCTTCTTCTACTGCTTATCTTCACACCTTGCGCCGTGTCCTGCCCTTTCTTGACTTCACGTTTGACGAGTCAGTTCCCTTTTACCGTCTCTTCCCCTAACGCACTGCCCCTCTACCCCCCCCGCCGATCTTCCTCGCTCCAGGTCCCCATACGGTAGACCCCCTCCCCCCTCAGGGTCCTGCTCCCTAAGGTGTGTCTCAGGTGGGCCCACTCCCCCTGGCTAAGCCTATCGAGGTCACTGTAGAATCTTGTGCTACTGGGAGTGGTGCTGCTAGGGGTGCTGTGTCTGGGGGTGCTGAGCCTGCGGGTGGGGAGCCTGGGGGTGCCGAGCCTGCGAGTGCGGAGCTTGGGGGTGCTGAGCCTGAGGGTGCAGAGCCTGGGGGTGCTGAGACTGAGGGTGCGGAGCCTGGGGGTGCTGAGTCTGAGGGTGCGGAGTCTGGGGGTGCTGAGCCTATGGGTACAGCGTCTGCCAGAGGTCCTGCGGGTGCCTCGCCACCACAGTCTCACCGGCGGGAGCCTCTCTCACCGCGGCAGCTGCGCGAGTGGTTTGCTCGGCGCACACGCCTTAGGAGTGGCGCTGCAGGAGCTGGAGGCCCTGCCGTTGGAGGCACTAGAGCTGGAGGTGCTGGAGCTACTAGTCCTGGAAGTGCTGGAGTTACTGCTGGAGCTGGAGGTACCGGAGGTGCTGGAGCTGCTGATCCTGGAGGTGCTCGTACTAGAGGTACTGGAGCTGCCGGAGCTGGTGGTGTTGGAGGCGCTGGAGCTGGAGACCCTGGAGCTGGAGGCACTGGAGCTGGAGGCGCTGGAGCTGGAGGCACTGGAGTTGGAGACCCTGGAGCTGGAGGCACTGGAGCTGGAGACCCTGGAGCTGGAGGCACTGGCGCTTGAGGCGCTGGAGCTGGAGGAGCTGAAGCTAGAGACCCTGGAGCTGGAGGCGCTGGAGGTGGAGGCGTTGGAGCTGAAGGCACTGGACCTGGAGACCCTGGAGTTGGAGGCACTGGAGCTGGAGACCCTGGAGCTGGAGGCGCTGGCGCTGGAGGTGGAGGAGCTGGAGCTGGAGGCGCTGGAGCTGGAGGCGCTGGCGCTGGAGGCGCTGGCGCTGGAGGCGCTGGCGCTGGAGGCGCTGGAGCTGGAGGAGCTGGAGCTGTAGGCACTGGAGCTGCGGGCGCTAGAGCTGGAGACCCTAGAGCTGGAGGCGCTGGAGGTGCTGGAGCTGGAGGAGCTGGAGCTGGAGGAGCTGGAGCTGGAGGCACTGGAGCTGGATGCGCTAGAGCTGGAGGCGCTGGCGCTGGATGTGCTGGAGCTGGAGGAGCTGGAGCTGGAGGCACTGGAGCTGGAGGCGCTGGAGCTGGAGCGACTGGAGCTTGAGGTGCTGGCGCTGGGGGTGCTGGAGCTGGCGGTACTGGTGTTGGGGGCACTGTGCAGCTGCGACCGTTTTTCTTTCCGCCGCTGCCGTCGTCTCTGCCGCCACCTGGCTCGGTCCTTAGACTCCCATCTTCTACTGGCCTTTCTCCTTGCTTACTGTGTCCACCGCCTCACCAGTCGCAGCCACAGTTACAGCCAGACCCCCCACTGCCTGCTCCTTCTCCTTACGCTGAGCAGTCAGACTCTCTTACAGAGCGTCGTGAGCCTGAGTCTCGTCCTGCCTCGCCTGTTCGCGCTGTTCACACTGGTCGTCGTGTTCCTCGTCCGCGTCCTCCTCCTGTCCCCGGCACTCACATTATGGCACTTCGTCCTTCCTCTATTCCATTGCGAGTTCCCCTGCCGTCTCCTCCTGTGTCCTCTCTTGCTGCAGTCCGGACCCTGAGTCTGACTTAGTTCACGCTGCCAGTTCTACTGTCACACGTCTTCTAGCCACTGTTGTCACCGACCCTTCGTTTGAGTCCGCTGCTGCGTCTGCCCTAGTTGCTGAGCTTGTTGACTTTGCTGCCGCCTGTCGTCTCGACTACGCCGCTAGTCTTATTGCCGAGTCTGAGTCTGACTATCCTACGTCCGTCGAGGGTGACTGTGCTCTTGGCATGGACGTCCTTGAGGACAGGCAGGAGGACTTTGAGTGTCTTGCAGCTGCTGTACCTCATCTCGTGGCCATGCTGCTTGCACCTGAGGGAGACCCGGATGCACCAGACATCCCGACCCCGCGCTCTTACGCAGAGGCGATTACGGGTCCCTACTCCTCTCAGTGGCAGACACTGAGCCATTGCTAACATTGACGCACTGGCCCTTGTGAATTCGGAGCTTCAGAAGAGACACACTTGCACTGACCTAGGTGAGCTGCGCAGCTATCTTGGCTTGGAGATCACCCAAGACAGAGCACGGCGCACTATCACCCTGACTCAGTCACACATGGTGCACCAGGTCCTTCAACGCTTCGGCTTCCGGTACTCCTCACCACAGTCCACTCCTCTGCCTACCGGTCACTCGCTCTCAGCTCCACCTTCGGACAAGTCCGTAGAGCCGAGTGGCCCGTATCTAGAGCTTGTGGGCTGCCTCATGTACCTGATGACCTGCACTAGACCTGGCCTTGCCTACTCTCTCAAATTGTTATAATGTTTATATTGTGTAGACTGTAGTGGGGTAGCCCAAAAGGGGTACAACCCAATTAGGGTTAGTACTTGTACCAACTTTCTTCTCAATGCAATCACTCCCTCGTCTAGATTCTGACATAAGGGCGGTAGTAGCGACTGCTGTAGCTGCAGCTGGAGCAGTAGCGGTGGTCGCTGTGGGTGAGTGCGGTTGCATGGGCGAGTGCGGCTGCAGGGGTGAGCGCGGCTGCAGGGGCGAGCGCGGGCTGCAGGGGCGAGCGCGGCTGCAGGGGATAGCGCGGGCTGCTGGGGAGAGCGCGGGCTGCAGGGGCGAGCGCGGCTGCAGGGGCGAGCACGGGCTGCAGGGGCGAGCGCGGGCTGCAGGGGCGAGCATGGCTGTAGGGGCAAGCGCGGCTGCAGGGGCGAGCGCGGGCTGCAGGGGCGAGCGCGGGCTGCAGGGGCGAGCGCGGCTGCAGGGGCGAGCGCGGCTGCAGGGGCGAGCACGGGCTGCAGGGGTTAGCGCGGGCTGCAGGGGCGAGCGCGGGCTGCAGGGGCAAGCACGGCTGCAGGGGCGAGCGCGGGCTGCAGGGGCGAGCGCGGGCTGCAGGGGCGAGCGCGGCTCCAGGGGCGAGCGCTGGCTGCAGGGGCGAGCGTGGCTGCAGGGGCGAGCGCGGGCTGCAGGGGCGAGCGCGGGCTGAAGGGGCGAGCGTGGCTGCAGGGTAGAGCGCGGGCTGCTGGGGAGAGCGCGGGCTGCAGGGGCGAGCGCGGCTGCAGGGGCGAGCACGGGCTGCAGGGGCGAGCGTGGGCTGCAGGGGCGAGCGCGGCTGCAGGGGCGAGCGTGGGCTGCAGGGGCGAGCGCGGGCTGCAGGGGCGAGCGCGGCTGCAGGGGCGAGCGCGGCTGCAGGGGCGAGTGCGGGCTGCAGGGGCGAGCGGGGGCTGCAGGGGCAAGCGCGGGCTGCAGGGGCGAGCGCGGCTGCAGGGGCGAGCGCGGGCTGCAGGGGCGACCGCGGCTGCAGGGGCGAGCGCGGGCTGCAGGGGCGAGCGCGGCTGCAGGGGCGAGCGTGGGCTGCAGGGGCGAGCGCGGGCTGCAGGGACGAGCGCGGCGGCAGGGGCTAGCGCGGGCTGCAGGGGCGAGCGCGGCTGCAGGGGCGAGCGTGGCTGCAGGGGGGCGAGCGCGGGCGGGAGGGGGGGGGGAGGGGGGTGTGTACTGGTTTTGTCTCCTCCCGAGGATTTCGCCACTTCCTCGTCCTACCCTACCATGCATGCACTGGGCTTCCCAGCCATATCATGCCTTCCCCTCCACCTCTCTCGTGTCTTGTGATTTTATTGCCCTGAGAGATCAGTATGAACTCATGTTGGTGCCCTGGAAGTTTAGGATAGCCATAAAAAAATGACCTGAAAAATCAGGGTTTAGGGAGAATTTTCAAAAGTTGCCCCGAGGGCTCAGGATGCCCGAAATCCTAGCACATGTTGGGCTGAAAAGTCTTTAGGGTCGTTCAAGACTAAACTCTCATAGTAGTGATGTATTTAGCGGAAGCGTAATAGTGGATTGAGTGAACCACCTTGTACTAGTATGTGAGAACAAGATGAATTCATCAAAGCAAAGAGATACAAGGATATATATATGATTGCAAGGAATACCAAGGGTTTAACTGTAACTGATGTTGCGGTTTGATAGAGCGACGACTCGGGTAACTGCTCAATAATGAGTCAGCTATTTGTCCTTGCAGTCGCACTGCCTTTGTCAAGTCAAAGGTCGCTGACCTTTGACCTTCGCTTTTGTTAAAATGAGAACGAATTAATGAATGAACTAGAAAGCAGGTGGGTACATATAGGAAACCTAGAAGTGTTGTACCCTGTAAGGACTACCCCACTATAGCCTAAACAGACTATAGCATATAAGTTTGACACACCCCCATAGGCAAAGTGGGGGAGAACAAGAGGTCACAAGACCAGTCAAGAAAGGCAAAGCAAGCTCAGGGTGGATCACAAAGTCACCACGCAGTCTGAGCACAAGCAAGGGGCCACAAGGCCAGTTCACATGCAGAGTTATATAAAGGAAAACAAACAATACAGTGAACACAACCTAGCAAGTGGAAGCATGCAGGTATAAGTATATAGAGTGCAGTACAAACAAAGTCAAGAAGTCAGCAAGTGAGGCACAGTAGGTACAAGGCCTAACACAGTACAGAAACGCTGATGATCACAAGGCTGAAGTGCCTTGGTGAAAACATCAGCAGTGTTGGCCTAAGAGGCCACGTAAGCAAGACGAAGCTGGCCACGCTGCTGCAACTCTCGAGCAAGGAAGTAGCGCAGAACAATGTGCTCCAGTCTGTGCTCCTGACACAAGGCCAGCATGGCCTTGTTATCGACGTATGGAGGAGAACGAGGCGCCTCTCCCAAGTCGGTCAGCAGGTAGGTGAGCCAGCGTAGCTCCTGTGCAGCCATGGCCCCAGCGTAGATCTTAGCCTCACAACTGGAGCTGAGAACAGAAGAAGAGTGGGTAGACCGCCAAGAGACAGAACCGGAGCCAAGACTGAAGGTGTAACCCTGTGACGACCGCTGCGTAGCCAAGTCGTCAACCCAGGAGGCGTCAGCGTGACCAGTGAGGACAACTCGAGCCCGTCCTCCAAGCACGAGCCCCATGCCCGATGTACTGCACAAGTATCGCAACACCCTCTTTGCAGCATCCCAGTGCACCTTTCGGTGCCTGCCGGGAGCCACGTAGCGAGCCAGAAGGCTGAGAGGGTATGCGAGGTCAGGTCGTGTGCAAGTCATCAGGTACATGAGGCAGCCCACAAGCTCTGGATACGGGCCACTCGGCTCTACGGACTCGTCCGAAGGTGGAGCTGAGAGCGAGTGACCAGTAGGCAGAGGAGTGGACTGTGGCGAGGAGTACGTGAAGCCGAAGCGCCTTGAAGACAGGCAGAGAACCCGGCGGCCGCTTCACCCTGAAAATCCGCATGCCACTGACGATGTTCGCCCCAGGTGGGGGAACCTCGTCGACGTAGGTGCCTGTGGACTTCCAGGAAGCCATCTCGGCGTCCATGGCTGCCTGCCACTGAGAGGAGTAGGGACCCTCTATCGCCTCTGCATAAGAGCGCGGGGTCGGGATGTCTGGTGCATCAGGGTCTCCCTCAGGGGCAATCAGCATGGACAAGAGATGAGGTACAGAAGCGGCAAAGCACTCAAACTCCTCCTGTCCGTCCTCAAAAACGTCCGTGCTAAGAGCATTCTCACCCCCGACGGACGGAGGACAGACAGATGGAGACGCAGACGCAGCAACAAGACTAGTGGCGTAGTCTAGGCGACAGGCTGCAGCAAAGTCAACAAGCTCAGTAACAAGAGCAGACGCAGCAGTGGACTCAAACAAAGGGTCAGTGACAGCAGTGGCCAAAAAGCGCGCGACAGCTGGACTAGCAGCACGTATGGAGTCAGACGCAGGGACCGGACCGGCAGGAAGAGAGGACGCAGGAGGAGAGGGCAGAGGGACACGCTGTGGAGCAGTGGAAGGACGCAGAGTCATAGAGTGAGTGCCAGGGACAGGAGGAGGACGCGGACGCGAAACACGAACAGCGCGAACAGGACAGACTGGCGACGCAGAACGAGACTCAGGCGACACAGGACGAGACTCAGGCTCACGACGCATCGTAAGACCTCTAGTAGGTCCAGAGTAGGGAGAAGGACCAGGCAGTGGAGAGGCCGGCTACAACTGCGACTGGGACTGGACAGGCAGTGGACACAGGAAAGGAGGAGGAGGACCAGGAGAAGGCGGGGAGCCAAGAACCTGCTGAAGAAGCGGAACGTAGTACGGCCGCGGCCGCACAGCACCTCCAGAGACAGCAGAGACAGAACCGGTACCCCCAATCCCAGAAGCACCGCCAGCAGCTCCAGCACCTCCAGCACCAGCAGCACCTCCAGCACCTCCAGCACCAGCAGCACCTCCAGCAGCTCCAGCACCAGAAGCACCAGCACCAGCAGCACCTCCAAAAGTCCCAGCAGCACCTCCAGCAGAACCAGCACCAGCAGCACCTCCAGAAGCTCCAGCAGTACCTCCAGGAGCTCCAGCACCAGCAGCACCTCCAGCACCTCCAGCAGCTCCAGCACCAGCAGCACCAGCAGCACCTCCAGCAGCACCAGCACCAGCAGCACCTGAGGGGGCAGGACCCTGGGGGTGGAGGGGGACTAGCGGGGGAGCACCTGGTACCAGGAAGAGTGGCGGGGGGGGGGGAGAGGCAGTGCGGTAGGGAAAGAGACGGTAGTACGACACCGACTCGTCAAACGTGACGTCCTGAGAGGACAGAACACGACGCGAGGTGGGGTGGTAGAACTGCCACCCGGGGGCGTCAGGAGGGAAGCCAAGGAAGACACAGGGAACGGCACGGGAGGACAGCTTGTCTGCTGTAGTTTCGCGGACAAAAGCTCGAGATCCCCAGACACAGAACGCGGACGCATCGCCAACCTTCCACGTCCACCGCAGAGTAGGTGTGGTCTCCGGCAAGGAGACACGAGGCTGAAGGTTGATCTGATGCGCAGCGTACTGAACCGCGAACGGCCACAGAAAATGGGGAGCAGCCGCATGGATCATGGACGTACGAGCGACGTCCATGACCATGCCAATGCGGCGCTCAGCAATCCCATTTTACTGCGGGGAGGCCGGGAGCGTGAACGTCTGTTGGATGCCCTCCGAACGACAGAAGGCTCTCAGGAGGTCGGAGGAAAACTCCCCGCCTCTGTCTGAGTGCAGACGCAGAACAGGAAGGTCTGAGCCGAAACTCTCACTGAGCTGGCGACGAGCACCGCGGATCCAGTCGATCAGCACCTCAGGGACCTCACCCTTGCTGCGCAAGGGGAAGACTGTGGTGTAACGCGAGTAGTCGTCAACGACCAGCAGGAAGTAGCGCTCGTGACCCTGTCCACGGACGCGGGCTGGGCCCCACACGTCCATGTGAAGAGTCTGCAGAGGGGCCTCTGTCGGAGGGAACGATGAGGAGTGAGGAGCGGCGCGCTGCCGGCCCTCGACACAAGGAACACAGGTGGGGGCAGGCCCCGGAGGAAGGGAAGGGAGGGACCTGGGGAGCCCAGAGACAAGAGCACGGGAGGCCATACCTCGAAGACGAGGCAGAGAGGGGTGACCAAGGCGGTGGTGCCAAAGGAGAGTCTCGTGCGCCAGAGGACGACACGCGCAGGGGGCAGACGCAGGACTAGACCTGGACACGGCAGCAAACACCTGACTAGACGCTGCTACCTGACCAGACGCAAGGACCGGAGGAGGTGCAGTAGTCAGTGTGTACAGACTCGACCCTGGCCGACGGGTGAACGTGGCCAGGTGGCGGCCCGTCCGAGAGCAAGTGCAGTGGGTCACACGCTGACCTCCAGGGGTGAACTGGTCAACCCACGCGTCCTGGAGGTCAGCTCCACTCACCAAGTTCGTAGAGAACAAGGGGAGGTGGAGTCCCGACAGCAAGCCCGACGGGGCCGCAGGACACGGTAGAACCGTGGAGGAGTGTGCAAGGACTGGGCCCCCTGAGGGGTCAGCAAGGGAGACCGCAACAGGCCGACTGAGCGGCGTGAGCGTGGTGCTGTCTCTAAAGAAAGAGCGCGAAGCACGAGAGTCAAGGGTGAAAGTGTGCAAGGACTCAGTAGGTGCAGTACCAGAGAGAGGGGACGCACCAGCACCTGGAGCAGCAGACGCACTAGCACCTAGAGCAGCAGCTGCACTAGCACCTAGAGCAGCAGCCGCAATGCCCGGGTCGGGCGGGACACGCAGGTAACAGTCACCCTCAGCACTATCAGCAATGGCATACATGGCAGCAAGGATAGCATCGAAATCAAGATCAAAGATAGGCACATTCTGCAGAAGCAGATCATGCCAGCGAGGGAGCTCAACGGCGTCAGGAAACTGGGTACGCCAAGCGTCAGTCAAGCGACCGAAGCAGCGCTGCGTAGTGTGTGGGAGTCCACACATCTCCCCACTACGAGTGCCGGAGCGAAGAACGTAAGCGCAGGGACCAGCACCCCCAGACCTCCCACGCCCAGCGTACCACTCACGAAGCTGCTGGACCGACGGAGTCTCACGGGAGCGCGGCTGCTGCTGGCGCTGGCTACCACCAAAGCCTCCACGCTGCGCGGCTGCACCTCGACCAGCACCACCACCGCCGCCACCTCCACCACCGCTGCTGCTGCCTCCTCCACCTCCGCCGCTGCCTCCACCACCTCCTCCGCCGCCACTGAAGCCCCCACTCCCGGTACCACCCCCACCTCCAGCGCCACCCCCTCCGCCTCCACCACCTCCTCCACCACCCCCCCCGCCGCCCCCTCCACCACCCTTGCTCCCCTTGCCCCTGCTGTTGCGGCGTCTCCCACGAGGGGCAGACGCAGCTCCAACCTCCTCAGTGCCAACGAGGTCGACAGCAGCAGCAGAAGCAACAGAGGGGAGAAGGGGGACAGGGGAGCACCCCTCAAAGAAAGGGGTGCGACGGTCGCCGCGAGAAGCACCTACAGCTAAAATACTCTTCTCAGCTGCAGTAAGGCGCTCCTCTAGCAGGTCGACAGTCAGCTCGGTGGGGCAAAGGGAGAGAAAGTGGTCCCTGATTGAAGAAAGTGAGTCAGGGAGGCGGGTGACTAGGTAGTAAAGGGTGATGTACATGGGGGTGGGGGTTCTTGGCACAGAACTCAGTGGGAAGGGCAGCGCGGTAGCGGGCGTCACTAGTGCGAAGGTGAGCAACTAGGTCAGCGACTGTGGCAAAGGCAGCAAGGTCAGGGAAAAGGTACGGCAGCATGAGGCGGCTGAGGGCAGCAGTGGCAGGGGAGGAGTAGCGCGCAACTACAGCGTCGTACAAAGACTGAGCAGTCTTGTACTGGCCAAAATGCGCGCGCTCAGCGGGCGGCAGGTGACTACGAACAGCAAGACGAGCAACAGCGTCATGAGTGGTCCACTGCGAGCGAACCATACTGTCAGAAGTGGCAGTAGGAGCATTAGAAACACCGGACGTGTGATAAAAAAGGGACACCCCATGCCTAGAATCACACTGAAGAAAGAGCTGGAGGTCGTCAACCCACACGTCAAAGTCAACTGCACGTCCCTCAGCGACAAAGGTAAGAACGGTAGGACTAGCCATAGCAGCAGGAGAAGCAGTAGCAAGAGTAGCAGCAGTAGTAGCAAAAGCAGCAGTAGCAGCAGTAGGAGCAGAGGCAGTAGGGCAGTGCACAGCAGTGCGGCTCGGTAGGGCAGGGCGACACGGTGGGGCGGCGCGGCTCGGCAGGGCGGCGCGGCTCGGCTGGGCGGCGCGGCTTGGCTGGGCGGCGCGGCTCGGCTGGGCGGCGCGGCTCGGCTCCTGGCGGCGCGGGTGCTTACCATGGGAGGGTGCAGACAGGCCCGCAACTGGGGCGGCAACGGGGGGCAGGGCCGCTACTGGCGGTGCAGGCAGGGCCGCGACAGGCCAGTGACGGGCCAGCAACGGGCGGCAACGGGCTGGCGACGGGCGGCAGCGGGCCAGCGACAGCCGGGGACGGGCGGCAGCGCGCCGGCGACGGGCCGGCGACGGGCAGCAGCGGGCCGGCGACGGGCGGCAGCGGGCCGGCTACGGGTGGCAGCGGGCCGGTGACGTGCGGCTGCGGGCCGGCTCCGGGTGGCAGTGGGCCGGCGACGGGCGGCAGCGGGCCGGCTACGGGCGGCAGCGGGCCGGCGACGGGCGGCTACGGGCGGCAGCGGGCCGGCTACGGGCGGCAGCGGGCCGGCTACGGGTGACAGCGGGCCGGCGACGGCCGGCGACAGGCGGCAACGGGCCGGCGATTGGCCGGCGACGGGCGGCAACGAGCCAGCGACGGGCCGGCGACGGGCGGCAACGGGCCTCTAGGGCGGGGCCGCGACGGGCCTCTAGGAACGGGCCGCGACGGGCCTATAGGGTGGGGCCGGGGCGGGCCTCTAGGGAGGGGCCGGGACGGGCCTCTAAGGCAGGGCCACGATGGGCCGCTAAGGCAGGGCCACTACGGGCGGCACAAGGGCAGAGCGCGCGACGGCGCAGGTGAAACAGGCGCGAGGCGCGCTTCGGGTAGGAAAAAAAAATTCGTGGTGGGCCCAAAGAAAGACGTTCCCACTAGGGAACCTGCTCAGAATACCATTTTAAAATGAGAACGAATGAATGAATGAACTAGAAAGCAGGTGGGTACATATAGGAAACCTAGAAGTGTTGTACCCAGTAAGGACTACCCCACTATAGCTTAAACAGACTATAGCATATAAGTTTGACAGCTTTAACCTCCTACTGTTGTCGCCTAGTCAACCGCTTTGGTTGACTCGATGTTGCTTCGCTGTGAGTATACTTCTCTTTTAGTTTTAGCGCTCGATACTTCAAAAGCATAAACTAAATGTTTCCAACACTCTCCTTCGCTTCTGGAGTGTCATCGCCTTCGTTGTTGATGACGTGGCCCTTGTCAGGGGTCCACTGGTGATCCCCGATTGGTCATAGAGAAGGGTTACAGGCTCGCTGGCCTGGGGGTTATGGGCGCACTGACCCGCTACTTAACAAGCACTTTTATCCCAATGGTATAGTGGTTGGGATTATTACATGGTATCAGAGCGAAGTTCTCGGGTTCGAATCCCAGTGTGTGCACTTCGGGCATCCCAGTGCGGGGGGGTGTCAGGGGTCCACTGGTGATCCTCGATTGATCCCAGAGAAGGGTTACAGGCTCGTTGGCCTGAGGGGTTATGGGCGCACTGACCCGCTACTTAACAAGCCATTTTATCCCAATGGTCTAGTGGTTGGGATTCTAACAGCCCTGTCCAGTCAGCAGCATGCAGTACTCGAACTTCTGCTTTCCAAGTTTCTTGGTCATATAATCTGCTGTCATCTCAGACGTGGGGCAGTAGGATAGCTCGATTCTCCCTTTCTCGATCTCGTCCTTCACGAATAAGTAGCGTAGGGCAATGTGATTCGTTCGGTTTGCAAACCCACTCTTGTTCGCTATGCGAATTGCAGATTGGTTGTCGCAGAAGAGGGAGAAGCTAGATAACTGAGCCAGCTTTGCTTCTTCCAGTAGTTTGCGAAGGTACAGTCCTTCCTTGGTGGCTGAGCAAAGTGCTATGTATTCGGCTTTAGCAGAGGAGAGTGCAAGTAGTTCTTGTTTGCTCGACTACCACGAGATAGGTCCAACGGGCTCAAGTTGATAGATGTAGCCGGTGCGTGATCGTCTGTTGTCAGAGTCGCATGCGTGGTCAGCGTCTACGTAGCCGATTAGCTTTGGAGTAGTGGTTCCGGTTTTGTGGTAGGTTAGGCCGATCGTTGGCGTGCTCACGAGGTAGTGTAAGGCGCGGTTGAGTTCGGCCATATGTTCTGCTTCGAGCCGCTTGAGGTGGGTAGCAAGCTGACTCGCTGAGTATGATAGATCCGGTCGGCAGGTGACGGCTGCGAAGAGCAGACCGCCCAGTTTTTGTTGGTAGTCGCGTAGGCCGGCAGAATCAAGCAGGTTCGATTTTTCTCGGTGATTTCCCGCGGTGTAGCGGTAGGGCGTGGAAATGGGGGCTGGCGTCAGTCCGAAGCGTTTTGCGATGGTGTCGGCGTGTTTTGTGGCGCTGAGGTAGATCGCGTTCTCTCCATCTAGAATGTTGAGTCCGAGGTACTGGGTCACGGTAGAAGAAACCGTGAGTGAGAAGTCCTGTTGCAGCTCCCCTTCAAACCAGTTGGTGATGCCGTCGGTGGAGCCTATGTAGAGTAGGTCGTCTACATATAGGATGAGTAGAATGTACTCGGCTTCCTTTGTGAGCCGATACATGCCCTAGTCGTGTGGCAATTGCTGAAAGCCGATGCGGATTAGTCGGGCGTGTAGGTACTGCTGCCACAGCCGTCGAGCTTCCTTGATGCCGTACAAGGATTTCACCAGTTGACAGACTTGATTAGGGTCTGTGTTGGACCCGTATAGTTCTCGACGAAGATTTCGGCGTCGACGGGAGCGTAGAGGAACGCGTTGGCTACGTCGATTTGGCGGAGATTCTTCTGCTTCATGTCGACTGTTGCGAGGAAAATTTGCAAGGAGGTATGTCAGCTGTCTGGCGCATCTCGGTGAAGTCTCGCCTGTGTTCTTGATCGAAGCCACGTATGACCCATCGCGCTTTGAATTTGTCGATTGTCCTGTCAGCTTTCGTTTTCACGCAGAAGACCCACTTTCCCGTGAGGACGGTTTTGTTGCATGCCACTCCGATGGGTACTATCTTCCAGGTGTTTCTGTCTTCCAGCGCTTTTAACTCACTGTCCATGGCTTCTCACCATTTTTCCTTGTGCTCCCGACCCAGAGCCTGCTGAACCGTAGCATGCTCTCTCGGCATTGGTGCGCCATGGTCTGCAGTGACGAGTCCAAGAATTCGCAGCCCACTCTGTGTGTATCGAGGGAGTTTTGGGTCCTCGGGACAAACTGCTTCGTCTCCCGCTTCTGGATCAAGTAAGGAGTTGGGGCCTATGTGTGAAAGTAACAAACGAGAATGGGATGAACTAGAAGCAGGATGAGTACAAGTAATAACCCTGAGTTGTGTTGTACCCCATATAGGCTACCCCACTACAGACTACACAATGTGCAGCATATAAGTTTGACACAACCCCATAGGCAAAGTGGGGGAGAACAAGTGGTCACAAGACCAGTCAAGAAAAGCAAAGCAAGCTCAGGGTGGATCACAAAGTCACCACACAGTCCGAGCACAAGCAAAGGGCCACAAGGCCAGTTCACATGCAGAGTTATATAAAGAGAACAAACAATACAGTGATCATACCCTAGCAAGTGCAAGCATGCAGGTATAGATAAAGATCACAGTACAAACAGAGTAAAGCAATAAGCAAATGAGGCAAAGTAGGCACAAGGCCTAACACAGTAACAAAGCGCTGATGATCACCAGGCGGAAGTGCCTTGGTGAAGACATCAGCAGTGTTGGCCCGAGTGGCCACGTACGCAAGACGAAACTGGCCATGCTGCTGCAACTCTCAAGCAAGGAAGTATCGCAGAGCGATGTGCTTCGTTCTGTGCTCAAGTCTGTGCTCCTGACACAAGGCAATCATGGCCTTGTTGTCTACGTACAGAACTGGAGGCGAATGAGGCTGCTCTCCCAAGTCAGTCAGCAGGTAGGTGAGCCAGCGTAGCTCCTGAGCAGCCATGGCCCCGGCGTAGATCTCAGCCTCACAACTGGAGCTGAGAACCGAAGACGAGTGGGTAGACCGCCTGGAAACAGAACCGGAACTGAGGTTGAAGATGTAACCCTGTGACGACCGCTGCGTAGCTGAGTCGTCAACCCAAGAAGCGTCTGCGTGACCAGTGAGGACAATTGGACCCCGTCCTCCAAGCACAAGCCCCATGCCCGACGTACTGCACAAGTAACGCAATACCCTCTTCGCAGCATCCCAGTGCACCTTTCTATGCCTACCGGGAGCCACGTAGCGAGCCAGGAGGCTGAGAGGGTACGTGAGGTCAAGTCGTGTGCACGTCATCAGGTACATGAGGCAACCCACAAGCTCTGGGTACGGACCACTCGGCTCTACGGACTCGTCCAAAGGTGGAGCTGAGAGCGAGTGGCCGGTAGACAAAGGAGTGGGCTGTGGCGAGGAGAACTGGAAACCGAAGCGTTGAAGGACCTGGTGAACCATGTGTGACTGAGTCAGTGTGATGGTGCGCCGTGCTCTGTCCCGGGTGATCTGCAAGCCCAAATAGCTGCGCAGTTAACCCACGACAGTGCATGTGTGTCTCTTCTGCAGCTCCGACTTCATAAGGGTCAGTGCCTCAGTGTCAGCATTGGCAAAGACAAGGTCGTCGACGTACACGAGGATGTAAAACGGCGGCAGCAACGTGTCGGTGCGTAGAAACAGCGACGGGTCAGCCGTAGAAGGAGTAAACCCCAGAGCCGCAAGTGTAGTCCTCAGTGTGTCGTGCCACTCGCGAGGCGCCTGGCGTAGACCGTAGACTGGCCGCCGGAGGCTCCACTAGGTACCTGCAGGAAACGACCCAATGAAGCCAGGTGGGCGGTGCAGCCAGATCTCCTCGTGCAGGCTGCCCTACAAGAATGCTGTACTGAAGTCCAGAGAGTGTAACTCGTAGTCACGCTGAGCAGCGATGTGTAGCAACACCCGAAGAGTAGTCATCTTCGGTGTGGGGGAGAAGGTCTGGAAGTAGTCAACCCCCTGTGGCTGACTAAAGCCTCTAGCAACATAACGCGCCTTAAAGGCAGGTGGAGAACCCGGCGGCCGCTTCACCCTGAAAATCCACATGCCATCGACTATGTTCGCCCGAGACGGGGGAACTGCGTTGACATAGGTGCCTGTGGACTTCCAGGATGCCATCTCGGCATCCATGGCTGCCAGCCACTGAGAGGAGTAAGGACCCGTAATCGCCTCTGCGTAAGAGCGCAGGGTCGGGATGTCTGGTGCATCCGGGTCCTTCTCAGGGGCAAGCAGCATGGAAGCGAAACGAGGTACAGCAGCTGCAAGACACTCAAAGTCCTCCTGCCTGTCCTCAAGGACGTCCATGCCAAGAGCACACTCACCCCCGACGGACGGAGGACTGGCAGACTCAGACTCAGCAACAAGAGCAATGGCGTAGTCGAGATGGCAGGCAGCAGCAAAGTCAAGCAGCTCAGCAACGAGAGCAGATGCAGAAGCAGACTCAAAGGAAGGGTCAGTGACAGCAGTGGCAAGGAGACGAGCGACAATGGGACTGGCAGTACGCGCTCGGTCAAACGCAGGGTCAGGGACCTCAGGAAGAGAGGACTCAAGAGGAGCAGGCAGAGGAACACGCAGTGGAATAGAGGAAGGACGGAGTGCCATAGTGTGCGTGCGAGGGACAGGAAGAGGACACGAACGAGGAGCGCGACGAGCAGTGCGAACAGGCGAGACAGGATGAGACGCAGGCTCACGACGCTCTATAAGACCTCCTGACTGCTCAGTGTAAGGAGAGGGAGCAGGCAGTTGGGAGGCTGGCTGTAACGGCGGCTGTGACTGGTCAGGCGGTGGACACAGGAAGGGAGGTGGAAGACCAGTAGAAGACGGGACTCCAAGAACATGCTGAAGCAGCGGAACGAAGTACGATCACGGCCGCACAGTGCCTCCAGCACCTCCAGCTCCAGGGTCAACAGCTCCAGCTCCTGCCGCCCCAGCGCCTCCGGCGCCAGTGCCTCCAACCCCAGCTCCTGCAGCCCCAGCGCCTCCTGCGCCAGGGCCCCCAACTCCAGCTACTCCAGCTCCAGCGCCTCCAGCGCCAGCTGCTCCAGGCTCCGTAGGGTCTCCAGCTCCAGCGCACCCAACACCACCAGTCCCGGCAGCTCCAGCACCACTGGTACGAGCACCGCCAGGACCAGTAGCCGCAGTACCTCCAGTACCACCAGCTCCAGAAGTAACAGCAGTACCTCCAGCTCCAGTGCCTCCAGCCCCTCCAGCTCCAGGAGCTCCACTCCGACGGTGCGCGCGCCGAACAAGCCACTCACGCAGCTGCTGCGAGGACAGTCGCGGCGAAGCACCAGCAGGACCTCCAGACGAAGCACCACCCCGAGGCTCAGCACCCCCAGACTCCGCACCCTCCGACTCAGCACCCCCAGGCTCAACACCCTCTGGCTCAGCACCCCCAGGCTCAGCACCCCCAGACCCAGCACCCTCAGACCCCGCACCCCCCGACTCCGCACCCCCAGACGCAGCACCCCAAGACGCAGCACCTGGAGCAGCACCTAAGACGACAGCTACCTGAACAGGCGTAGTACCAGGGAGAGGGTGTACCTGAGACACACCCGAGGGAGCAGGACCCTGGGGCGGGAGGGGGTCTACCTGAGGTGGACCGGGAGCAAGGAAGAGCGGCGGGGGCGGGGGAGGGGCAGAGCCGTAGGGGAAGAGACGGTAGAAGGGAACCAACTCGTCGAACGTGACGTCCTGAGACGGGAGGACACGGCGTGAGGTGGGGTGGTAAAACTGCCAACCAGGCGCGTCAGGGACAAAGCCAAGGACGACGCAGGGAATGGCGCGGGCGGAGAGCTTGTCCGCGTACGTATCGCGAACAAAGGCACAAGAACCCCAGAGCCGGAACACCGACGCATCGCCAACCTTCCCCGTCCACAGCAGTGTGGGCGAGGTCTCCGGCAAGGAGACACGGAGCCAGAGGTTGAGCTGATGCGCAGCGTACCGGACCGCAAACGGCCACAGAAAATGGGGAGCGGCTGCATGGATCATGGAGGTACGAGCGACCTCCATGACTAAGCCAATGCGGCGCTCAGCAATCCCATTCTTTTGAGGGGAGTCCGGAATCGTGAACGACTGGGTGATGCCCTCCCCATGACAAAAGTCCCGCAAGAGGTCAGAGGAGAACTCACCACCTCTGTCAGAGTGCAGACGCAGGACAGGGAGATCCTGACCGAACCGCTCGCGTAGTTGGAGACGGACTGTGCGGATCCAAGGGATCAAGACATCAGAGACCTCACCCTTGCTGTGCAAGGGGAAGACTGTGATGTACCACGTATAGTCGTCAACTACCAGCAGAAAGTAGCGCTCGCAGCCCTGTCCACTGACGCGGGCTGGGCCCCACACGTCCATGTGGAGGGTCTGCAGGGGAGCAGTCGTCGGGGGAAACGAGGAGGAGTGAGGAGCGGCGCGCTGCCGCCCCTCGACGCAAGGAAGACAGGGCGGGGCAGGCGAGGGCGGGAGGGGAGGCAGAGACCTGGGAAGACCAGAGACAAGGAGACGGGAGTGCATGCCACGAAGGCGTGGCAGGGAGGGGTGACCCAAGCGGTGGTGCCAAAGAAGAGTCTGGTGCGATAGGAGGCGACACGAGCAAGAGGCGGCTACCTGACCTGACGCGGACACCTGAGCAGACGCAGCGACCTGAGTAGGCTTGGTAGCCAGCGTGTACAGACTCGACCCTGGCCGACGAGTGAATGTAGCCAGGTGACGCCCCGTCCGTGTGCACGTGCAGGTTGACACACGCTGACCCCCGGGAGTGGTGGTAGTGAGCATCGCATCCTGAAGGGCAGCGGTACTCACCAAGTTCGTAGAGAACGAGGGGAGGTGAAGACCTGACAGTGAGCCGGACGGAACCGCCGGACACGAGAGGACAGTGGAGGAACGGGCAACGACCGGGCCCCCAGAGGGGTCAGCCAGTCTGACCGGGACAGGTGCAAGGAGAGGAGTGAGAGTGGTGCTGTCACGAAAGAAACAGCGCGAGGCGCCGGAGTCCAACGTGAAGGTGTGCAAGGCCGCAGCAGGCGCAGTACTAGGGGGAGTACCAGACGCACTAGCACCTAGAGCAGCAGCCGCTATACCTGGGTCAGGTGGCACACACCGGTAATAGTCACCCTTAGCACTAAAAACAAAGCATACATAGCATAGATAATAACATCATAGTCTAGGTCAAAGATAGCAACTCCTGACTGAAGCAACTGCGTCCAGCGAGGGCGCTCGACGTCGTCACCAAACTCAGCACGCCAGGCGTCGTCAAGGCGTGCAAAGCAGCGGCGCTCAGTGTGAAACCTCCCGCATGTCTGGCCCGCATAGACACCCGTGCGAATGACATACGGGCAGGTCTCACTACCCTCACCCGTCCCACGCTGAACCAACCACTCACAGAGCTGCTGGGGCGTCTGGGTCTCGCTCCGACGCTGCTGCTGCTGCTGGCCCCGACCACCACCAGGGCCTCCACGCCAAGGTCCAGACCTACCACCACCGGTCCCACCGCCTCCACTACCGCCACTCCCTCCGCTGCCTCCACCGCCGCCACCAGAGCCTCCACCGCCGCCACCACCTCCACTGCCTCCACCTCCTCTACCGCTGCCCCCACTACCGCTCCCATTGCCACCTCCACCACCACCGCTGCCTCCTCCACTACCCCGGCCACCCTTGCCCTTGCTATTGCGGCGCTTCGCACTAGTCGAAGCAGCACCGACGTCCTCAGGAACAGAGACGTCTGCAGCAGCAGCACAGGCGAAGGAGGGGGAAAGGGGAGAGGGGGAGCACCCCTCAAAGAAGGGTGGGCGCGGAGTGCCACAAGCAGCACCTACAGCAACTGCACTAGTCTCAGCTGCGAGGAGATGCTGCTCGAGGAGGTCAACAGTGAGGGAGGTGGGGTCGAGGGTGAGGAAGTGGTCCCTGACAGAGCGAAGGGAGTCAGGGAGGCGAGTGACTATGAAGTAGAGGGTGATGAACATGGGGGGCTGGTTCGTGGGAAGGAACCCAGCAGGGACGATAGCGCGGTAGCGAGCGTCGCTAGTGCGCAGGTGAGTAACCAGGTCCGCTACTGTGGCAAAAGCCAACAGCTCAGGGAACAGGTAGGGCAGTAGCAGTCTGCCAATAGCAGCAGTGGCAGGGGAGGAGTAGCGAGCAACGACAGCGTCGTACAGGGCCTGTGCTGTCCTGTGCTCTCCAAAGTGAGCACATTCGGTCACGGGTAGGTGGTTGCGAATGGCCAAGCTGGCAGTAGCGTCACGAGACAGCCACTGGGAACGAGTCGAACCGTCAGCTGTGGCGGGAGGGGCTGGAGCGGCACCGGACACGTGGTCAAACAGTGAGACACTGTCTTTAAGATCGCTCAGTAGGTACAGTTGCAGATCATCGTGCCACGTGTCAAATGCAACAGGTCTGCCCTCCGGGTTGAACACGAGAACTCTAAGCGAAGCCATAGTGGCGCAGGACTCAGGAGCAGCAGTAGCAGCAGGAGCAGTAGTAGCAGTAGCTAAGGGGCCAAGGGGCGGGGCCGAGGGGCCTAGGGGCCGAGGGGCCAAACAAGAGGGCCGAGGGGCCGAGGGGGCCTAGGGGGCCGAGGGGCCAGGTGGCCAAGGGGCCTAGTGGGCCGAGGGGCCAAACAAGATGGCTGAGGGGCCGAGCCTAGGGGCCGAGGCTAGGGGCCAAGGGGCCGAGGGGCCTAGGGGGCCGAGGGGCCAAAGAAGAGGGCCGAGGGGCCTAGGGGGCCGAGGGGCCAAACAAGAGGGTAGAGGGGGGGGGCGAGGGGCCTAGGGGGCCGAAGGGCCTAGTGGGCCGAGGGGCCAAACAAGAGGGCCGAGAGGCCAAACAAGAGGGCCGAGGGGCCGAGCTCAGGGGCCGATGCTAGGGGCCGAGCGCGGGCTAGGTACGGGGCCGGGCGCTGGGCAGGTACGGGGCCGGGCGCTGGGCACTGAACTGGGGCCGGGCGCGGGGCTAGGTACGGGGCCGGGCGCGGGCTAGGTACGGGGGCTGGCGCTGGGCGAGGGACGAGGCCAGGCGCGGGCGTCGACGGGCCGTGTGCTAGATACGGGGCCGGGCGCGGGCTAGGTACTGGGCCACGCGCTGGGCTAGGGACGAGGCCGGGCGCGGATGTCGACGGGCCGCGGGCTAGGTACAAAGCCGGGCGCGGGCTAGGAACGGGGCCGGGCGTTGGGCTAGGAACGGGGCCGGGCGCTGGGCAGGTACGGGGCTGGGCGCTGGGCGCTGAACTGGGGCCGGGCGCGGGCTAGGTACGGGGCCGGGCGCGGGCGAGGTACGGGGCCGGGCGCGGGCTAGGTACGGGGCCGGGCGCGGGCGAGGTACGGGGCCGGGCGCTGGGCTAGGAACGGGGCCGGACGTGGGCTAGGTACGGGGTTGGGCGTTGGGCTAGGTACAGGCCGATTGCGGGCTAAGTACGGGCCGGGCGCGGGCGTGAGACGGGGCCGGGCGCGGGCTAGGTACGGGCCGGTCGCGGGCTAGGTACGGGCCGGTCGCGGGCTAGGTACGGGCGGGTCGCGGGCTAGGTACGGGCCGGGCGCTGGCGTGAGACGGGGCCGGGCGCGGGCTAGGTACGGGCCGGTCGCGAGCTAGGTACGGGCCGGGCGCAAGCGAGAGACGGGCCAGGTGCGGGGCTAGGAACGGGCCGATCGCGGGCTAGGTACGGGCCGATCGCGGGCTAGGTACGGGCCGGGCGCGGGCGAGAGACGGGGCCGGGCGCGGGCTAGGTACGGGCCGGTCGCGGGCGAGGTACGGGCCGGGCGCGGGGCTAGGAACGAGGCCGGGCGCGGGGCTAGGGGCAATGGGCCTAGGGGGGTACTCGCAGCGTAGCAGGTGGTGGGCCCAAGTAACCTGCTTTGATTCCATGTGAAAGTAACAAACGAGAATGGGATGAACTAGCAGCAGGATGAGTAGAAGTACTAACCCTGAGTTGTGTTGTACCCCACATAGGCTACCCCACTACAGACTACACAATGTGCAGCATATAAGTTTGACACTATGTGTTCTGAAATGTTTGTGTTGACCGGCTGTGGTGTAACATAACCGTTGTTGGCGAAGTCGTAGTAGACTTCGGCGTTGATGCTTTCGCAAGGATTTTCGTCGTCCATCGGAATGGGTATCGAACAATAGGGAAGAGGTCCGGCTTCCTCCGATGCTCCGTCCACGTTTTGTTCATCCCAGTCAGCCTCATTTGCTGACGAGGCGAAGGCTCGGTTGCCACGGAAGACGCCCGTGAGGTCTCGTTCTGCTGCCAAGTTGTCCAGGTACGTTTGGAGAGTGAGTCGTTTGTAGAAAATCACGTCACGTGCTGCTACGGTTTCCTTCAAGAGGACGTCTAAAATCTTCCACACGTTGTAATGTCTTTTCGATGCCCAGGTCCAGTCCCCACTGTGCGCGTTGTGAGAATCGTCCAGCTCGTGCAGTGTATGGTCGGTACTGTACCATGCAGCCAAAAACTCGTAACATTTTTGTGTTGCCCAATTTTCCTGTCCACAGCAGATGCGGTGATGCGTTGTTCGGAAGCGAGGATGACGAAAGCAAGTTGTGCAACAGCACAGCGTGGTCCATCACCTCAGGCCACTGATGGTTGGGTAGTCGCATGCCATGTAGCAGCTTGCGCATGGTGATCTGAAGGGTCCTGTTCATTCTTTCTGCCACGCCTTGCTGCTGATGAGCGTTGGGAAGAGAAATGAGTTGCTTGATGCTTTTCTGCGCCAAGAATTTGTTAGAATAATGAACAAGGTTGGATGAATTATGAAACAATTGGGTACAAGTACTAACCCTAATTGGGTTGTACCCCTTATGGGCTACCCCACTATAGCCTACACAAATGTACAAGTTATAATGTTATGACACACCCCCATAGGCAAAGTGGGGGAGAACAAGTGGTCACAAGACCAGTCAAGAAAAGCAAAGCAAGCTCAGGGTGGATCACAAAGTCACCACGCAGTCCGAGCACAAGCAAAGGGCCACAAGGCCAGTTCACATGCAGAGTTATATAAAGAGAACAAACAATACAGTGATCATATCCTAGCAAGTGCAAGCATGCAGGTATATATATATAGATCACAGTATAAGCAGAGTCAAGTAGTAAGCAAGTGAGGCAAGGTAGGCACAAGGCCTAACACAGTAGAGAAGCGCTGATGATCACCAGGCGGAAGTGCCTTGGTGAATATATCAGCAGTGTTGGCCCTAGTGGCCACGTACGCAAGACGAAGCTGGCCACGCTGCTGCAACTCTCGAGCAAGTATCGCAGATCGATGTGCTTCGTACCATGCTCCAGTCTGTGCTCCTGACACAAGGCAATCATGGCCTTGTTGTCTACGTACAGAACTGGAAACGAAGGAGGCTGCTCTCCCAAGTCAGTCTGCAGGTAGGTGAGCCAGCATAGCTCTTGTGCAGCCATGGCCCAGGCGTAGATCTCAGCCTCACAATTGGAGCTGAGAACCGAAGACGAGCTGGTGCACCATGTGTGACTGAATCAGTGTGATGGTGCGCCGTGCTCTGTCCAGGGTGATCTGCAAGCCAAGATAGCTGCGCAGTTCACCCAGGTCAGTGCAGGTGTGTCTCTTCTGCAGCTCTGACTTCACAAGGGTCAGTGCCTCAGTGTCAGCAGTGGCAAAGACGAGGTCGTCGACGTAGACGAGGACGTAGAATGGCGGCAGCGAGGTGTCGGAGCGTAGGAACAGTGACGGGTCAGCATTAGCAGGAGCAAACCCAAGAGCCGCCAGTGTAGTCCTCAGTGTGTCGTGCCACTCGCGAGGCGCCGTAGACTGGCCGCCGAAGACTCCACTGAGTACCTGCAAGAAAAGACTCACTGAAACCAGGTGGGCGGCGCAGCCAGATCTCCTCGTCCAGGCTGCCCTGCAGGAAAGTTGTGCTGAAGTCCAGAGAGTGCAACTTGTAGTCACGCTGAGCAGCGACGTGCAGCAACACCCGAAGAGTAGTCATCTTCGGGGTGGGGGAGAAGGTCTGAAAGTAGTCAACTCCCTGTCGCTGACTGAAGCCTTGAGCAACGTAACGTGCCTTGAAGGCAGGCGGAGAACCCGGCGGCCGCTTCACCCTGAAGATCCACATGCCATCGACTATGTTCACCCAAGGTGGGGGAACCTCGTCGACGTAGGTGCCTGTGGACTTCCAGGATGCCATCTCGGCATCCATGGCTGCTTGCCACTGAGAGGAGTAAGGACCCGTAATCGCCTCTGCGTAAGAGCGCGGGGTCGGGATGTCTGGTGCATCCGGGTCTCCCTCCGGGGTAAGCAGCATGGAAGTGAAACGAGGTACAGCAGCTGCAAGACACTCAAAGTCCTCCTGCCTGTCCTCAAGGACGTCCGTGCCAAGAGCACACTCACCCCCAACGGACGGAGGACTGGCAGACGCAGACTCAGCAACTAGAGCAGTGGCGTAGTCGAGATGGCAGGCAGCAGCAAAGTCAAGCAGCTCAGCAACGAGTGCAAACGCAGCAGCAGACTCAAAAGAAGGGTCAGTGACAACAGTGGCGAGGAGACGAGAGACAGTGGGACTGGCAGCACGAGTGCGGTCAGACTCAGGGTCAGGGACCTCAAGAAGAGAGGACTCAGGAGGAGCAGGCAGAGGAACACGCAGTGGAACAGAGGAAGGACGGAGTGCCATAGCGTGCGTGCCGGGGACAGGAGGAGGACACGAACGAGGAGCGCGACGAGCAGTGCAAACAGGCGAGACAGGACGAGATGTAGGCTCACGACGCTCTGTAAGACCGCCAAACTGCTCAGTGTAAGGAGAGGGGGCGGGCAGAGGGGAGGCCGGCTGTAATGGCGGCTGCGACTGGTAAGGCGGGGGACATAGTAAGGGAGGAGTAAGGCCAGTAGAAGACGGGACACCAAGAACCTGCTGAAGCAAGGGAACGAAGTACGGTCGCGGCCGTACTGTGCCACCAGCACCTCTAGCTCCAATGTCAACAGCTCCAGCTCCTGCACCTCCAGCACCTCCAGCACCACCAGCAGTCGCGGCAGCTCCAGTACCCCTGGTACGAGCACCTTCAGTACCAGCAGTTGCAGTACCTCCAGGACCACAAGCTGTAGCAGTAACTCCAGCACCTCCAGCTCTAGCGTCTCCAGCGCCTTGAGCTCCGGGAGCTCCACTCTGAAGGCGTGCGCGCCGAACGAGCCACTCACGCAGCTGCTGCGGAGACAGACACGGCGAAGCACCAGCACGACCTCCAGACAAAGCAGCACCCCGAGGCTTAGCACCAACAGACTTCGCACCCTCCGAATCAGCACCCCCAGGCTCCTCACCCCCAGGCTCAGCACCCCCAGACCCATCACCCTCAGACCCCGTACCCCCCGGCTCCACACCCCCAGACGTAGCACCTCCAGACGCAGCACCTGGAGCAGCACCTGAGCCGACAGCTACCTCGACAGGCGCAGTACCAGGGAGAGGGTCTACTCGAGACACACCTGAGGGAGCAGGACCCTGGGGCGGGAGGGGGTCTACAAGAAGGGGACCGGGAGCAAGGAAGAGCGGCGGGGGCAAGGGAGGGGTAGAGCGGTAGGGGAAGAGACGATAGAAGGGAACCGACTCGTCGAACGTGAAGTCCAGAGACGGGAGGACACGGCGCGAGGTGGGGTGGTAAAACTTCTAGCCAGGCGCGTCAGGGACAAAGCCAAGGAAGACGCAGGCGATAGCACGGGCGGAGAGCTTGTCCGCGGACGTATCGCGAACAAAGGCACGAGAACCCCAGACCCGGAACACCGACGCATCACCAACCTCCCCCGTCCAACGCAGTGTGGGCGAGGTCTCCGGTTAGGAGACACGGGCCCGGAGGTTGAGCTGATGCACAGCGTACCGGACCGCAAACGGCCACAGAAAATAGGGATGGATCATGGAGGTACGAGCGACCTCCATGACTGGGCCAATGCGGCACTCAGCAATCCCATTTTGCTGAGGGGAGTCCGGAAGCATGAACGACTAGAGAATGCCCTCCCCACGACAAAAGTCCCGCAAGAGGTTGGAGGAGAACTCACCACCTCTGTCAGAGTGTAGACGCAAGACAGGAAGGTCCTGGCCGAAACGCTCGCGGAGCTGGAGACGGACTGTGCGGATCCAAGGGATCAAGACATCAACGACCTGACCCTTGCTGCGCAAGGGGAAGACCGTGGTGTACCGCGTGTAGTCGTCAACCACCAGCAAAAAGTAGCGCTCGCGGCTCTGTCCACTGACGCGAGCTGGGCCCCACACGTCCATGTGGAGAGTCTGCAGGGGAGCAGTCGTCGGGGGAAACGAGGAGGAGTGAGGAGCGGCGTGCTGCCGCCCCTCAACGCAAGGAAGGCAGGGCGGGGCAGGCGAGGGCGGGAGGGGAGGCACAGACCTGGGTAGACCAGAGACGAGAAGACGGGAGTGCATGCCACGAAGGCTTGGCAGGGAGGGGTGACCCAGGTGATGGTGCCACAGAAGATTCTGGTGCGATAGGAGGCGACACGAGCAAGAGGCAGCTACCTGACCTGACGCGGACACTTGAGCAGACGCAGCTACGTGAGAAGGCTCGGTAGCAAGTGTGTACAGACTCGACCCTGGCCGACGAGTGAACGTGGCCAGGTGACGCCCCGTCCGTGTGCACGTGCAGATCGACACACGCTGACCCCCAGGAGTGGTGGTAGTGACCAACGCATCCTGGAGGGCAGCGGTACTCACCAAGTTTGTAGAGAACGAGGGGAGGTGAAGACCTGACAGTGAGCCGGACGGAACTGCCAGACAAGGGAGAACAGTGGAGGAACGGGCAACGACCGGGCCCCCAGAGGGGTCAGCCAGTCTGACCGGGACAGGTGCAGGGAGAGGAGTGATAGTGGTGGTCTCACGAAAGAAACAGCGAGAGGCGTCTGAGTCCAACGTGAAGGTGTGCAAGGCCTGAGCAGGCGCAGTACCAGGGAGAGTACCAGACTCACTCGCACCTAGAGCAGCAGCAACTATACCTGGGTCAGGCGGCACACACCGGTAACAGTCACCCTCAGCACTAACAGACAAAGCATACATAGCAGAAAGAATAGCATCAAAGTCTAGGTCAGAGATAGCAATCCTAGACCTAAGCAGATCTGCCCAGCGAGGGAGCTCGACGTCGTCACCAAACTCAGCACGCCTAGCGTCGTCGAGGTGGGAGAAGCAGCGGTGCTGAGTGTGAAGCTTCCCGCATGTCTGACCAGCACGAACACCCCTGCGAATGACATACGGGCAGCTATCACTACCCCCAGACGTCCTACGCTGAACCAACCACTCACGGAGCTGCTCGGGCGACTGGGTCTTGCTCCGACGCTGCTGCTGCTGCCGCTGGCCACCACCAGGGCCTCCACGCCGAGCGCCAGTCCCACCGCCACCAGTCCCACCGCCGCCATTGCCGCCACTCCCACTGCTGCCTCCACCGCTGCCACCACCACTCCCACCGGTGCCACCACCTCCACTGCCTCCACCACCTCCACTGCTGCCCCCACCACCACTCCCACTGCCCCCTCCACCACCCTTGCTACCCTTGCCCTGCCGCTGCGGCGCTTTGCACTAGCAGAAGCAGCTCCGACGTCCTCAGCACCAGGGACGTCTGCAACAGCGGCAGAGGCGTAAGAGGGAGCAAGGGGGGAGGGGGAGCACCCCTCAAAGAAGGGCGGTCGCAAAGTGCCACCAGCAGCACCTACAGCAACTGCACTAGTCTCAGCTGCAAGGAGATGCTGCTCAAGGAGGTCAATAGTGAGGGAGGTGGGGTCAAGGGAGAGAAAGTGGTCCCTGACAGAACGAAGAGAGTCAGGGAGGCGAGTGACTATGAAGTAGAGGGTGATGAACATCGGGGGCTGGTTCCTGTCAAGGAACTCAGCAGGGACGGTAGCGCGGTAGCAAGCGTCGCTAGTGCGCAGGTGGGAAACCAGGTCCTCTACTGTGGCAAAGGCTGACAGCTCGGGGAATAGGTAGGGCAGAAGGAGGCGGCCTAGAGCAGCAGTGGCAGGCGAGGAGTAGCGAGCGACTACAGCAGCGTACAAAGCCTGGGCTGTCCTGTGCTGTCCAAAGTGGGCGCATTCGGCTAACGGTAGGTGGTTGCGAATGGCCAAGCGGGCAGCAGCGTCGCGAGTAAGCCACTGTGAGCGAGTTGCACTGTCAGCTGTGGCGGGAGGGGCAGGAGTGGCGCCTGACGCAAGGTCAAACAGCGAAACACTGTCCTTAGAATTGCTTAGTAGGTACAGCTGCAGGTCGTCGAGCCACGTGTCAAACTGAACCGGTCTGCCCTCATGATCGAACGCGAGAACCCTAAGCGAAGCCATAGCTGTGCAGCACGCAGGAGCAGCAGTAGCAGCAGTAGTAGCAGCAGGGACAGAGAGGCCAAGGGGCCGAGGGGCCTGGGGCCTAGGGGCCGAGGGGCCGAGGGGCGGGGCCGAGGGGCCAAACACGAAGGGGGGGCCTAGGTGCCGAGGGGGCAAGCGGTCGAGGGGCCTGGGGCCTAGGGGCCGAGGGGCTGGGCCGAGGGGCCTAGGGGCCGAGGGGCCTAGGGGCCGAGGGGCCAAACACGAATGGGGAGGGGGGGGGGGGGGGGCTAGGGGCCGAGGGGCCAAGGGGCCTAGGGGCCGAGGGGCCTAGGGGCCGAGGGGCCAAACACGAAGGGGGGGGCCTAGGGGCCGAGAGGCCAAGGGGCCGAGGGGCCTGGGGCCTAGGGGCCGAGGGGCCGAGGGGCGGGGTCGAGGGGCCTAGGGGTCGAGGGGCCAAACACGAATGGGGGGGGGCCTAGGGGCCGAGGGTCCAAGGTGCCTAGGGGTCGACGAGTCGTGGGCGCGGGCTAGGGGTCGACGGGCTGTGGGCGCGGGCTAGGGGTCGACGGGCCGGGAGCGAACAAGGGGTCGACGGGGCCGGGCGCGGGGCTAGGGGCCGAGGGGCCAGGTGCGCGGGCTAGGGGTCAACGGGGTCGGGCGCAGGGCTAGGGGTCAACGGGGCCGGGCGCGGGCTAAGGGTCTACGGGCCGTGGGCGCGGGCTAGGGGTCGACGGGCCGGGCGTGGGGCTAGGGGTCGACGGGGCCGGGGGCGCAGGCTAGGGGTCAACGGGCCGGGGCGCGCGGGCTAGGGGTCGACGGGCCGGGCGCACGGGCTAGGGGCGAAGGGCCTACGTGCGGGGCCTAGGGGCCTGGCCTAGGGGTCGACAGGTCGCGACGAGCAGTAGGGGCAGCACGAGGGCTGCAGAGGGCGTCTAGCGGGGTAGCGCTGTGGTGGGCCCAAGGAAAAGCGGTCCTAGTAGAGGACCTGCTCTGAAACTATGTTAGAATAATGAACAAGGATGGATGATTTATGAAACAGTTGAGTACAAGTACTAACCCTAATTGGGTTGTACCCCTTATGGGCTACCCCACTATAGCCTACACAAATGTAAAAGCTATAATGTTCTGACAGTATTGCTTGAACCGCAGTGACTGATATTCTCCTCTTCCGTCTGACTGAAAGCTTTTCAGCTTCACTCCTGATTCTCTTTCCGCTACAGGGAGCCAAGCGACGAATGCTTCGAAGGCCATGTCGTGACTCGGAAGGTTGAGGTGCCAGACGTATCTGGTGGCGGCGTCGATGAACGTGATTACGTAGTTGTATGCCCCTTGTCCGCTTTCGCGGGTGTACAGTATGTCGATGTAGACTTTCTCCAGTGGTGCCTATGCTGGCGCGCTTGGGTTGTGGTGAGAGACGAACGGCTGATGGGGTAAGTTGGCTTCAGGGCAGGTAAAGCAGGTTCCGCGGACTCGTTGAAGTTCTTTGTCGTCAGGTAAAAGTAGTGAGTTTTTATCGAGCACTCCTGCTCTTATCGTGTTGTTCAGTATCGTGTTGCTTGGATGTCCTAACCTTTGATGCCATAGTGATTCGTCGGCGCGAAGCTGACAGAGCTGCGTTGAGATACATACGGTGCGAAGGTAGGCTATTGATTTCCGCGCACAAAAGATGATGTCAAACTCATATGCTATAGTCTGTTTAGGCTGTAGTGGGGTAGTTCGTATAGGGTACAACACTTTTAGGTTTCCTACTTGTACCCACCTGCTTTCTAGTTCAGTCATTTATTCGTTCACTATTCTAACATGGTATTCTGAGCAGGTTTCCTAGTGGGAACGTTTTTTTAGGGCCCACCACGATTTTTTTTTTCCTGCCCTGCCCGAAGCGTGCCTCGCGCCCTGCCCGAAGCGTGCCTCGCGCCCTGCCCTAGTACGGCCCGTCGTGGCCCTGCCTTCGCTGGCCCGTCGCGGCCCTGCCTTAGCCGCCCGTCGCTGGCCCGTCCCGGCCCGTCCCGGCCCGTCGCCGCCCGTCGCTGGCCCGTAGCCGCTCGTCGCGGCCCTGCTTTCGCCGCCCACTGCGGCCCTGCCTTTTCGCCGCCCGTCGCAGGCCCGTCCCGGCCAGTCCCGGCCCGTTGCCGGCCCGTCCCGGCCTGTTGCTGCCCGTCACCGGCCCGTAGCCGCCCGTCTCTGGCCCGTCGCCGCTTGTCGCAGCCCTGCCTTTGCCGCCCTGTCGCGGCCCTACCCTGCTGCCGCCCCAGTTGCGGCCCTGCCTTCGCCGCCCGTCGCGGCCCTGCCCTGCAGCCGCCCTGTCGCGGCCCTGCCCTGCTGCCGCCCCAGTCGCGGCCCTGACCTAAACCGCCAGCTGCGGCCCTACCCTGCACCCGCCCCTAGTAAGCACCCGCGCCCCCCGCCAGGAGCTGTGCCGCGCCGCCAAGCCGAGCCGCACCGCCCAGCCGAGCCGCGCCGCCGAGCCGAGCCGCGCCGCCCAGCCGAACCGCGCCGCCCAGCCGAGCCGCGTCGCCCTGCCGAGCCGCGCCGCCCTACCGAGCCGCGCCGCCCTACTGACCCGCACTGCCCTGCCTGCGCTGCTCCTTCTGCTACTGCTGCTTCTGCTGCCACTGCTGCTACTGCTGCTCCTGCTGCTACTGCCGCTATGGCTAGCCCTACTGTTCTTACCTTTGATGCTGAGGGGCGTGCAGTTGACTTTGACGTGTGGGTTGACGACCTGCAGCTCTTTCTTCAATGTGACTCTAGGGACGGGGTATCCCTTTTCGATCACACATCCGGTGTCTCTACTGCTCCTGCTGCCACTGCTTACAGTACGGTTCGCTCGAAGTGGACCACTCGTGACGCTGTTGCTTGCCTTGCTGTTCGTAGTCACCTGCCGTCTGTTGAGCGCGCGCACTTTGGCCAGTACAAGACTGCTCAGTCTTTTTATGACGCCGTAGTAGCGCGCTACTCCTCCCCTTCCACTGCTGCCCTCAGCCACCTCATGCAGCCGTACCTGTTTCCTGACCTTGCCGCTTTTGCCACACTCGCTGACCTCATTACTCACCTCCGCACTAGTGACGCCCGCTACCGCGCTGCGCTTCCCACTGAGTTCTGTGCCAAGAACCCCCCCCCCCCATGTACATCACCCTTTACTACCTAGTCACCCGCCTCCCTGACTCCCTTACTTCAGTCAGGGACCACTTTCTCTCCCTTTGCCCCACCGAGCTCACCGTCGACCTGCTAGAGGAGCGCCTCACTGCAGCTGATAAGAGTATCTTAGTTGTAGATGCTTCTCGCGGCGACCCTCGCGCCACTTTCTTTGAGGGGTGTTCCCCTGTCCCCCTTCTCCCCTTTGTTGCTTCTGCTGCTGCTGTTGACCTCGTTGGCACTGCGGAGGTTGGGGCTGCGTCTGCTCCTAGTGGGAGGCACCGCAACAGCAAGGGCAAGGGGGGCAAGGGTGGTGGAGGGGACGGTGGGGGCGGCGGTGGGGGCGGTGGAGGAGGCAGAGGGGGTGGCGGTGGAGGTGGGGGTGGTGGCGGGAGTGGGGGCTTCGGTGGCGGCGGTGGGGGTGGTGGAGGCAGCGGCAGCGGCGGTGGAGGCAGCGGCAGCGGTGGTGGAGGTGGCGGCGGCGGTGGTGCTGG
The DNA here is from genome assembly GCA_947471745.1 of Closterium sp. Naga37s-1. Classification (NCBI taxonomy): domain Eukaryota; kingdom Viridiplantae; phylum Streptophyta; class Zygnematophyceae; order Desmidiales; family Closteriaceae; genus Closterium; species Closterium sp. Naga37s-1. The sequence continues at coordinate 1,358,937 of CANJKZ010000382.1, read as the reverse complement.
TCGAGGTGGAGCCGCACAGTGTGGAGGCTTTGGTGGCAGCCAGCGCCAGCAGCAGCCGCGTTCCCGTGAGACCCCGTCGGCCCAGCAGCTTCGTGAGTGGTACGCTGGGCGTGGGAGGTCTGGGGGTGCTGGTCCCTGCACTTACGTTCTTCGCACCGGCAGTCGTCATGGGGAGACGTGCGGACTGTCACACACTGCGCAGCGCTGCTTCGGTCGCCTGACTGACGCCTGGCGCGCCCAGTTTCCTGACGCTGTTGAGCTCCCGCGCTGGAGTGATCTGCTTAAGCAGAACGTTGCTATCTTTGATCTTGATTTTGATGCTATCCTTGCTGCCATGTATGTTGCGACTGATAGTGCTGGGGGTGACTGTTACCTGTGTGTTCCGCCCGACCCGGGCATTGCGGCTGCTGCTCTAGGTGCTAGTGAGTCTGCTGCTCCAGGTACTAGTGAGTCTGCTGCTCCAGGTGCTGGTGAGTCTGCTCTCTCAGGTACTGCACCTACTGAGGCCTTGCACACTTTCACACTTGACTCTGGTGCTTCGCGCTCCTTCTTTCGCGACAGCACCACACTCACGCCGCTCAGTTGGCCTGTCGCAGTCTCCCTGGCTGACCCCTCTGGGGGCCCAGTCCTTGCGCACTCTTCCACGGTTCTACCGTGTCCTGCGGCCCCGTCGGGCTTGCTCTCGGGACTCCACCTCCCCTCGTTCTCTACGAACTTGGTGAGTGGAGCTGACCTCCAGGACGCGTGGGTTGACCAGTTCACCCCTGGAGGTCAGAGTGTGACCCACTGCACTTGCTCTCGGACTGGCCACGTTCACCCGTTGGCCTGGCTCGAGTCTGTACACACTGACTACTGCGTCTCCTCCGGTTCGTGCGTCTGGTCAGGTAGCCGCGTCTGGTCAGGTGTTTTCTGCCGCGTCCAGGTCTAGTCCAGCGTTGCCCCCTGCTCGTGTCGTCCTCTGTCACACGAGACTCTCCTTTGGCACCACCGCCTTGGTCACCCCTCCCTGCCTCGTCTTAGTGGTATGGCCTCCCGTACCCTTGTCTCTGGTCTCCCCCGATCCCTCCCTCCCCTTCCTCCGGGGCCTGCCCCCACCTGTGTTCCTTGTGTCGAGGGCCGGCAGCGCGCCGCTCCTCACTCCTCCAAGCTCCCTCCGACAGAGGCTCCCCTGCAGACTCTTCACATGGACGTGTGGGGCCCAGCCCGCGTCCGTGGACAGGGTCACGAGCGTTACTTCCTGCTGGTCGTTGACGACTTCTCGCGTTACACCACAGTCTTCCCCTTGCGCCGCAAGGGTGAGGTCACTGAGGTGTTGATCGACTGGATCCGCGGTGCCCGTCGCCAGCTCAGTGAGAGTTTCGGCTCAGACCTTCCTGTTCTGCGTCTGCACTCAGACAGAGGTGGTGAGTTCTCCTCCGACCTTCTAAGGGCCTTCTGTCGTGCGGAGGGCATCCGCCAGACGTTCACGCTTCCGGCCTCCCCACAGCAAAATGGGATTGCTGAGCGCCGCATTGGCATGGTCATGGATGTCGCTCGTACGTCCATGATCCATGCGGCTGCTCCCCATTTTTTTTGGCCGTTTGCGGTTCAGTACGCTGCGCATCAGATCAACCTTCAGCCTCGTGTCTCCTTGCCGGAGACCACACCTACTCTGCGGTGGACGGGGAAGGTTGGCGATGCGTCTGTGTTCCGTGTCTGGGGATCTCGAGCTTTTGTCCGCGATGCTTCCGCGGACAAGCTGTCCTCCCGTGCCGTTCCCTGCGTCTTCCTGGCTTCCCCCCTGACGCACCTAGGTGGCAGTTTTACCACCCCACCTCGCGTCGTGTTCTGTCCTCTCAGGACGTCACGTTTGACGAGTCGGTATCTTACTACCGTCTCTTTCCCTACCGCACTGCCTCTCTCTCCCCCCCGCCTATCTTCCTAGCACCAGGTGCTCCTCCGGTAGACCCCCTCCCCCCTCAGGGTCCTGCCCCCTCGGATGTGTCCCAGGTAGACCATGTTGAGCCTGTCGAGGTAGCTGTCGACTCAGGTGCTGCTAGGGGTGCTGAGCCTGCGGGTGCGGGGCCTGGGGGTGCTGAGCCTGGGGTTGCTGAGTCTGAGGGTGCGGATCCTGGGGGTGCTGAGCCTGAGCGTGTGGTGCCTGGGGGTGCTGAGCCTGAGCGTGTGGAGCCTGACGGTGCTGAGTCTGGGGGTGCTGAGCCTGGGGGTGCTGAGCCTGAGCGTGCTGAGTCTGGAGGTCCTCCGGGTGTCCCGTCGCGGCGGGAGCCCCTCTCTCCCCAGCAGCGTCGTGAGTGGTACGCTCGGTGCTGTCGCCGTGCTGCTGGAGCTACTGGGCCTATTGCTGGAGGTGCTTCTGGTGCTGGAGCTGCTGGAGGTGCTTCTCGAGCTGCTGGAGGTGCTGCTGGTGCTGGAGCTGCTGGAGGTGCTTCTGGAGCTGCTGGAGGTGCTGCTGGTGCTGGAGCTGCTGGAGCCGCTGGTCCTGGAGGTGCTGGTGCTGGAGGTACTGGCACTGTTGGAGGTCCTGCTGGTGTTGGAGCTGCTGGAGGTGCTGGAGCCACTGGTCCCGGAGGTGCTCGTACTAAAGGTACTGGAGCTGCTGGGGCTAGAGGTGCTGCAGGAGTTGGAGCTGTAGGTGCTGGAGCTGTTGCTACTGGAGGTGCTGCTGGAGCTGGAGCTGTTGGAGGTACTGGAGCTGGTGGTGCTGTGGGAGTTGTAGCTGAAGACCCTAGAGCTGAGGGTGCTAGTGCTGTCTCTGCTGTCTCTGGAGGCGCTGCGCGGCCGAGGCCGTACTACATTCCGCTCCTTCAGCAGGTTCTTGGTCTCCCGCGTTCTACTGGTCCTACTCCTCCTTTACTGAGTCCACCGCCTGTCCAGTCCCCGTTGCAGTTACAGCCAGCCTCTCCACTGCCTGGTCCTTCTCCTTACTCTGGACCGACTAGAGGTCTTACGGAACGTCGTGAGCCTGAGTCGCGTCCTGCGTCGCCTGAGTCTCGTCGTGAGTCGCCTGCTCGCCCTGTTTGGACTGGTCGGCGTGTTCCGCGTCAGCGTCCTCCTCCTGTCCCCGGCACTCACTCTATGACTCTGCGTCCTTCCACTGCTCCACAACGTGTCCCTCTGCTGTCTCCTCCTGCGTCCTCTCTTCCTGCACTTGATGACCCGGAGTCTGACTCCCTTCGTGCTGCTAGTCCTACTGTCCCGCGTCTCTTGGCCACATTTGTCACTGACCCTTCCTTTGAGTCCACTGCTGCGTCTGCCTTAGTTACTGAGCTTGTCGACTTTGCTGCTCACTGACGTCTAGAATACGCCGCTAGTCTTGTTGCTGAGTCTGCATCTGTCTGTCCTCCGTCCGGCGGGGGTGAGTGTGCTCTTGGCACGGACGTTCTTGAGGACATACAGGAGGAGTTTGAGTGCTTTGCCGCTGCTGTACCTCATCTCGTGTCCATGCTGCTTGCCCCTGAGGGAGACCCGGATGCACCAGACATCCCGACCTCGCGCTCTTACGTAGAGGCGATAGAGGGTCCTTACTCCTCTCAGTGGCAGGCAGCCATGGATGCCGAGATGGCATCCTGGAAGTCCACAGGCACCTACGTCGACGAGGTTCCCCCGCCTGGGGCGAACATCGTCAGTGGCATGTGGATATTCAGGGTGAAGCGGCCACCAGGTTCTCCGCCTGTCTTTAAGGCGCGTTACGTTGCACGAGGCTTCAGTCAGCGACATGGAGTTGACTTCTTTCAGACCTTCTCCCCTACCCCAAAGATGACCACTCTTCGGGTGCTGCTGCACGTCGCCGCTCAGCGTGACTACGAGCTACACTCGCTTGACTTCAGCATAGCCTTCCTACAGGGCAGCCTGCACGAGGAGATCTGGCTGCGCCGCCCACCTGGCTTCACTGGGTCGTTTCTTGCTGGTACCCAGTGGAGCCTCCGGCGGCCAGTCTACGGTCTCCGCCAGGCACCCCGTGAGTGGCACGACACACTAAGGACGACTCTTGCTGCTCTTGGTTTTGCTCCTTCCACTGCTGACCCGTCGCTGTTTCTACGCACCGACGCCACTCTTGGTCTTTGCTATTGCTGACACTGAGGCACTCGCCCACGTGAAGTCGGAGCTGCAGAAGAGACACACGTGCACAGACCTGGGTGAACTGACAAGCTATCTTGGCTTGCGGATCACCCGGGACAGAGCACAGCGCACCATTACCTTGACTCTGTCACACATGGTGCAGCAGGTCCTTCAGCGCTTCGGCTTCACGTACTCCTCGCCACAGTCCACTCCTCTGCCTACTGGTCACTCGCTCTCAGCTCCACCTTCGGACGAGTCCGTAGAGCCGAGTGGCCCGTATCCAGAGCTTGTGGGCTGCCTCATGTACCTGATGACTTGCAGCATACCCTCTCAGCCTTCTGGCTCGCTACGTGGCTCCCGGCAGGCACCGAAAGGTGCACTGGGATGCTGTGAAGAGGGTGTTGCGCTACTTGTGCAGTACGTCGGGCATGGGGCTCGTGCTTGGAGGACGGGCTCGAGTTGTCCTCACTGGTCACGCTGACGCTTCCTGGGTTGACGACTTGCCTACGCAGCGGTCGTCACAGGGATACACCTTCAGCCTTGGCTCCGGCTCTGTCTATTGGCGATCTACCCGCTTGTCTTCTGTTCTTAGCTCCAGTTGTGAGGCTGAGATCTACGTCGGGTCCATGGCTGCACAGGAGCTACGCTGGCTCACCTACCTGCTGACCGACTTGGGAGAGGCGCCTCGTTCTCCTCCAGTTCTGTACGTCGACAACAAGGCAATGCTTGCCTTGTGTCAGGAACACAGACTGGAGCACAGAACGAAGCACATTGCTCTGCGCTACTTCCTTGCTCGAGAGTTGCAGCAGCGTGGTCAGCTTCGTCTTGCTTACGTGGCCTCTCGGGCCAACAGTGCTGATGTTTTCACCAAGGCACTTCAGCCTTGTGATCATCAGCGTTTTTGTACTGTTATAGGCCTTGTACCTACTGTGCCTCACTTGCTTACTTCTTGACTCTGCTTGTACTGTGATCTCTATACATATACCTGCATGCTTACACTTGCTAGGTTGTGATCACTGTATTGCTTGTTCTCCTTTATATAACTCTGAACTGGCCATTTGGCCATTTGCTTGTGCTCAGAATGTGTGGTGACTTTGTGATCCACCCTGAGCTTGCTTTGCCTTTCTTGACTGGTCTTGTGACCTCTTGTTCTCCCCCACTTTGCCTATGGGGGTGTGTCAAACTCATATGCTATAATCTGTTTAGGCTGTAGTGGGGTAGTTCGTATAGGGTACAACACTTTTAGGTTTCCTACTTGTACCCACCTGCTTTCTAGTTCAGTCATTCATTCGTTCACTATTCTAACAGATGAGCCGTCGAGACTCATGGGAGTAACTCCGTTGTTGTTGTCGCTGTTGTTTGACTGCGCAGGTGCCACTTGTTGATGCTGCTCGTAGAACGACATGAACGAGAAAATTTTCTCCATCATACTCGAGTCGATTGCAATTGCTTGGTTTGTAGGAGTCTTAGTTGACTCGGCAGCTGGCCTTTGAGTTGTGCCTCCTTCTGTCTGCAGTCCAGAGGTTGGCGGTGGAGTAGGAGTAGTAGTGGGAGATCCAGTAGACGAGCTTCTTTCCTTCAGTGTTGCCATGTCTTCTGATGTTGCAGGAAGTTGATCAAAGTTGAGTTTTGTCTTGCAGGTGCACCATGTGTGACTGAGTCAGGGTGATGGTGCGCCGTGCTCTGTCCCGAGTGATCTGCAAGCCAAGATAGCTACGCAGCTCACCCAAGTCAGTGCAGGTGTGTCTCTCCTGCAGCTCCGCCTTCACTAGGGCCAGCGCCTCAGTGTCAGCAATAGCAAAAACCGAGTCATCGACGTACACTAGAACGTAGAACGGCGACAGGATAGTGTCGGTGTGTAGAAACGGCAACGGGTTAGCAGAGGAAGGAGCAAACCCAAGAGCCGCAAGTGTAGTCCTCAGTGTCTTCTGCCACTCTCGGGGTGCCTAACGGAGACCGTAGACTGGCCGCCAAAGGCTCCACTGGGTACCCGCAGGAAACGACCCAGTGAAGCTGGGTGGGCGGCGCAGCCAGATCTCCGCGTGAAGGCTGCACTGCAGGAAAGCTGTGGAGAAGTCGAGGGAGTGCAGCTCGTAGTCACGTTGTGCTGCAACGTGCAGCAGCACCCGAAGAGTAGTCATCTTCGGGGTGAGGGAGAAGGTCTGGAAGAAGTCAACCGCCTGTCGCTGACTGAAGCCTCGAGCAACGTAACGCGCCTTGAAGGCAGGCGGAGAACCCGGCAGCCGCTTCACTCTGAAAATCCACATGCCATCGACTATGTTCGCCCCAGGAGGAGGAACCTCGTCGACGTAGGTGCCTGTGGACTTCCAGGAAGCCATCTCTGCGTCCATGGCTGTCTGCCACTGAGAGGAGTACTCACTCGTGATCGCCTCAGCGTAAGGGCGCGGGGTAGGGATGTCAAGTGCATCCGGGTCTCCCTCAGGGCAAAGCAGCATGGATGCGAAACGAGGTAAAGTGGCCGCAAGACACTCAAGCTCAAATTGTCTATCCTCAAGTACGTCACTGCTAAGGGCAGGCTCACCCTCGACGAACGTAGGACACACAGACTCAGACTCAGTGACAAGACTCGCGACGTAGTCGAGACGACTCCTAGTTGCAAAGTCGACTAGCTCAGTGACTAGGGAAAACGCTGCAGTAACGACAGTAGCGAGGAGATGAGTGACAGTAGGACTGGAAGCACGAGCAAGTTCGGACTCAAGGTCAGGAACGTGCGGAAGAGAGGACGCGGGAGGCTCAGGCAGGACAACACGCTGTGGAACAGAGGAAGGACGAAGTGCCATACCGTGAGTGCCTGGGACAGCAGGAGGACGAGGACGGGCGACACAACAAGCACGAACAGGTGTGGAAGCACGAGTCTCAGGCTCACGATGCTCAGTCACGGATGCAGTCACCTCAGTGTGAGGAGCAGGCGCAGGCAGCAGGGAGCCAGGCAATAGCTGTGGCTGAGACTGGTCTGTCGGTGGACACAAGAGGGGTAGAGGGAGGCCAGTGGAAGACGGGAGACAAAGAACCTAGCGAAGGACCGAGTCAGGCGGCGGCAGGGACGACTGCGGCTGCGGGTAGAAAAGCAGTCTGCGCAGGGCAGTACCAGTAGCTCCAGCTCCTCCAGCACCAGCAGCACCAGCACCTCTAGCACCTGTAGCTCCCGCATCACCTCTAGCACCTCCAGCACCAGCAGCACCACTAGCTCCGGCAGCGCTAGGAGCTCTAGCACCAGTAGTACCTCCAGCACCTTTAGTGCCGATAGCTCGAGTAGCAGTACCAGCACCTCCAGTACCTCTAGTACCTCCAGCTCCAGCGCCTCCAGCACCAGCAGTACCTCCAGTGCCAGCAGCAACACCTGCTCCGGCAGCTCCAGCACCTCCAGCACCAGCAGTACCTCCAGTACCTCCACTACCAGCAGCTCCAGTAGCACCTCCAGCACGAACAACACCACCAGCTTAGGCAGCTCCAGCACCTCCAGTATGGGAACCTCCAGGATCAGCAGCTCCAGCACCTCAAGTACCTCCAGCTCCAGAGCCTCTAGCACCAGCAGCACCTCCAGCACCTCTAGCACCAGCTGTACCTCCAGGACTAGTAGGTCCAGCACCTCCAGCACCAGTAGCACCTCTAGGACTAGTAGCTCTGGCACCTCCAGCACCAGCAGCACCTCTAGTACCTCCAGCACCAGCAGCACCTCCAGGACTAGCAGCTCCAGCACCAGCAGGACCGTACCCTCTACCACCAGCACTGCCTCGCCAAACGATCCACGCACGAATCGCCTGCGGCAAGAGCGTCTCACGTAGGTCAGGCTGCGGTGGCTGTCCATCTCCAAGACCTCCAACAGGGTCACCCACAGCTCCACCGCCACTAGGACTCGCAAGATCCCTAGAGTCAGCACCCCCAGTCGCAGCACCCCAAGAACCAGCACCTCCTGTCGCCGCACCCCCAGAAACAGCACCCCCAGTCGCAGCACCCCCAGTCCTAGCACCCCCAGAACCCTCACCCTCTGTCTCAGCACCCCCAGGCTCAGCACCAGCAGTCTCAGCTCCAGAGTCCACAACAGCAGGCTGCGGAGGCAGAAAACCAGGGGGGGTCTCCAAGCGTGGAGAGCGGCGAGTGGCTGCCGTGTCGTCAGCGGTGGGGTCACCCCCCTCAGCTGGGCCAGAGGAGTCTGAAGAGACCTCCAAATGCTCAACCAAGGGGGGTGGGTCTACCTGAGACACACCTGAGGGAGCAGGACCCTGTGGGGGGAGGAGGTCTACCGGGGGGGGGACTGGTACAAATAAAAGAGGTGCTAGGGGGACCTGGTGGGACGCGTGCGGGTGTAGCCTCTAGTAACAGACAGACTCGTCAAAGGTGACGTCCTGTAAGGAGAAGACTCGACGCGAGCGCGAGTGGTAGAGCTGCCACGTCGGGGCGTCGGTGGGGAAGCCAAGGAAGACGCAGCGGAGAGTGCGAGAGGAGAGCTTGCTTGATTTGGCATCGCGAACAAGGAAGAGCGCGCCCCAGACCCGAAACATTGACGCATCGCCAACCTTCCTTGTCCACCAGAGTGTGGGCAAGGTCTCTGGCTCAGAGACACGGGGCCAGAGGTTGAGCTGATGCGCAGCGTATCAGACCGCAAACGACCACAAAAAATGGGGAGCAGCCGCATGGATCATGGAGGTACAAGCAACCTCCATGATCAAGCCAATGCGACGCTCAGCAATCCCACTTTGCTGAGGAGAGGCCGGAACCGTGAACGACTGGACGATACCCTTGTCTCGACAGAACTCCGCAAGGAGGTCAGAAGAGAACTCACCGCCCCTATCAGAGTGCAGACTCAAGACTGGGAAGTCTCGACTGAACCGCTCGCGCAGCTGGCGACGAGTAGCACGAATCCAGGGGATCAAAACACCGCTGACGTCCGCCTTGCGCCGCAAGGGGAAGACAGTGGTGTAACGTGTGTAGTCGACAACAACCAGCAGAAAGTAGCGCTCCTGGTCCGTTCCACCGACGGGGGCTGGGCCCCAAACGTCCATGTGGAGAGTCTACAGAGGAGCAGTGATCGGAGGAAACTCGGAGGAGTGAGGAGCGGCGCGCTGCCGCCCCTCGACGCAGGGAAGGCACGGCGGGGCAGGCGAGCGTAGGAGGGAGGGCAGGGACCTGGGAAGGCCAGAGACAAGGAGACGGGAGTGCATACCGCGGAGACGCAATAGGGAGGGGTGACCGAGGCGGTGGTGCCAGAGGAGAGTCTGGTGGGAGAGTACCCGACATGAGCAAGACGCTGCAAGCTGACCAGACGCAGACACCTGACTCGACGCAGCCACCTGACCTGCCTCAGCCACCTGTGCAGACGCAGTGGTCAGTGTGTACGGAGTAGACCCATGCCGTCGAGTGAACGTAGCCAGGTGATGGCCAGTCCAGGAGCACGTACAGATCGCCACACGCTGCCCTCCAGGAATAAAGGTATCAACCCAAACATCCTGAATGGCAGTGTTGCTCACCAAGTTCGTCGAGAAAATGGGGAGGTGGAGACCTGACAGAGAACCGGAGGGGACTGCTGGACACGGGAGGACAGTGGAGGCTCGTGCGACTACTGGGCCCCCACTGGGGTCAGCCATTGAGACCAGTACCGGTGCAGCAAGTGGTGTGAGTGTGGTGCAGTCACGAAAGAAGCAACGTGACGCGCCTGAGTCAAGTGTGAAAGTGTGCAAGGCCTCAGCTGAGGAAGGACCTGTGGCGGGAGACGCACGAGCACCTAAAGCTGCAGCAGACTCACTAGCACCTAGTGCTGCAGCGGACTCATTAGCACCTAGTGGGGCAGCAGACTCACTAGCACCTAGTGCAACAGCCTCGACAGAATCAATGACACATCGCTGAGGACACAACTCACTAAGCACCTGAGGGGAGAAGGTCTCCTGCTGACTCTGCTGCCACCTCTGTGCAGTACGTAGAAAACCAAAGCCTCCACCACCTGGACGGGCTCGCTGAAGAACCCACTCGCGAAGCTGCTGAGGGGTGGGGTCATCCGGGAGAGGCAGTGACCGCCGCTGTCCACCCCTAGCCGCTGCAACTGCCGTGATAGTGGCCATGACAAGCAGTGACGGTCAGTAGTAGGTCCAGCACCTCCGGCACCAGCAGCACCTCCAGCACTCTCAGTCACACGTTCGGCACCTGCAGCACCTCTAGCACTCCCAATCGCACCTCCAGCACCCCCAGCACCAGCAGCACTCCCAGCACTCCCAGCAGCACCTCCACTAGCAGCAGCAGTAGTGGCAGCAGGGCGGCTCGGTGGGGCTGGTGATCAAGGTAGGGCGGCGCGGCTCGGGTTGGGCAGGACGGCTCGGGCTGGGCGGCGCGGCTCAGCCGGGTCAGGGCGCGCCGCGGGCTGCAGGACAGGGCGCGCGGTGGACAGGGCAGCAGGGCGCGCGCTGTGCAGGGCAGCAGGGCCGTGATGTGTGGGGCAGCAGAGCGCGACGCGCTGGCTGCAGTAAGGCGCGCCGCGCTGGCTGCAGCAGGGCACGACGCGAGGGCCAGCAGAGCGCGACGCGCTGGCTGCAGTAGGGCGCGACGCGCTGGCTGCAGCAGGGCGCGACACGCAGGGCAGCAGAGCGCGACGCGCGGGCTGCAATAGGGCGCGACGCGCAGGGCAGCAGAGCGCGACGCGCTGGCTGCAGTAGGGCGCGACGCGCTGGCTGCAGCAGGGCGCGACGCGCAGGGCAGCAGGGCGCGACGTGCAGGCTGCAGCAGGGCGTGAGGTGCGGAGCAGCAGAGCGCGACGCGCAGGGCGCGACGTGCGGGGGGGGCAGGCAGTGCGAGTAGTTGCAGGACAGCGTGACACTGTGCGAGCAGGGCCGGACAGCGCAAGGGCGCTTCGTGCAGGAATGAGCGACACTATCGGTGGGCCCTAAAAACTTAATAGGTTTCCTGCTTTGATACCATGTCAGAATAACTTTGCAGGAATGAATTGGGTACAAGTACTAACCCTAAAGTGTTGTACCCCTTGTAGGCTAACCCACTATAGTCTAGAGAGAACACAAACATATAGTTTGACACTATCTGGAGCTGAAGAAGTTGCTGATTGTGGCTAGCACTCCCTGCTCCTCTTCCTCCTCGCTCCTCCTTGCTCCTCTTCCTCTTCTTACTGCCAGTCATCTATCCAAGGGTCAGCTTCCTAGCTGGAGCTGAAGAAGTTGCTGATAGTGGCAAGCACGCCCTGCTCCTCTTCTTCCTCCTTCGCAGAATCCTCTGCTTCGGCTTTCTTCTGTGCGTATCGTGCCACCACAATCCTCTCTGCCCCTGCCTGCGCCGCCTCTGACTTCTCCTCCTGGCACGTGAGAAGGATGCAACGGGATGGTGAAGATTGCAGCAAGATAAAGAGACGCAACACCAAAGCAGAGCATGACACGACATCACGGTCTAATCTGCCTTTGCCGCCCCTGACTGCTCGTCCTGGCATGTGAGAAGGATGGATCGGGATAATGAAAATTGCAGCAAGATAAGGACGTTAGCGACAACATAATGACTGGCCGAAACACCAGGTTGCAACAGGATAGTGCAGATTGCAGCGAGATCATGAATGGTGCCTTTTCGTCACCAGACCAGCAAACAACACGGCATCACAACACCATCTTCTCTGCCTCTGCCTTTGCAGCCTCTGAATTGTCATGCTCCTGGCACATGCCGTGAGAGGATCGTAATGAGATGATGAGGATCGCAGCAAGGTGATGAGGGTTGCAGCAAGGTGGTGAGGATTCCAGCAAGGTGACGTGGATTACAATGCGCTGATGAAGACCACAACGGGATGACAAAGTTAACAACGGGATGACGAATGAATGAGGCAGGCAGGACTCCATCTCCTCCATCATCCATGCAGCCCAACCAGCCCAGTCACACACGCAGCCCTCTCAGCCCAGCCCAACCCAGGCCAGCCCAACCCAACCGAGCAGTAATGCACCACTTCTTTATGGAAGAAGCTCATGAGGTAAGACTCAGCCTCCTTCTTCTCCTCCTTCTTCTGCTCCTCCTCCTCCTCCTCCCCATCGTCCCATGAGAAGAGGCTCCAGAACCCGCTGCTCTCCTGCCCCTCCTCTTGCTGCCTCCGCTTCTCCTCCTCAAGCCTCTTCCGAGCCTCCTCTTCTGCCTTCCGAGCCTCCTCCGCTGCCTCCCGAGCCTCCTGCTCAGCATCCTCTGGGGGGAAGTAGGGCGCGACAAGGCCCTTGGCGATGTAGATCGCGATCTGCATCTTTACGGCGTCCGTGTATGACTGGGGGGGTGAAGGGGGGTTAGGAAAGGGGGCAAGGGAAAGGAGTGGCAAGGGGAAGGGGAATGGCATTGGGAGCACAGGAGGAAGTAGGGGCGATTAGCCCCTTGGCGATGTAGAGAGCGATCTGCATCTTTATGGCGTCCGTGTATGACTGGAGAGGAGGGGAGGAGGGGGATGGGCGAGGAGGAGAATCGGAATGGGGGGAACGGGTAGGGGAAGGGGAATGAGAATGGCATTGGGAACACAGGGGGACGTACGGGGCGACTAGCCCATTGGCGATGCAGACAGCAATCTGCATCTTGATGGCGTCTGTGTATGACTGGGGGGTTGGGGGAGTGGGGAGGGACAAGGACAGATGAAGAGGGGCGGGGAAAGGGAGAGGGACACACATTGGAATGAGAATGGGAATGGGATTGGGAATGAGACGAGCCTCTTGGCAATGTAGAGGGCGATCCGCATCTTGATGGCGTCCGTGTATGACTGGGGAGAGAGAAGGGGGGGAGGGGGGAGAGGGGAAGGAGAGAGGCGTGCATGCGGGCGGGGATGGTCAAGAGCAGGGATATGGACAGAAACGGGATTGAGTTGAGGTCGGGAATGGGTCATCGGAAGGGAGGGGGGGACGAAGAGAGGGAAGGGCCAGGGGATGGGGGGGCACGGATAGAATTCGGAGTGAAGAGACAGGATTAAGCCTGGAGGTGCCTTGAGACTCATGGTGCTGTCGAAGGGGGAATGGAAGGGCCATGGGGATGAGAGTGGGGATGGGAGTGAGAATGGGAGTTGGGATGGGGATGAGGATGGGAATAGATATTTGCTTCAGTTTTTTCCAAATTGTAAATAAATTGACTGACACGGCTGAAGGTTGACACAGGACGCAGTTGGTCTGCAGTGGAACAGTTGAGAGGCTCGCGAACCTAGAATCCTGGATTGGTTTTTGACACGACTCGTTTTGGGACGTCTCATAAGTCGAATCCTCGAGGGATGAGTATGTGGAATCCTGGATTGTGCATGGCCTCTTTAGGACGACTCTTTAAGTCACCTCAGCTTCTCACAAGTCAACTCGGCTTGAGACTTTGGCTCAAGGCCCCAAAGCCTGGAGCTCATGTTTCCAGAGAGCTGTGAGCGTTTTTTGAGTCGCCTCAAAAGGCGATTTTTGAGGCGCCTAAAAAATCGCCCGGAGGTCGGGTTCCAGAGAGCTGTGAGCGTCAGACCGGGAATGGCACGAGTGGAAGACGGCTCATGTGTTTCAGCGTACTGTTGCCATGTTTCAGCAACGTGTTTCATGCGTTTCAGATTACCGTTGCTGCCGGGGTTTTCTAAGCTTGTAAGGTTCAAGCGTCGCCTCGATTGCGCGCTCTGCTGTTACCCCTTCCCACTCCCCGTCGTGTGATGTGATGTGAGAGTGGTGCGGGCAGCCAGCGAGTGGACAATGGGGGAGTTGTGAACGGTTGAGAGGCTTACGAATCCGTCGGGGATGTATCTATCCAGCTTGGCCTCCACCTTGTACGCCACCATCATCTCCACCCGTCGCTGCACGCCACGTGTCAGGTAATTGGCGAAGTCAGAAAGGGCTACCTGCCAATGGGAAGAGGGAAACATTTGTGATCATTTGACTCAGAAAGGGCTACCTGCCAATGGGGAGAGGGGAGGATGTGTGACAGAGGAAAGGTGGGAAGGGGAAGCCACGGGGGAGAAGGGGGGAGGAGGGGGGAGCATGTGTGACAGAGGGGATATGTAGATCGTGCAATCGTAGTATCTCGCGACCTAACCAGCACCACGAAACGCCGCATTGCGGCTCTTTCATGAAACGCCCGATCGCGAGAAATCAGAGAATGGAATCGCGGCCAACAAGGCGATAGGACGAGGGCGCCACGCAAGGCCGTGGTGGTGTGTGATGCGATGATGACGTGTGAGGCGATGATGACGTGTGAGGCGATGATGACGTGTGAGGCGATGATGACGTGTGAGGCAATGATGACGTGTGAGGCGATGATGACGTGTGAGGCGATGATGACGTGTGAGGCGATGATGATGTGTCAGGTGTGTCGTCTAAAGCCCAACCTCCAACAAGGTGATGATGACGTGTGAGGCGATGATGATGTGTCAGGTGTGTCGTCTAAAACCCAACCTCCAACAAGGTGATGATGACGTGTGAGGCGATGATGACGTGTGAGGCGATGATGACGTGTGAGGCGATGATGACGTGTGAGGCGATGATGACGTGTGAGGCGATGATGACGTGTGAGGCGATGATGACGTGTGAGGCGATGATGACGTGTAAGGCGATGATGATGTGTCAGGTGTGTCGTCTATAGCCCAACCTCCAACAAGGTGATGATGACGTGTGAGGCGATGATGACGTGTGAGGCGATGATGACGTGTGAGGCGATGATGACGTGCGAGGCGATGATGACGTGTGAGGCGATGATGACGTGTGAGGCGATGATGACGTGTGAGGCGATGATGACGTGTGAGGCGATGATGACGTGTGAGGCGATGATGACGTGCGAGGCGATGATGACGTGTGAGGCGATGATGACGTGTGAGGCGATGATGACGTGAGGCGATGATGACGTGTGAGGCGATGATGACGTGTGAGGCTATGATGACGTGTGAGGCGATGATGACGTGTGAGGCGATGATGACGTGTGAGGCGATGATGACGTGTCAGGCAATGATGACGTGTGAGGCGATGATGACGTGTGAGGCGCCTCAAAGGATAAAAGCGCGTCGCGCGATGCCGACACGCCTCAGATCTGACTAATGCGTTGAGGCACTTCCGAGTCGCGGCGCGACATCGCGGCGGACCTGGCGAACTCCACGGAAGGCGCAATGCGCGCGCACTGGCGACGCGGGACCAGCACCATATTTTGAAAAAAGGCTTTGACACGTCGAAGAAAAGGACGACCAACGTCTGGAAAGGACGTTGAAGAGAGAGCCGTCGTAATGCGGCAGGACCAGCGACCCAGGTAGCCACCAGTTCCTCCAAAGCTTTTATTTAACACAGTTGTTTGAATCTACGAAGGAAGAAAAAAATACCCACACACACGCTGCGACGATAAAGCTGTCTGTATGCGCCATGAGAGAGGCCGTATTATGCGGCGAGTTTTTAAGCGCTTAATATGCAGAGACCGAGGCAGAGCATCTGGCGGCGTAATCATGCGGCACGGCCAAACGGCTCTCGTGATTTCGCCGTGGAATTTGCTTCGCAAGTCACACGTCGCAAATAATTTATTTCTATCATAGGAATGCAGCATTCTCAGCCGCATTTGGTAGTATGAGAAAGAGCATTACCATTATTCAAGGTTCAGCGGTGGCGCTGCGAAGCGGGTGTGGGAGGGAAGCAGGTGTTATTTCAGAAGCCGAAGGCGAAGAATGAGGGTGAAATGCAACGGAATGGGCGAGATTAGAAATGGTGAGCACTGAGCAGGCAGAGACAAGACTGCCGCTTGCTTGGATTAGGAGGAAGCAGCGAAGTGAGGGAGCAGATTGAGTTGTGAAATTAGACAAGAGTCAAGCCGAACGTGCACGCCAGTCAAGACGAGGATTTCGCGCTGACGTGATTTGTAGTTTTCGCGGGCTCGAGTTGCGTCGCGAATCGTCAGGGCGGGTGACCTTTCTGTTCAGATATAGCGGTTGAGAACGATGCTGTGCTCTTCTAGAGCGGTACTTCAGCTTCACCAACTTGAGCTGTTTTTTAGGGCGCGTATCTTTTGGTGTAGAGATTCAAAAAAGAGGTCGACCTTTTTCTGGTAACCCGTCTCGTCAATTTCATTTACGGCTGTTTACGATAACTGCGTGTCCAAGTTCACAGATTGATGAAACTGAAGGACAATGAACTGGGGTCGATTTTTCACGTGCCCATTTAGCCAAACGTGTGTTCTTCTTCTCATGCACAGTGAATCTGTGTTGTTTGCGATGGTAACGGACGACAACGTACCTCGTTACTGATTCCGGATTCGTTTAGGAGCTACGTCGTCAAATCGGGAACTCACGAAATTGGGGCGCGACTCGGGTTTTACTGTATAAAGTCCAACTTCTAAAGTCGAACTTAGTTGAGCCATGTGATTTTCGGGAGAAAAAAATCGCGATTCGGGACCCAAAAGTTGAGTACTCGAGTACAGGTCGACCTAGGTTCAGACATAAAAAATCGACTAAAAATATGAACTTTGCAATAATTTCAAAAGACACGCGCCCTTACCACGCTGAAGATTTATACATGAACCACAATTGTATTTTCGCCCGATCCGCCCTCAGTCCCAACCCAACCAATCCCAACTCTCAAGAGGGCCTCAAGTGCGTCTCTTCCCGCGAAGGATTTCATTTCGTGATGTCAGTTGGGATAAGCCATATGAAACTGACCCGACAATGATGGAGTTTCTCGTCTGGATTGATTTGAAATCGAACCGTACACATTGGAATGGCTTGGGGTGAGTGGTGGCTGCTTGGCAGTCTGTCGAACCATTTTCCGTGGGTCGAGAGAGTTGTAATTGGACTGAATCAGACCATGCGAACGCGGGCGAATCACGGAAGCATCGCAAACCGCCCCGAGCCTCTACCAAATTGCACGACTCCATTCCGTCCCGCGATCGAATGCAAACAGGGTAACACAACTTTTGTTTCTTCGCGAACTTATCGTAGGACAGCCTCGGGATCTCCTCAAGTATCCCCCAAGATTATTAGGTCTAACTCGGCTTCTAATAATCTCTTATAAGTCGTGTCTAGCAGCCGCTTATTGCGTGAAGAGGGAGCCGCCGACGCGCGCACTGTCAGCCCGTCTTGACGCAATCGAGTTCCTTACTTTCATGCTCTGCGATTAGCCGCATTCGAACACAGCTTTTTATTTTCAAAACAGAAAAGCATTTTGCAGATTCCACATTTCACAAATCTGTCCAGTAACGAAGCAGCTACAAGCGAGTACTAGTACAGTGGACCGCGCGTTTCATGAACCTGTCGGCGTCCGTGTGCTCGGCGGCGAAGCGCATTCAGAAGGATACTGACCAGTAACGAAGCAGCTACAGGCGCGTACGCGTTTCATGAACCTGTCGGCATCCGTGTGCTCGGCGGCGAAGCGCATTCAGAAGGAGCTCGCGGACATCGGCGCGGAGCCCTCCGCGGACTGCTGGGCGGGGCCGAAAGGCGACAACCTCTTCCAGTGGGTCGCCACGCTGCTCGGCCCGCCAGGTGCGAAGGCCCGCCAGGTGCAAAGGCCCGCCAGGTGCATGGTAGCTGTGCGTGCAAGGTGCGCGTGTGTTTTGCATCACGCCTGGGCGCGGAACCCTACTCTCCGCGGACTGCTGGGCGGGGCCGAAAGGCGACAACCTCTTCCACTGGGTCGTAACCCTGCTCGGCCCGCCAGGTGCGCGCGAGTGACTGTAACGCAACCCGTGTGTGACTGTAGCGCAATATGTGCATGCGCCGCATAACCCCAAGTGCCGGAATCCCTCTATTCTACCAACAACCCGAAAGGCGACAACCTCTTCCAGTGAGTCGCCACCCTGCTCGGCCCGCCAGGTAGTACGCGCGTGTGTGACGGTAGCGCAACGGGTGTGTGACCGTAGCGCAACGGGTGTGTGACTGTAGCGCAACGGGTGCATAACTGTAGCGCAACGGGTGTGTGACTGTAGTGCAACGGGTGTGTGACGGTAGCGCAACGGGTGTGTGACTGTAGCGCAACGGGTGTGTGACGGTAGCGCAACGCGTGTGTGACTGCAATGCAACACGTGCCACCATGTGCGGCCCACAAGGTGCTACATGTACTCTATCGAAGGGCTGCACGGAATGTTCTTATAACGGGAACGTATGCTAGAAACGACCCTTTAGGCTGACTTTATGTAAGCATGGGTTTTTTGTACTCATTGCCCTTCCGGAGGAGTCTTCCCCTCCATATTCCCTTCTCCCACACGTTGCCTTCACTCCCAGATTGCTTCTCCCCCCACCCACGGATTTGCTTTCCCACACGGATTTGCTTTCCCACACGGATTTGCTTTCCCACACGGATTTGCTTTCCCCCACGTATTTGCTTTCCCCCAAAAACTGCCCCTTGGAACGGAACCCTTTCACTTCTCACCACACCCTTCCCTCGCTCCCTTCTCCCCTGCCTATCCCTTTCATACAGCAGATTCGCCTTATCGTGGGGGAGTGTTTTTCCTCGACATTGCCTTTCCCCAAGACTACCCCTTCAGGCCGCCACAGGTAGGCACAAACCCCTTCCTTGACTCTTGCGGCATTGTGAGTGAAGTGAAGCAGGTGCTGTTGAGTAACGCCCACTTCTTTTAAAGGGGGCAGTGCTGCAGCCAGCCAGCCATGACATGAATGAAGCAGCGCTCATTTTTGAGACACCTAAAAATCAAGCTCCCTTGAAATGAGGCAATGCTCCAGCCATGACATGAAGCAACGCCCACTGCCAAGCTAGCCACCGCGCATGCGCACCACTGCGGTGCCACGTGTGCACCACTGCAGTGCCACGTGTGCACCACTGCAGTGCCACGTGTGCACCACTGCAGTGCCACGTGTGCACCACTGCAGTGCCACGTGTGCACCACTGCAGTGCCACATGTGCACCACTGCAGTGCCACGTGTGCACCACTGCAGTGCCACGTGTGCACCACTGCAGCAACGTGTCTAGCTGCAGCAGGCCATTCCCCCCACATTCCCACCTCCTCCTCTCCTCCCCCTCCCCTCTCATCACCCAGGTGTGTTTCCGCACGCGTCTACCACCGCAACGTGTGCAGCGCCAGTGGCCGCATCTCTTCCATGCCTACTTGTGTGCCCATGCGCTTCCAGTTCCAACCCTCCCACACCCCACCCTGCCCCCTTGCATCTGCCCAGGTGTGTTTCCGCACGCGCGTCGACCACTGCAACGCGTGCAGCGCTAGTAGACGCATTCGGCTGTCCATGCACCATTCCTGCCTGCAACCCCCCGTTTCGCCCCCCCTCCTCCCCCCCTTTTCCCTCTTCTCCCCCCCCCCCCCCCCCCCCTCCCTCTTTCCGCCCCCCCCATCCAATCAGGTGTGTTTCCGCACGCGCGTCTATCACTGCAACTTGTGCAGCGCCAGTGGGCGCATTCGGCTGTCCACAGGCCATTCCCTTCCGGCAAGCCGCCGTTCCCCCCACTTCTCCTCCTCTCCCCGTGCCGCCCTTCCCCCATTCATCCACCCTACCCAGGTGTGCTTCCGCACGCGCATCTATCACTGCAACGTGTGCAGTGCCAGTGGGCGCATTCGGCTGCATCTGCTGGACGATGGCTGGAGCCCTGCCATGACCATTGCGCGCGTGCTGCAAGCCATCATTCATTTGCTGAGGTTCCCCGTGCCAGGTGAGGCCATGGTATGGTGTGGTGTGCTCGTTGCTGTTTGTCACCCCGATGGATGCCCGGAGCCCTGCCATGACCATTCTGCTCGCGTGCTGCAAGCTGTCATCCACCTGCTGAGATTCCCCGTGCCAGGTGAGTTGGTGTGGTATGGTACATGGGCCATTATATGAGTCTTTGGCGTGTTATGTGTTAGGGTCCCTTGGACGATGGCTGGAGCCCTGCCATGACAATCGCCTGTGTGCTGCAAGCTGTCATCCACCTGCTGAGATTCCCCGTGCCAGGTGAGTTGGTGGGGTGGGGTGCGATGCATGCAAATACAATCGCTTTGTGCTTCTTTGACTGCCTTCCTCTTGGACTCTCTTGATGGATGACTAACGCATTGCTTGGTGTGTGTGTCCAACCTCCGTCCTTCACCTCCTCCTTCCCCCTCTCCCCCCACGAGCCCCCTTCCACTCTCAATCGTTCTGCCTCTCTTAGAGGAAGCGCTGGTGGGGTGCATCGCACACCGCTTCGTGTTTGACCGCCCCTCACACGACCGCATCGCCGCTGATTGGACCAGGCGCTTCGCCACGTGATTGGCCAACAGGGAGCCTCGTTAATCCCCACAGCGCGCGCCGCACGAAACGAAGCAAAGGCCAAGCAGAAGCCAAGCAGAAGCCAAGCAGGAGCTAAGCAGGAGCTAAGCAGGAGCTAAGCAGAAGCCAAGCAGGAGCTAAGCAGGAGCTATGCAGGAGCTAAGCAGGAGCTAAGCAGGAGCTAAGCAGGAGCTAAGCAGGAGCTAAGCAGGAGCTAAGCAGGAGCTAAGCAGGAGCTAAGCAGGAGCTAAGCAAGGAAGCATGATGCTCGCCCTTGCGCACCCTTCAACATGGCCCCATACCATCGCTGCCTCCCACTCCTCCACCCCTCCTCGTCCCCTTGCAACCCCGTGCCTCGTCTTAAGAAGGAGGGCATACACACATGAGATATACACCTATGTGCAGCAGCACCGCAGAGGTTTTGTTTGCAGCCAGAGCAGAGAGGGCGAGGGTTGTGGTAGCTGGAGCAGCAGAGAAGCTGACTCTTCAGACAGGAACCATGGGGAGACTGTATTTGCTACAAAAACGTTCCCTTCACCAGCATCACCACCATTATTGTCAGCAGCAGCAGTAGTGTCTCAGGAATGCCAGAAAGGTTCCCCACTGGAGTTGCAAGTAGGGAGGAGGGGTGTGATGCTGGGAGCCTCTCTTGCTGCGTCGGGGCTGGTTGGAGGGTCGGTGGCGGGGGTGGGTGGTGCTGCATGGGGGGTGGAGGCTCGGCAGTGGGGTGACGGCAAGAGTGTGGAGATTCGACAGATGAAGGACAACTTTGGGGTGAGTGAGTGAGCGGTGGGGGTCGAAGGGGGTGCAGAGCGGTGGAGGGTGGTGGGTGGGTGGCGCCGCATGGGGGGTGGAGGCTTGGCAGTGGGGTGACGGTAGGGATGAGCAAAGAAACGAACACCTGTTCGGTTCGCCTCGAACGTGTTCGAGGTTCGCCCGAACACGTTCGTGTTCGTGGCGCTGCTGCAAAACGCCCCGTGTCGAACACGAACGTGTTCGAGGTTCGCCCGAACACGCCTCCACAGGCGAACGGCGAACTCCTGTTTTTGCCTAAACTGTTCGCCGAACGGTGTTCGAGAAGGGGCGAACACGAACATGTTCGTGTTCGCCCTTTGCTCATCCCAGGGTGACGGCAAGAGTGTGGAGATTCGACAGATGAAGGATAACTTTGGGGTGAGTGAGTGAGTGTGAGAGGGAGTGAGTGAGTGTGAGTGAGTGACTGAGGGTTTGAGTGAAGGAGAAATGATGTGCTCCTTGGTAGTGTTTCCTGGCTGCTCCTTGAGATGACTCAAAATGTTGCAAAATTCGCCCCGTGCACTGGCCTGTTCTGCCCTCTCTTCGTTCCTCTCCCTCTTCTCTGCCCTCTCTCTTCTCTTCTGCTCACTGCTCCCTACTCTCTCTGCTCTTCTGCTCACTGCTCCCTACTCTCTCTGCTCTTCTCCTCACTATCTGCCCAGTGCTACCATATCGCTGCCCACTTACTGCCTGCTTGTGTGGGACCTTTCTACTACCAGGTCCTGCTTCTGAACGCGGCAGAGGAAGTGCAGAGGGACCCGGGAGCACAGACAGCCGCCTGTTCTTCTGCTCGCTGCTCGCTCACTGCCTGTGTGTGGGATGTTTCTTCTACCAGGTCCTTCTTTTGAACGCAGCAGAGGAAGTGCAGAGGGAGCTGGGAACACGGATTGGCGCCTTCTCTTCTGCTCGCTGCCCACTCGCTGCTCACTCGCTGCCCACTCGCTGCTCACTCGCTGCCCACTCGCTGCTCACTCGCTGCCCACTCGCTGCCTGTATTACCTTCCTGGCAGGTCCTGCTTCTGAACGCGGCAGAGGAAGTGCAGAGGGAGCTTGGAGCACAGACTGGTGCAGCGTATCAGAGAGAGGTGAGGTGAGGAGTGAACCCATGTAGACAAGCTCTCTTCCCCGTCCCCCCCACCTGCTTCCCTGCTGCGGCTGTCAGGTGCTGCTAATGAATGTGGCAGAGGAGGTGATTAATGAGCTGGGGATGAAGACCGGTGCTGACTACAAAAAAGAGGTGCGTGCAGGTGTTGAGTGCAGTTCAAAGGGGCGAATGATTTTAATGAATGTAACAGAGGAGGTGATAAACGAGCTGGGGATGAAAACCGGTGCCGACTACAAGAAAGAGGAGCGTGCAGGCGTTCAGTGTGGTTCAGTGGGGTGAGTGGTCTCATTAATGAATGCAGCAGCGATAACGAGCAGCTGGGGATGAAGACCGGTACGGGAGAGAGGTGCGTTGAGCTCAGTCTGATAGTCTCTTTAAGAGGCGTGTGATGCACTTATGGATTGAGGGCTCTAATGAGTGCAACAGGGGAAACTGGGAAACTGTAATGATTAAGGAGCTTGGGGTGAAGAAGACCAGTGCGGACTACCAGAAAGAGGTGCAAGTAGGTGTTTAGTGCGGTTCAAATGAAGCTCTCTACCCTCCCCTTCCCCCGCTTCCCCTTCTTCCGCTCTTCCCACCCTCCCTAACCCCCCACATCGCCAGTTCTTCAAGCTGTGCCAGCAGGAGTTCCAGCCGCTTAAGAAGGCCAATCTTGGAGTGTTTGGTGCTTTTCCTCCCCACTCTTCCTCCTCCCCCCCTCCCGCTCTCCCCTCCTCCCGTGATCCCCCCTCCTCCACATTGCCAGTTCTTCAAGCTGCGGCAGCAGGAGTTCCAGCCGCTCAAGAAGGCTAACTTTGGAGGGCTGGCGTCACTGGGGTGAGGCAGAGGGGCGTGGGCGGAGGGGTGTGGGCGGGGGATCCTGGGGGAGGGGGGCTGGGGCGGGGGATCCTGGGGGGGTGGGGGTGCTGTGGCGGGGGGACCCTGGGGGCGGGGGGCCATGGGCGGGGAACTTTGGGGGCGGGTCCCGTGGGCGGGCTGGCAGGAAGCAGGAGAGAGTTGGCAGAGAGCGATGTGCTTTTGAGGATTCTCCAATCCGGGCAAGAGCAGGGTGCTGAGGCACCTTGGAGTTAGAACAGGGGAGGCCGAGGTAGGGGTGGAGTGGAGGGGCTGGGGAGAAGAGACAGAGATAGTTTGTTCCAAGAGATGTGGGTGATGTGAGGGAGTCATGTGAGGGAGTCATGTGAGGGAGTCATGTGAGGGAGTCATGTGAGGGAGTCATGTGAGAGAGTCATGTGACTGACTCGAAAGCCTGTGTGCTTAATCGTCTCGTCTCCACATTCACACATCGATACCCTCACACTCACACACATGTGATTCCCTCCCCTCCCCGTCAACCCCCCACTCCCATCCACCCACGCACTGCCCTCCCATTCCCTCCCCCCTCCCCTCTTCTCTTCTCCCTTTCCTTCTCGTACCCTCGCCTCCCCTACCCCTCCCCTCCTCCCATGCACGAGCAGGCAGAGTTTCACAGTGAACGATGTGCCTTACTTCAACTTCCAGTCATACATCCAGGTGAGGTTTAGGGATTAGGGTTGCGATCGCTGACTGTAAATTGAGTCGTGCATGACAGTCTGATTGGGCGCTAGGTTTCGCATTTTCCTAACGATCTCACACAGCAGTATCGGGTGGCACGTGGGGTAAACAAGGAAGCTGCCATGCTGGACCAAAAAATCTGCACTTTTGGGGCTGTCCATGTCCAGACTTCCAGACTTCCAGACTTCGCAGACCACAATACTTCCAGCTGCGAAGTGGGGCTGTCCATGTCCAGACTTGGCAGGAAGGCCCTCTCACTCGCTGCCCGTTCTGCCCCACGTCACGTGCCTGTTTTCCCTCCTCTCACTCACTTGTACGCCTCGCCGCCTCGTCTCCCTTTCTTTCCCCCACCTCCTCCCCTCTCCCCACTACCTCCACCCTTACTCTCTCCTTGTCGTCCCTCCTCCATGCCTCCTCCCCCCACCATTCTTCTCTGCCCCTCCAGCGGAAGTTCATTGCCAGCCTGTTCCCCACACTTCCTCTCTCTTGCCCCCCCCTCTCCTCCCTCCTTTCCCCCTTCCCTGCCTTCTTCCCCCCTCCCCTCCCCTCCTCCCCCCCATTCGTCTCTGCCTCGCCAGTGGAAGCTGATCGCACGCCTCTTCCCCACGCAGCGAGTCAGGCAGGTGAGTGTCCCACCTCACCCCACCACACTCCACCTCGCCCCACTTCACCTCACCGCACCTCACCCTACCTACCTGTAGTAAAGCGGCCACCTGTGAAGAGCTGATTTCCGTCAGCCACATTTCCTCAACCTCTCTTCGTCTCTGTTTCAAGCACATGAACAATGGTCCATGTTCCATGTGCCATCATGACACCGTGACTTTTGAGTCGACACAAGAGTCACCTCACACTCTCTTCATCTCTTTTTCAAGCACATAAACACAAAGACCCATGTTCCATCCACGGATGTCAGCTGTTGGATTGAATTGAACTAGAGGCACAAGAAGCACTTGTTTCTGTTCGGCCTGCCGCCCTTGCTGGTGATTTGCACTTTCTTATGCCTTTTTCTACCACTTCGCCCCTATGTTTCTCGCAGGAGATCAGTGCCCGCCTGGGGAGGAAACTGCTATACCAATTGGCACCAAAAGCACTTCCTCCTGTTTCAGCCGTCAATAATCATTGTCTATCATCACCACCGCTGCCCCTCTTAAGGCTCCTCTCCCGCCTGTCCCCCATTTGTCTCTCGCAGGAGATCAGTGCCCGCCTGGGGAGGAAGCTGCTCGATCGAGTGGCACCAGAAGCAGTTGTTATCGCTCTTGCCCTCCCCCCACCCTCCCTCTCCTCCTCTTCCTCCGCCGCTTCCCCCTCCCCATCCTCCTCCACCTCCTCCTCCGCCTTCTCCCCTCTCTCTCCCTCCACCTCCCTACCATTCGCCCGCATCGCCACGTCAGCACCGCCGCCAGCATCATCAGCCGAACAGGTGGACGACCAGGATTGGCTGGATCCGCCGTCGCTGCTGTCAAAGCAATCCCTCCCACCACCACCACCACTAGCAGCAGCTGGAGTGGGGGAGGTGCGGCCAGCAGGGCTGGTGGCTGGGGTGGAGGAGATTCTGCAACGTCTGCTGAACGTGGGGTTCCTGCAGGTGGGTGGATGGTTGAAACACAGCCAGATGTCTGGCGTTGTTGGTTGCAGATGGTCGTTTGGGGCCCGTGTGAACAGAGGAACGGGTGGGAAGGGGAGGTGCGGCCAGCAGGGCTGGTGGCTGGGGTGGAAGAGATCTTGCAACGCCTGCTGGATGTGGGGTTTCTGCAGGTGGGTGGGTGGAAGGGGTCAGGGGTTGGTGGGTTGATGGTGGGAGGTGAGTGCTCTAGGGTCATGAGAGGAGACAATGAGTGGGGAGGGCTGGTGGCTGGGGTGGAGGAGATCCTGCAGCGACTGCTGGACGTGGGGTTCCTGCAGTGCAGGTGGGTGGGTGAGAGGGCTGTGGCATCTGGTGGGTGGTAGGTGGTGCTGGGCTCGTGGCTCGTTGCACGTGGCTGGTGGCTGGTGGCTGGTGGCTGGTGGCTGGTGGCTGGTGGCTGGGGTGGAGGAGATTCTGCAACGTCTGCTGGATGTGGGCTTCCTGCGGGTGGGTGGGTGAAAGGGGTCAGGGGTTAGGGTTGATGGTGAGCGGGCTGGGGGGAGGATATGTGCAGAAAATAGGTGCAGGCGGCAGGCAGGGCTGCTGGCTGGGGTGGAAGAGGTTCTTCACTGCCTGCTGGATGTGGGGTTCCTTCCTACACTGTCGAGTGGGTGGCAGCAGCAGGCGGTGGTGTGTGAGTCATGTGACTCGCACCACTCTCTCTATGCTTTTGCTGTCCTCATCCCCTCTCTGCTTCGCATTCACTGTCCGCCACACAGGCCTACACTGTGGACTGGGTGGCAGCAGCAGGCGGTGGTGGGGCAGAGTGGGACAAGGATCGCCGAGGCAGCATGCAAGTGAAGGTGCAGGTGAGCTGTGCACTCGCTTATCGCTCCCCCCCAGGTGCAGGTGAGCTGAGCTGTACAGTCGCTTATCACCCCACTGATGTCCAGGTGAGTTGCGCACTCACTTATCACTCCTCCTTCTGGCTGAAATATCAACTAGGTAGTTTCCCGGGTTCAGAAAATATGGGGCAGCAAAGGTGGGGGGAAGCAGCAGGCGAAGCAGGAGAGAAGGGGCAGGAGAGGTTGAGGGAACGAGTAGATAAGCACCGCGGTTGCGTCTTGTTCCTTGTGTCTGTCCCCTTGACATTTGAGTCGCCTCAAAAGAGGTTGGGGTAGGAGGAGTAGATACGCACCGCGGTTGCGTCTCGTTCCTTGTGTCTGTCCCCTTGACATTTGAGTTGCCTCAAAAGAGGTTGGGGTAGGAGGAGTAGATAAGCACCGCGGTTGCGTCTCGTTCCTTGTGTCTGTCCCCTTGACATTTGAGTCGCCTCAAAAGAGGTTGGGGTAGGAGGAGTAGATAAGCACCGCGGTTGCGTCTTGTTCCTTGTGTCTGTCCCCTTGTGGCCTGTCTTTTGTAAAAAAAAAAGTAATTTTCATTGAAGGAGTTAACAGTGAAATTTGAGGGAGGGAATACGATGAGTATTTTTCCCCTCGATCATGCTCCCTTCCTCTCCTTCACTATCACCAGATTCGCCCTCACTCACTTTCTCACTCATTCCGACACTCGCTCCCTCACTCACTCTCAGGGGCCGGCCAATCTGGATGGAGCAGTGCTGTTGCTTGCAGAGAGTAAATATGCTCAGGTGAGTCATGGGGTGGTGTGACTATATCATGTGCGTGGGGTGGTGTGACTATGTCAGGTGCGTGGGGTGGTGTTACAGGGGAAATTTTTCAAGACCCTTCTTTTAATTCCGCCCCTACCAGAACTATTTCTCATCTGTCATTTGAAGTATGGCATCTGCAGCTTCCATCCATTCCAATTCAAATCCCTTCTACCTAATCGTTCTTCCCTTCCCTCTCTCCTTCCCCCCAGCGCTGCTCCTCCTCCATCACCCGGACCTTCTTTGAGCGAATGGGGGTGGTGCAGGATGATGTAGCCCCGTGTAGCGAGGTTGTTTTTGAGACGTCTCAAAAACAACCTCGCTACGAATGGGGGTGGTGCAGGCTGATGTATGTATGGGCAAAACTCCCTTCCCAGTCCGACTCATTCTTCCAACCCCCCCTCTTCCTTTGACTCCTCCCCTCCCTTTTCCTCTCCTCCCCCCTCCAGCGCTACTCCTCCTCCATCATCCGAGCCTTCTTTGAGCGAATGGGGGTGCAGGCTGACGTGGATGAGTACTTCTACAGGGAGAAACTCAATGTACGACAGTAACAAAAAACATAATTTCATACAAACAATCATTAATATATATATATATATATATATCATACAACTCTTCGTGAAGGTCTGCAGAACAGGTAGAGAGTAGGACTGGTCGTTCGTTTGCTTGCCCACTTCCTTTGTTGCCTTCCAACTCCTTTTGCCTGCCTATCCATCTTTTCTTTCTTACTTCTCCTCCCTCCTGTAATGAGTGATAATATACTGAGCCACTTGCCACTCCCTTCCCACGGCCCTCTTATTCCTCTTCCTTCCACAATCAGTACAAGCCCAAATTGCCACAATCAGTACAAGCCCAAATTGCCACAATCAGTACAAGCCCAAATTGCCACAATCAGTACAAGCCAAAATTGCCTCAGTTCTTTCACTGTGGGACCCTCTCGTGCCTCTCCTCCTTTCTTTCACTGTGGGACCCTCTCGTGCCTCTCCTCCTTTCTTTCACTGGGGGACCCTCTCGTGCCTCTCCTCCTTTCTTTCACTGGGGGACCCTCTCGTGCCTCTCCTCCTTTCTTTCACTGTGGGACCCTCTCGTGCCTCTCCTCCTTTCTTTCACTGGGGGACCCTCTCGTGCCTCTCCTCCTTTCTTTCACTGGGGGACCCTCTCGTGCCTCTCCTCCTTTCTTTCACTGTGGGACCCTCTCGTGCCTCTCCTCCTTTCTTTCACTGGGGGACCCTCTCGTGCCTCTCCTCCTTTCTTTCACTGGGGGACCCTCTCGTGCCTCTCCTCCTTTCTTTCACTGTGGGACCCTCTCGTGCCTCTCCTCCTTTCTTTCACTGGGGGACCCTCTCGTGCCTCTCCTCCTTTCTTTCACTGGGGGACCCTCTCGTGCCTCTCCTCCTTTCTTTCACTGTGGGACCCTCTCGTGCCTCTCCTCCTTTCTTTCACTGGGGGACCCTCTCGTGCCTCTCCTCCTTTCTTTCACTGGGGGACCCTCTCGTGCCTCTCCTCCTTTCTTTCACTGTGGGACCCTCTCGTGCCTCTCCTCCTTTCTTTCACTGGGGGACCCTCTCGTGCCTCTCCTCCTTTCTTTCACTGGGGGAC
This sequence comes from Closterium sp. Naga37s-1, assembly GCA_947471745.1. Lineage (NCBI taxonomy): Eukaryota > Viridiplantae > Streptophyta > Zygnematophyceae > Desmidiales > Closteriaceae > Closterium > Closterium sp. Naga37s-1. Next base: position 1,330,478 of record CANJKZ010000382.1, on the reverse strand, counting down.
CCTCTCGTGCCTCTCCTCCTTTCTTTCACTGTGGGACCCTCTCGTGCCTCTCCTCCTTTCTTTCACTGGGGGACCCTCTCGTGCCTCTCCTCCTTTCTTTCACTGGGGGACCCTCTCGTGCCTCTCCTCCTTTCTTTCACTGTGGGACCCTCTCGTGCCTCTCCTCCTTTCTTTCACTGGGGGACCCTCTCGTGCCTCTCCTCCTTTCTTTCACTGGGGGACCCTCTCGTGCCTCTCCTCCTTTCTTTCACTGGGGGACCCTCTCGTGCCTCTCCTCCTTTCTTTCACTGGGGGACCCTCTCGTGCCTCTCCTCCTTTCTTTCACTGGGGGACCCTCTCGTGCCTCTCCTCCTTTCTTTCACTGGGGGACCCTCTCGTGCCTCTCCTCCTTTCTTTCACTGTGGGACCCTCTCGTGCCTCTCCTCCTTTCTTTCACTGTGGGACCCTCTCGTGCCTCTCCTCCTTTCTTTCACTGGGGGACCCTCTCGTGCCTCTCCTCCTTTCTTTCACTGGGGGACCCTCTCGTGCCTCTCCTCCTTTCTTTCACTGTGGGACCCTCTCGTGCCTCTCCTCCTTTCTTTCACTGGGGGACCCTCTCGTGCCTCTCCTCCTTTCTTTCACTGGGGGACCCTCTCGTGCCTCTCCTCCTTTCTTTCACTGTGGGACCCTCTCGTGCCTCTCCTCCTTTCTTTCACTGGGGGACCCTCTCGTGCCTCTCCTCCTTTCTTTCACTGGGGGACCCTCTCGTGCCTCTCCTCCTTTCTTTCACTGTGGGACCCTCTCGTGCCTCTCCTCCTTTCTTTCACTGGGGGACCCTCTCGTGCCTCTCCTCCTTTCTTTCACTGGGGGACCCTCTCGTGCCTCTCCTCCTTTCTTTCACTGGGGGACCCTCTCGTGCCTCTCCTCCTTTCTTTCACTGGGGGACCCTCTCGTGCCTCTCCTCCTTTCTTTCACTGGGGGACCCTCTCGTGCCTCTCCTCCTTTCTTTCACTGGGGGACCCTCTCGTGCCTCTCCTCCTTTCTTTCACTGTGGGACCCTCTCGTGCCTCTCCTCCTTTCTTTCACTGGGGGACCCTCTCGTGCCTCTCCTCCTTTCTTTCACTGGGGGACCCTCTCGTGCCTCTCCTCCTTTCTTTCACTGGGGGACCCTCTCGTGCCTCTCCTCCTTTCTTTCACTGTGGGACCCTCTCGTGCCTCTCCTCCTTTCTTTCACTGGGGGACCCTCTCGTGCCTCTCCTCCTTTCTTTCACGAGCAACACAGGCCTAAACCACTTGCCGCTCCCCACCCATGCCCCTCGTCCTCCCCACTTCTGCCCCTCGTCCTCCCCTCCCTACCACGGGCAGTACAAGCCCAAGTCGCTTCTGGAGCAAGCCGTTCTATCGCTCGGCGACCCTCTTGTCCCGGTAACGTTTCTTCCTCCCTCTCATGCCTGCTCTTTCGCTTCATCTCTGCGATAATGTATCCCTTCCTTTCATTGCCTGAGAACCTCCCTCCATCTCCCCTCGGTCAATGTGTTGTCACGCTTCTTACATGTGTTGTCAATCCGCGCTCCATGTTTCCGTGACAATGCGTGCATTTTTCCAGTTGCTTAGATTTGGGAGTTATTTCTCATACGATTTGCATTCCCTTTTTTGTTGGAATGCTTGCATGGCAATGGCAGGTGGTGAATCAATTTGACGTGGATGAAATCATCGAGACCTGGGATCTCAGGCTACCACCTCAGCAATAAATTTGACGCTGCCACCTCAATTTATTGTGGGGAAATGCGATGTATATTTCCTCTCTTTTGTGACAGCCTGTGGTAGTGACCAAACATCATAGTTAGAAAGAAATCGTGACAAACTGTATAATAATCCTGAGAAAAACGCCTCCAATAGTGTCCAGCGGAAAGTGCTTGTGTGGGGAAGCGTGAGTTTGATGGCTGGCGCAAGTGGCGGAGCGATGAGGTCGTGTGGTTTTTGTTGGAAACAAGTAACTTAACGCTTCTGAAGTATCGAAGCAATAACACGAAACAGAGCAGACTACAGCGAAACAACACGCGAGTCAACAAGCGTAACAGCCAGAGGTTACGCGAAGGTCAAAGGTCGCTGACCTTTGACTCGACGAAAAATACAGCACGACAGCAAGGACAAATAACTGACTTGATACTGAGCAGTTACCCGAGTCGTCACTGTATCGAACCGCAACAGCAAAACAGTTAAGGTCGCATCTCTTCGTATTCCTTGTAGTCATATATATTCTTGTATCTTTTTGCTTTAATCAATCTATCTTGCTCTCACATACTAGTGCAAGGTGGTTCAAGTAACTTTATTATTACGCTTCCGCAATTACAACATTCCTACTCAAAAGGTCTTAGCCTTGAAAAAGGTCCTAAGGGCTTTTCTCAGCCCAACATGGTATGAGAGCCTCCAAGGCAAGATCGATTACCCGAACTCCTACAACAATACAAGGCATGGCAACTCAGAAAGAGATGAGCTCCTCCAACGGATCTCCCAGCACTACTCCTACTCCACCTCCAGCCTCTGGCCTACAGACAGAGGAAGGCACGGTAACAAGACCAGCTACGGAGTCTACCGAAACTCCCGGGAATCAAGCAGCAGGCTTCGACCCAAGCATGATGGAGATTTTTTTCTCCTTCATGTCCATCTACGAGCAACACCAACAAGCAGCTCCTGAGCAATCAAACAACAGCGACAACAACAACAGAGTAACCCCAATGAGCCTTGACGGTTCATCCTATGCGCGCGGAAACCAGCAGCAACCTACCTTTGCTCCGTCCGAACCTCAAAAAGGCTCCATCAGCTTGAAGAATAACGTCTTGAAGAATAACGTCTTGAAGAATAACGTCTTCGTTCTTGACTTCGTTCTGGACCAAGGCACCGCCGACACCGACGCCATCGTCAACTTCGCCTCTTGGACACATCAACCAGATCTCGACCCCGACTTCAGTCCTGGAGGATTCTGGTACTCACACACCATACCTGAAGCAGAAAGAACACGAGCGTTAGCGACAATTTGGCAAGCAGAGATAACATCGGCCGCAGAAACAACATCAGCAACAGCAACATCGATAGCAGAAACTACGACACCAATCGTGGGTTCTTCGACGGCACTAGCTCTCATCGATGATACTCCACCGACTCCTGTATGTCGTGCCACTCGCGAGGCGCCTGGCGGAGACCGTAGACTGGCCGCCGGAGGCTCTACTGGGTACCTGCAGGAAACGACCCAGTGAAGCCAGGTGGGCGGCGCAGCCATATCTCCTCGTGCAGACTGCCTTTTAAGAAGGCTGTGCTGAAATCAAGAGAGTGCAGCTCGTAGTCACGCTGAGCGGCGACGTGCAGCAGAACTCAAAGAGTGGTCATCTTCGGGGTAGGGGAGAAGGTCTGGAAGAAGTCAACTCCCTGTCGCTGACTGAAGCCTCGTGCAACGTAACGAGCCTTGAAGACAGGCGGAGAACCAGGCGGCCGCTTCACCCTAAAAATCCACATGCCATCGACTATGTTTGCCCCAGGAGGGGGAACTACGTCGACGTAGGTGCCTATGGACTTCCATGATGTCATCTCTGCTTCCATGGTTGTCTGCCACTGAGAGGAGTAGGGACCCATAATCGCCTCTGCGTAAGAGCGCGGGGTCGGGATGTCTGGTGCATCCGGGTCTCCCTCAGGTGCAAGCAGCATGGCCACGAGATGAGGTACAGCAGCGGCAAAGCACTCAAACTCTTCCTGTCTGTCCTCAAGAACGTCCGTGCCAAGAGCACACTCACCCCTGACGGACAGAGGACAGTCAGACTCAGACTCAGCAACAAGACTAGTGGCGTAGTCGAGACGACAGGCGGCAGCAAAGTCAACAAGCTCAGTAACTAGGGCAGACGCAGCAGTGGACTCAAACGAAGGGTCAGTGACAACAGTGGCTAGAAGAAGAGGGACAGTAGGACTGGCAGCACGAGCTAAGTCAAACTCAGGGTAAGGAACGGCAGGAAGAGAGGACGCAGGAGGAGGTGGCAGGGGAACTCGCAGTGGAACAGAGGAAGGACGAAGTGCCATAATGTGAGTGCCGGGGACAAGAGGAGGACGCGGACGAGGAACACGGCGACCAGTGCGAACAACGCGAACAGGCGAGGCAAGACGAGACTCTGGCTCACGAGACTCTGTAAGAGAGTATGTCTAATCAGCGTAAGGAGAAGGAGCAGGCAGTGGGGAGTCTGGCTGTAACTGTGGCTGCGACTGGTGAGTCGGTGGACTCACTAAGCTAGGAGGAAGGCCAATAGAAGATGGGAGACTAAGAAACTGGCGAAGGACCGAGTCAGGTGGCGGCAGAGACAACGGCGGCGGCGGAACGAAAAACGGGCGCCGCTGCACAGTGCCTCTAGCACCAGGACCGCTAGCTCCAGCACCCCCAGCGCAAGCACCTCCAGCTCCAGTGTCTCCAGCTCCAGTGCCTCCAGCTCCAGCGCCTCCAGCGCCATTGCCTCTAGCACCAGGGTCTCCAATTCCAGCTCCTCGAGCTCCAGTGCCTCCAGGGCCAGCACCTCCAGCTCCAGGGTCTCCAACTCCAGTGCCTCCAGCTCCAGCGCCTCTAGCGCCAGTGCCTCCAGCTCCAGGGTCTCCAGCTCCAGCTCCTCCAGCTCCAGCGCCTCCAGCGCTAGTGCCTCCAGCTCCAGAGCTCCAGCTCTAGCGCCTCCAGCGCCAGTGCCTCCAGCTCCAACACCTCCAGCGCCAGGGTCTCCAGCACCAGCTCCTCCAACTCCAGCACCTCCAGCGCCAGTGCCTCCTGCTCCAGGGTCTCCAGCTTCAGAGTCTCCAACACCACCAGCTCCGGCAGCTCCAGTACCTCTAGTACAAGCACCTCCAGGACCAGCAGCTGCAGCACCTCCGGTACCTCCAGCTCCAGCAGTAACTCCAGCACCTCCAGCTCCAGTGCCTCCAGCGGTAGAGCCTCCATCTCCTGCAGCGCCACTAATAAGGCGTATGCGCTGAGCAAACCACTCGCGCAGCTGCTGCGGTGAGAGAGGCTCCTGACGGGGAGACAGTCGTGGCGAGGCACCCGCAGGACCTCCAGCAGACGCAGTACCCCGAGGCTCAGCAACCTTAGACTCCGCACCCTCAGATTCAGCACCCCCAGGCTCCGCACTCTCAGGCTCAGTACCCCCAAGCCCTGCACCCCTAGGCTCAGCACCACCAGACTCCGCACCCTCAAACTAAGCACCCCCAGGCTCCGCACTCGCACGCTCAGCACCCCCAGATGCAACATCCCCGGACGCAGCACCTCTAGCAGCACCAGAGTCTACATCGACCTTGACAGGCACAGTCTCGGGGAGTGGGTCTACCTGAGACACACCTGAGGGAGCAGGACCCTGAGGGGGGAGGGGGTCTACCGGAGGGGGACCTGGAGCAAGGAAGAGCAGCGGGGGGGGGGGGGGAGAGGGGCAGTGCGGTAGGGGAAGAGACGGTAAAAGGGAACCGACTCGTCAAACGTGACGTCCTGAGAGGGCAGGACACAGCGCGAGGTGGGGTGGTAAAACTGCCAGCTAGGCGCGTCAGGGGGAAAGCCAAGGAAGACGCAGGGAATAGCGTGGGAGGAGAGCTTGTCCGCGGAAGTATCGCGGACAAAGGCACGAGAGCCTCAGACTTGGAACACCGACGCATCGCCAACCTTCCCCGTCCAACGCAGTGTAGGCGAGGTCTCCGGCAAGGAGACACGGGGCCAGAGGTTGAGCTGATGCGCAACGTACCGGACCGCAAACGGCCACAAAAAATGGGGAGCAGCCGCATGGATCATGGAGGTACGAGCCACCTCCATGACTAAGCCAATGTGGCGCTCAGCAACCCCATTTTGCTGAGGGGAGGCCGGAAGCGAGAACGACTGGAGAATGCCCTCCCCGCGACAAAAGTCCCGTAAGAGGTCGGAGGAGAACTCACCACCTCTGTCAGAGTGCAGACGCAGGACAGAAAGGTCCTCACAGAACCGCTCACGGAGCTGGAGACGGACTGCGTGGATCCAAGGGATCAAGACATCAGGGACCTCACCCTTGTTGCGCAAGGGGAAGACCGTGGTGTAACGCGTGTAGTCATCAACAACCAGCAGAAAGAAGCGCTCGCGGCCTTGTCTACTTACGCGGGCTGGGCCCCACACGTCCATGTGGAGAGTCTGCAGGGGAGCAGTCGTCGGGGGAAACGAGGAGGAGTGAGGAGCGGCGCGCTGCCGCCCCTCGACGCAAGGAAGGCAGGGCGGGGCAGGCGAGGGCGGGAGGGGAGGCAGAGACCTGGGAAGACCAGAAACAAGGAGGCGAGAGTGCATGCCACGAAGGCGTGGTAGGGAGGGGTGACCAAGTCAGTGGTGCCTAAGGAGAGCCTGGTGCGACAGGAGGCGACACGAACAGGGGCGGCTACCTGACCTGACGCGGACACGTGACCGGAAGCAGCTACCTGAGCAGGCTCGACCCAGGCCGACGGGTGAACGTGGCTAGGTGACGGCTTCTCCGTGTACACGTGTAGATCGCCACACGCTGAGGGGAGTGGTACTCACCAAGTTTGTAGAGAACGAGGGGAGGTGAAAACTTGACAGTGAGCCAGACGGAACCGCCGGACACGGGAGAACAATGGTGGAACGTGCAAGAACTGGGCTCCCTGAGGGGTCAGCCAGTCTGACTGGAACAGGTGCAGGGAGTGGAGTGAGTGTGGTACTGTCGCGAAAGAAACAGCGGGAAGCACCTGAGTCAAGCGTGAAGGTGTGCAAGGCCTTAGCAGGCGCAGTACCAGGGAGAGCAGACTCACAGCCTCTACTGCCTCCACGACCCCCGCTGCCACCTCCACCATTCTTGCCTCCCTTGCCCTTGCCGCTGCAGCACTTCCCACTAGGAGCAGAAGCAGCCCCGACCTCCTCAGTACCAAGGATGTCAACAGCAGCAGCAGAAGTGTAGGAGGGGGCAAGGGGGGAGGGGGAACACCCCTCAAAGAAGGTTGTGCGAGGAGTGCCACGAGCAACACCTACAGCGACTATGCTAGTCTCAGTGCAAAGTGCGTCTTTCCAAGTGCAAAGTGCGTTTTTTTAGTCCACTCAAAAATCAACCCATAATCCCCCCTTTCCCCACCCCACAGACGTGTGTAATAACTCGCCGTGTGGAACAAGTGCAAAGTGCATCAGGACGGGAGATTTCACTCGCCAATGCCTGTGCAACGACGGTTTGGTCTTCCACGAGGCTGACAAGACGTGCATTCCTGGTGGGTGTAGGAATGTGGGTGTGGGTGTGGGTGGGGGTCCTAGAGCATGGTTTTTGAGTCGACAAGAAAAACTGAATTGACTCGTCAGTGCCAGGACGGATTCGTCTTCAAAGAGGGTGAGGACGTGCATTCCTGGTGGGTGCTGGAGTGTGGGTGAGCGCTGGAATGTGGGTGAGATTGAATGCTGGAGTAGGGTGAGTTGGTGAGTGTGGTGACTTCACTCACCAATGCCTGCCAGTGCAAGGACGTTAATGTCTTCTTAAGGCTGATAGGACGTGCATTCCTGGCGGGTGCTGGAATGTGGATGAGTGCTGGAGCGTGGGTGAGCGCTGGAGTGTGGGGTGGTTGAATGCTGGCCTGTCAGGCTGATTTTACCTCCTTCTACCCGCTGTTGCTTCATGTTACATGCTTGCCATCAAGAAAGGTTCAGAACGACCCTGCGCATTTGTCCCTGGATCCTTAGCCAGCCAGTCAGGCTGCTTTTACCTCCTTTTCTTCTGCTACCCGTGGCAGCAAAAGATCCTTGCAAGGCAGGCGCAGTGAAGTGCGGCAAGAACTTCAAGTGCGTTGTGAGGAACGGGAAGGGCGCTTGCGACTGTGAGGATGGCTACACCAAGAAGAACAACCAGTGCATTGGTGAGCTTTGAGGCGTCTCTAGAGTGTGTTGTGAAGAATGGGTAGGGCGCTTGTGGGCTTTGAAACATCTCATCTCAATAGGGCGCTGCTTGCGAGTGTGGGGACGGCTACACCAAGAAGAACAACCAGTGCATTGGTGAGCTTTGAAATGTCTCGGGCTTGTGTTGTTAAGAACGGCCAGTGCATTGGTGGGCTGACCACGTGATACCGAGTTGGTTTTGAGACGTCTCAAAACCAACGGCTACACCAAGGGGAGGAACGGCCAGTGCATTTTTTTGCTTTGAGACGTCTCAAGTGCATTGTGAAGAGCGGGCAGGGCGCTTGCGAGTATGACACCGGCTACATTAAGAACGGCCTCTGCACTGGTTAGTTTTCTCTGAGGCGTCTCAAAAGTGCATTTGTGAAGAATAGGCAAGGGAATTGTGAGTGTGACACCAGCTGCACCAACAAGAAAGGCCTCTGCACTGGTGAGCTGACCAAGCGCTTGCATTCAACAGCTGGTCACCATGAGTTTAAGAGGTCAAGAGGTGAAGAGGTCACGAGGCAGTTCCTCCTCCTTTTGAACCACTCGCTCTCACTTTTTCCCTCCCTGTTGCCCCACTCAACCTCATGCTTTTCCCCTCTCCCCCACCCTCCACCTCCCTCCCACGCACATCAGCCATTTTCAGGGCCTGCTCTGCTAATGCCCAGTGCCCGATGGTGGGGGTAGTGCTGGTGTATCAGTGCAGGAAGGGTTTCAAATTCTCTTTGCCGTCTCCCCCATCCCCCACCCCCACCTCCCACCTCCCTCCCTCCCACGCCAGCCATGTGCACGGCCTGCTCTGGTAATTCCCAGTGCGCGGTGGTGGGAGGAAAGGCAGTGTGTCAGTGCAAGAAGGGCTTCAAATGCTCTTTCCCCTCTCCCTCAACCCCCCACCTCCCACCTCCCTCCCACCCACGCCAGCCATGTGCACGGCCTGCTCTGGTAATGCCCAGTGTGCGGTGGTGGGAGGAGATCCTGTGTGTCAGTCAGTGCAGGAAGGGCTTCGAAAGCTCTTTCCCCTCTCCCCCACCCCCCTCTGCTTCTCCCCCCCACCCACGCCAGCCAAATGCAAGGCCTGCCCGGCTAATGCCCAGTGCGCGGTGGCGGGAGGAGTGGCGGGATGTCAGTGCAGGAAGGGCTTCAAACTGAACACGAAAACTAACAAGTGCACACGTTAAGGGAGAGTGATCGGGTACGGCTTTGCTTCTGTCAAGCGAAGAACAGGCAATCCTAGTTGGATAAGCAGGGGGTAAGGAGGCACAAGCTGGCGACACCAGAGGAACGTCAGATCGGTGGGGGCTGATGGAGCAGAAGTGGTCTTTGAGGCGCCTAAAAAATCGCGGAGGGACATCAGACCGGCGGAGGCTGATGGAGAAGAGGTGCGAACAACTGCATGCGTTTTCTCGGAGGCCAGGAAAGGAACCAACTTCGGCTGACGGTTGGCTGAGTCATCTAGTGCGTGTACTGCCAGCATGAGATCACATGCTTGGTTGGTTGGCTTGTTGTACTGGTTGTACCATAGTGTGTGTTTGTGTTGTTTTTTTTTTTTGGGGGGGGGGAAGGTCGTTTTAAACCGTGAAGCCTTTCTTGGTGCGGCTTGAGCCAGGCAAGAGATTTATCGAAAACCTTTGCAGGTGGTTACCATTTGGCACCTCATTTGTTTTCTGCATAGCTAGAGTACCGTACCTCTTGGAAAGCTTTGTTTGCTCCTGTAACAAATGGTTGCACATACGGTAGAATATTCATTATCAGGTTCACTACATACTACGAGTGAACACACCTACGGTAGTTGTTGAATGCAGCTAACAACATCCCACCCACACTATCCAGAAGCCAGAGCGGCACACAGCAGTTCCAACAGGACTAATAATCCAATCATTCTTTACCCCATGCCCAGCCCACCTCCTCCTTGGATCCATGTCCATGAGAGCAACACAACACGAGCAACAGCTTCAGCCACCTCTATCTCACACCACCGCCATCGAAGCCCAACCACCCTCCGAACGGCCATCCAACTTACCTTGCAACACCCTGAGAAGCAGGGTGAAAAAAAGGACCAGACAGTTCCCACCACACCACCCTTCCACTCTCGTTTCTCCACCACGTTAGCTGGCTGCTCTGTGCTTCTGACTGCACCTCTCCTCCCACCTTCTTCCCATCCTGCCATCTTTCCGTCACCCCACAGGCACTGTAATCTGCCCCCGAGCAGCAGGCCTCAAGGCCTTCTTAAGGCCTTGCTGTCACTGCCTTAGGTGACCACACAGACCATGATCTTGCATCACATTATGCAGCCATTCCGCATCTGTGTGTCTGTGTCTGTGAGTGTGTGATTTTTTTTTTCTGCATCTGCTTGTTCTTTATGTCGCTTTCTGTTCCTTCAGGAAGGATCACCACACCAGGAGATCCGCTCTTTCTCTGCTCCACGCCGGCACCACCATCTCCCTCCGGCTGCTGCCAGGTGCCGGAATGAGTGACGGTAGCACCCTTGCTTTAGCTCCTCCCATCATCCTCCTAGCAGGCTTCTTCGCTGCGGTTGAAACACACAGCCTTCCAATCATACCCGCCAGGGTAGTCATAGCTCGTGAGCTGAACACAGTGCTGGTCGCCGCAGCAGGGATGGTCACCGTGCTGCTGGCGACGCCTGAAGCACTGTCACAGCAGCCGACGTCGCTTGTGCCTATTGTGCCGCTACATGTTGTGCTGAACGGGGTCCCCATGCTGGTGCAGCAGCTGTCAGCGATGCTGGAGATTTCGTCCGCGTTGCTGCAGGTAGCTTCACTCACGACAGCATCATCGCAGCTGACGTCGTCAAGCATGGAGAGACCATCTTTGCAGTCAACATCACTCACGTCGCTGCTGCTTGTTGTGCTGTCAGGGACCATGGGTCTGATCGTAGAGAGCATGGAGATGATATCCAAGCACGGTGTGTTGGAGACGTCGCTGCAAGTGCTGCTCTGCTCGGATTCGTCCTGCAGGGAATCATCGTCTGCAGCGGAGCTTGTGGAGGTTAGCATCACATGCACCGGCGTTTGCTTCTTCTCACGGAGCTTCCATAAGGAGAGAGCTTCAGAATAGGTCGGATAGTCGGTTACAGCCATGTTAAAAGACAGTTGCTGAAGTTCCAGCTAGGAAAGTTAAGCAAGCTGAGAACACGAAGGTTGAAGCTGTCAAAACTGATTTGTTGAAAGAGAGATAGCAAAGATAACAAATGCAGACTTGAGATCATTGTGCTGGGGTTGCAGTTTTCTACGTGAGACAGAGGGCGCACGAGGAATCAGGCATGGGAAGGTGGGGATGTGTGAAGGGGGAACATGCATGGGATACGGGCAGAATAATGTTTTGGATTCATTGAATCAGCAGCTCTGATCATCTGGAACCTGCGCTGGCCATGCTGCCCGGACCTAAACTACCTTACCGTGACGACGGATGAAGCGAAATTGCTGCCCGAAGTTGGCTGGCGGAACGAATCCCGCGGAGTCTACTAGGCTCGGAACCCTGACTGCCGCAGCGCCTAAAAAACGTCATCGCCAAGCCTCCGCTTTACCGTCCAACCTCCTCCCCTGAAACATCGCGGCTGTCCGGAACGGAAGGTGCGTTTCGCTGAATGCATGCACAGCGGATTCCTCCTCAAATGCCGCAAGCCACATTCCCAAGGTAGCGAACTGATTTGAGAAAGTGGCGGGCTCTATTCAGGGAGAAAGACGCGCGCGGACGAAGATCGGGTTACTCGTCAAGCTGAAGACGTGCTGGCGAGAAGAGCGAAACATATTTATGGCTACATTGGAGTCTCTGGCGAATTTCGGGTTTCAGGGTCAAGGTTCCCTTGGGATCATAGCCCCATCAGCAGACAGGTGGGCAAGAGCTACGGTAAATGGAATGTATGAAGGGGATGAGGACTGTACCCTTTATAGTTGTCTATGTTAGCTAAAATTATGTTCAAATTACCAAGCACATGTAAAACTACTGCACATGTAACTATTGAGCACACTACCTGATGATTCGTTTATCCCTATATATTTGCCTATGCATTATTACAAAAAAAAAATTTGTGTGTGCGAAGGTTGTCGAACAACGATAACGTTCCTAGCATGGCCTTACAAATGATTTATCTCAGTGTGCGCTCCTCCTCCCCGATCCCTATTCGCCGCCATCCTTCTTGCAATTCCTGTGACAAAGGCACTGGTTCTGCTGTTTGAGTCTGTGAAGTGATGTCATCCTATGGACCAATGATTCTTTTCCAGCTGTATATCCGTGTATGCACGCAAACACCATCCCCTCATCTCGGCAGTGCCCTGTTGCTTTACTTGCCCGCATATGGTGATTATACGGTGCTATTTCGTTACAACCTTTCCTCTGCTTCTGGCTTCCTGTGTGAATCACTCCTGGTATGCCTTAAGCCTTCCACCCACTGCAGCTACAAGGAACCTTCACGCCCTAGACGCCCTTCCGTTGCCTCTTGCTGTGCTGGTTCCAGTGCCTCTTGCGCTGGTTGATGAACCAGTTGTTCACCTGCCGTGAGTCCAGCCCCGTCTGCCCCATCAGCTGCAGCTTCTCCTGCTCCTGCGCTCCAGGAGGGCACACAGCAACACATTCAGGGAGGTCCGGTGGGGCACACATCAACGGGAGGGAAGACGACGATCCAAAGGAAGGTGAACAGTACTTCAAGCTTATCAATGGGATGTGGCACACACTCACACCTGCCAGTTACCACACACCTGTCACTCTAACCAACACACCTGCCACTCTAACCAACACACCTGCCACTCTAACCAACACACCTGCCACTCTAACCAACACACTCTGCACTCACTGTGACACATGGTAAGGCACACATGCACACCTGCCACTCTAACCACCACACACCTCCACCACACACCTGCAACTCTGACCACACGCTTCGCACTCACAGTGGAGTGGGGTACGGCCAGCTGACGTGCTCGGTCCACCAGCGCAGAAACTTCCCCGTGGCTTCCTCGGGCAGCTTGCCCTTGACATGCTTGGCCACATGCTCCGCACTCACCGTCCGCAGGAACCCCCCAAACCGCCCCCTCACCGTCCGCTCCATCTGCTGCACACTCTCTATCCCCCCCTCCCTTTATACATACTGGTTGGCCTGAGAGCAAAGTCTCTCTCTCTCTCTCTCTCTCTCTCTCTCTCTCTCTCTCTCTCTCTCTCTCTCTCTCTCCCTCTCTTTCGCACACACACACCCCTGCCACTGCACCACACACTTGCCACACCACCACACACCTGCCACTCTCTGACCACACACTCAGACACTCACAGTAGGGTACGGCCAGGTGACATGCTCGGTCCACCAGCGCAGAAGCTTCCCCGTGGCTTCCTCGGGCAGCTTGCCCTTGGCATGCTTGGCCACATGCTCCGCACTCACCGTCCGCAGGAACCCCCCAAACCGCCCCCTCACCGCCCGCTCCACCTGCTCCACACTCTCTATCTCCTCCTCCTCGCCCTTGCCTTCCAAATCCCAATCTAGATTCGGACCCCGATTGCCCTGACCAGCGTCAAAGCCTTGTTGAATCTGCCCCATACCCCCAGCGCCCTTGGGAGACCCCTGAGCAGACTGAAAGGTGTGCTGAATCTGCTCCATTTCCCAATTGCCAGCGGACAAAGCTGAGCTGCCGGCCTCTGTCTTTGCGTGTGAGCCTAGACGGTGGTGTTCTTGGCTGTGAGTTGCAAGAGTTGGGCTTGTGCTGATGTCAGCCATGATGTCATCGTACATGTCGTCTTGGTCTCCTTCCAGGAAACCACCACTTCCTCTGCTTCCTATTGCGCTGCTGGTGAACGCACCATCACCATCACTGCTGCTACCACTGCCGCTGCTGCTGTTGCAGATTCCATGGTTGGCAGCATCAGCAACAGCAGCGTCAACACCGCCAGCATCAGGAACAGCATCACCAGCGGCAGCATCAGTAGCATCAGCATCACCACCAGCAGCATCAGCATCACCAGTAGCAGCAGCATCAGCATCCTGCAAGTGGCTGTTTTCCACGTCCACAAGGAACACCTCGGCAGTAGTGTGGGCTGCGAGCAGGCGAGTGCGGCATGCAACAAGGGCTTCAGAGAGAGACGCCTGGAAGAAGATTATGGAAGGTGAAGATAATCAAAGAGACATGAACGTGGTGACTGGCTCAATCCGGCTGCTGCGTGCAGCGAGCGCTTCAGCAAGAGACGTCTCGAAGAAGATTATGGGGGAAGATAGTCAAAGAGACATGAACGGGATGACTCAATCCGGCTGCTGCGTGCAGCGAGCGAGCCCTTCAGAGAGAGACACCTGGGAGAAGATAGTGGGGAATGGAGCGGGCATATGGATGTGAGGTGAGGCGAGCCAAGGCGGCTGTTGCATACAGTGAGCGCCCTAGAGAGAGACTCCTGGAAGTAGGTGTGGGGGTCACAGCACAGTAACATGAAAGGCATACGGATGCCTGAAAAAATGAGAGAGGAGGAAGGGAAGTTAAGGAAAGGAGGTGGTGACACTGGCATACCCGAGAAGTTACTGGAGCAGGGCGAGAAGAATACACATCCAGAGAGGAGGATACATACCCGCCAGAAGACAAGATCCACACCACACCCACAGAACAGGATACACGGATATACTTCCAGTGACCAGCGCTTTACAGCTGTCTTTTCCTACTTGCTTAAACCTACTCGTTCCTAAGAAAGCGCAGCTCACTGGAATTATGTCTGTATATCCAGAGAAGAGGATACATACCCGCCAGAGGATAAGATACTTACTCACAGAGCAGGATACACATCAGGTCGTGTGCACCTGCCCAGACAGATAAATACGTACCATCAGGTCGTGTGCACCAGCCAAGCTGTGGAGTGCTGACTCTAAGCCTGCATCCACTCCCACCGCACCCAACCCATTGGCACCCCTTGAGATGCTGATTAGAGCCTCTGACCTTCCATCCCCACTGACAGTTGAATTTGGGCCCTCCTCCTGGCTGCTCTCCCCGCCACACCTATCAGCGGCAGCACTCCTGTGTTTCTGTTGGTCAGCAGTGGTGAGTTTCGCCTGATTGACATCGGTGTGATTCAGCCCATTAGCGCTGCTGGGTTGATTCATCCAACAGCCGCTTGTGTATTTCAAATGCAGCGCAGCCACAGGATCAAAGCCATCAACGGCTGCCAGGAACTCGGGAGACGCCCCGATCTGGAGAAGTGCAGTGCAGAGGTACGAGGGGGCAGGGAGAGCGGAGGGGGAGGGGAGAGAGTGGGGGAAGAGGGAGAATGAAGAGGGGAAGGAGTGGGGGGGGGGGGGGGAGTGATATTGGAGGATGAAAAGAGAGCGGAACATGCAGAGTTGAGACGAAATAACTCAAAGGGCAAGACGTAGCAGAAAAATGGGCAGCGTGAGAGGCGCAGCTTGAGAGGCATAAAACTCCGCCTCTCATGGTTGAAATGCATGGTTATGCAGCACACCGTGAGGCAAGAAGCATAGGTGCGCAGCACGGTTTGGAATTCAGGCAGATTCAAAATATGTTGCTTCAGCTGCACGTCACACGCATGTGACCCAATCAGCTTCTGAACCTCTTCCCCTGACCGTTTTGGCACTTCCGCTACAGAGTATCTCGACACTTCCATCCGTGAGCGCAATGGTTGCAACTCCTCCTCTCTTCCTTTCTCTTTCTCCTGAGTTGCTTCTCGCTAGACCCTCGCTAGCTCCTCACTTTTTCTCTTCCTTCTATGGCTCCTCTTGATGCGTGTCCTCAATCCGTCTTTCCGCTCCATCGGTAGAGGTATTGCCAAAATTCGCAACTACGTCGCCGCGATGATCTGACTTAAACAACTTCGACGACGGCCGTCAGAAATCGTGCTGCGACGCGACGTTTGTGCGGGAGCTACGTCACCGCGACACCCTTTCGTGGCGTGTGCGTGTGCTGTGTTGTGATTGATGCACTCCCTCCCCCAACCTGACCGTTTGAAGAGGGAGAGCTTGCAAATCCGTGAGGTCAGCGAAGTGTCGCCTCACCCAAGTTTCGGTTACATCGGATTGAGGGCGTCTAACGGGTAAAGTAGTGCTAGTGTATTGCTTACTGTATACCCACCACTTAGAATTCCCCTATCTTATCACATACACAGAGGGCAAACATGAAGATAATTGAGGTGTGTATAATCTCAGCCGTTTTGCATCAGACAAAAAAATGAACTTTGTTCTAAGCACGAACAATCTCACCACAAACAGGACAGGACTCGCCTTAGCTACCAGTCATCCTCATCAACTTCCCTACACTTCACCATTTCCCCCTGGAAAAACCTTCTCCCCTGCAAAAATGTCTCCAGATCACTGCGGCATCTGAGCTCCCTTGGTGTGCAACCCTCAAGATTTAATCTAACCAGATTCTCAAACCTAGTGAGGAACACTGGAAGCGCCTCCAACTTCCAGCAGTCAATCAGATCCAACCTTGGTATTCCAGAGAAGTGTAACAAACCTCCAGGGAGCTCCGTATCTTGAATATTCACCAGCTGCAAGCAGGTCAGGCTCGGCGGACAAGTCATCCTCCCAGGCCTGCCCCGAGCCTGCACTTGGAGGTTCGTGATCCGAAGCGTATGAAGCGACCCGAACCGAGAGAGGGACCACAGGTAGCATGACTGGATATGGTAATGATCAACTACCAAAGTGCGCAGTGATTGTAGAACAGTTAAAGCGACATACTCGGCGGGTTTATATGCTTTAATGAAATAAATTTTCGGGCAGAGGGAAAGGAGTTTGTTGTGGCTGCGGTTGTGTGCGCCCATAAAATGGGTCAGGCTCGGAAGCTTTCCCAAGCCTTGCTTGCTGGTGAAGCCGAACCTGCCGCCGACCCTCCGCAGCTTCAGGACGCGGAGGCCCGGGAAGATGCAGGCATGATCCGGGATGTGCCGAGCTAAAGCAACACCTTCCATACTAAGACGAAGGAGGTTCGGAAGGTGCCAGGTTTGGAGAGAGAGGAGTACCAAGGGGGAGGCACGGGGGGACGAAGAGTAAGGGAACGAGGAACGTGTATGGGGGAAGTAGAGAGGAGGGAGGGTGTTAGTGTTAGTGTTAGTATGAGTGTGTGTTACAGATAATGCAAGCGGTAATGGGGTAGAGCAGACATAGAGGGACTGTAATGAGGGTGGGAGTGGGGAGCGGTCCTGTAGCACTGCAAGGGCTCCTAGTGAGAGAGTCAATAGCGAGGATAAGTGAGGGATGACCTGGTCTGGGTCTGAGGAGGCGAGGGGGAGGTGAAGGGTGGTGAGGTGGGGGGCGAGAGAGAGGAGAGAGGGAGGCACGGAGGAGCAGGCATGGAGAGAGATGTGGGTGAGGTGAGGAAAGGAGGAGAGGAGGGAGTGGAGGGAGTGATGTGAGGAAGCGAAGGTAGGGAAGGTAAGGAGATGACTACTGTTGTCTCGCTCATTGTCGTTATCATCATCACCATCACTATCACCATTACTAGTTGTGATGTGGTTGTGGTTCATCCGACGGCCACCGATGACCACGTCACGACCAATCGAAACGCCGGTCCCGACAGACACTGCAGCGCCAGCACCAGCACGAGCACCGGTACCATTCCTACCAAAACGTGCCGTTTCCATGACGCCATCTCGACCCCCAGCAGCAGCAGCAAGGGGAGGATTTGCGGTGAGCACTGGTGAGTGGAGACAGAGGGAGGTGAGGTGCAAGAGGGCGTGCAGGGAAGGTGGGGGCACAATGGGCAGGGAGGAGGAGAGGTGCAGTGAGCGGAGAGAGCGGTGCAGACCGGTGAAAATGTCTGGAGGGAGGACGAGAAGCTGCTGCTGCTGTTGCTGGTGCTGCCTCTGGTGATGGTACTGCTGCTGCTGCTGCTGCTGCTGCTGCTGCTCCACCGGGGGGTGCTGGTCCGATGGAGATGACTGAAGGCGAGTGAGAGCTTTGCTGACTGCTGCCTCGGGGCATGGAACCAGGTCCAGGCGGAGGCACGTGAGTGAGGAGAGGTTCTGGAAGGGACCAGGCGAGCACAGGGCTGCTGGGAGGCGCAGGGTTTGTGGGACTCTCAGGGCTGCTGAGACACTCAAGGCTGCTGCTGGCACGGTCAGTTGTTCGGCTGAAAAAGGAAGGTGTTGAACGGGACCAGTTGAGGGAGAGGTGTATTGCGGGTGTGGATGCGGGGAGAGGACGACAGAGAGTGTGAGAGAGAGGGAGGTGAGGGAGGGGAGGTGGAGGAGGAGGGAGGGAGGGAGGTGGAAGATTGGTGCAGAGAGTTGGGTGAGGGAGGAGAGGAGGGGGAGGAGGGAAGGGGAGGGGGAGAGGAAGAGGTACGTGTGTGTTGCTTGGAAGTTGAGTGAGCAGAGGTTCGGACATTTCCGAAGGACACGCTCCAGGCTCGGTGAGAGGTCCAGAACGGTGGACTGGGCTTCGTTTACTGTGAATGGAACGCTGTTACAACAGGTGCTCCTCTGCTGCTTGGGAGACTTGTTACAACAGGTGCTCTCTTGCTGCTCGTGATCCTGCTCTCCCCACTGCTCGCCCTGCTTCCCTTCCTGCACTTTCTTTCTCTCCCTCCTCTCCTCACTCTTCCTCTCTGCCCTCTTCCTCTCCCTCTTTTCCCTCTTACTCTCTCTCTGCTTCCCGCCTCCCCTCTCCTCCTTCCTCCCCACTGCTCTTCCACCCACTTTCCGGCCCATTCCCCCAACCCTTTCCTCTGCATCCTCATCCTCCCCTTCCCCACCTTCCGCTTGTCCCCCCAACTCCCCATCCCCTTCTCCCTTCCTTCCCTCCTGCCCACCCCCCTCTACCCCATTTCCCCTGTCCCTCTGCCAGCAGTCCAATTGTATGTGAAGGGTGCGTAGGTGAGGGGACAGAGCGGGAAGGGAGGAGGAGAGGAGGGAAGCGAGGTGAGAGGGGGAGGTGAGAGAGGGAGGGAGTGGGAGGAGGAGGGATGTGAGGTTGGGATAAGCGGAGAGAAGGAAAGGGAGGCGGTCGGGTGACCATGTTGGGTGGGAGGGGAGATGAAGGGGGATAGAGGAGGAAAAGAGGGAGAGGGGGGGAATGGAAGGGAGCGGGTAGGAGGAAAGGAGGGGGTGAGAGGGAGGGATACGCGATGAGGCACCAGGATTCAGGACCCTGGTTTCAATCTTGCTGCTGCTGCTGCTGCTGCCGCCGCCACCTCTGCTGCTGCTGTTACTTGTGGTTTTGCCTGAGCCATGATGTGTTATGATGATGCCATGTGATTCGATATGCCTTCCATCAAGAAGAGGCCACGACTGTAGGAGATTAATATCGTCCATAAACCAAGGCGTTGGATCTTGCGAACGGAGGCTGACGGAACTCGGGACGGAGGTTGACGGAACTGAACCGGACCATGACGAGTTACACGTCACACCCGGCTCCCACGGGTTCAGGAAACTACAGCCGCTGACGTCGCGGAAGAACGGCTGCCACGTCTGCGTTTCTAAGCAGAACACTAAAGAGAAGTGCGTCGTAGATTCTCGGAAGGTTCTGTGCCAGAGGCGGCAGACGAGGGAGGCGGAGATGGCGTCACGCGGGTGGGTGAGATGACGTAGGACGACAGCGAGACAGTCGCGGGCGAGGCGAGAAATCGGTGGGGAGCTATTTGGAATGGCTGGGTTATTTTCAGGAATGCCGTCCTTATACCCAGTGCAGTCATTTTTTACACCCGCAGGAATCCTGATACCATCAGGGTTATGTGCAACGCTTGAACCGCCAAGGGTGTTCATGTTGGTACTACAA
This sequence comes from Closterium sp. Naga37s-1, assembly GCA_947471745.1. Taxonomy (NCBI): domain Eukaryota; kingdom Viridiplantae; phylum Streptophyta; class Zygnematophyceae; order Desmidiales; family Closteriaceae; genus Closterium; species Closterium sp. Naga37s-1. The sequence continues at coordinate 1,310,886 of CANJKZ010000382.1, read as the reverse complement.
GAATGGAAGTGCTTACACAGGAGGAGGAATTTTGAGGCGCCTAATACTCTATGTTGTGTTGAGATGAGTAGTGTTGTTTGTGCTGCGGAAACCAGCAGGAGCGACTATGCAGGTAGGGGTATTTACACGCATATGCACATTTCGCTGAAATAGTTTCTCTTATTCTAGCGGGGCAATTATTCACATCATCAGAGTCTAGTCATGGTTCCACTGGTAGGAGAAACAGCAGACAGTGTAGCTTCATTCCGCTGACTGACCGTACGAATCCTCCCTAACTAGGCATAGAAGTTGCAATGACAGCACTTGCAAAACAGCAGATACTGTACTAGCCAAGTGAAATGCTGTTGGTGCGAGTCTCAACTGAAACCAAATTGCACAAGTTTTAAAATCATGACGAGAGGGGGTTTTACTGGTTTGGGTTTTGGCGAGTGTTTCCGATTTCGCGAAATTCGTTTTTGTTTTTCGCCAAACCTAGCCAGCCCCGCGTTTTGACCCTGGTGGGTGTGTCAGACTTCGGAAGTCCCAAATTGCAGCTGCGGTACTTTTCAAAGCTTGCACAGCCCACTTCGTCAAGTTTTAAATACTTGACCCGCGCGGTTCGCAATTTGGGCCGCGGGTTTTAAGTCGCAGGGATCGTAGCCGTATTGAAGATGTTTTCATCACCGGAACACGCACCTCGGCACGTTTCAAGGCGGACGAGCACGAACATTGTTACCCTTCTCGCTCAGTTTCGATTTGCGACATCGAAACCAGTTACTGTATCGAATTGGGATTGGACACGGGATTTGACAAGCGATCGAGAAACGAACCAGAAACAAAAGCCGATGTGTGCACCCCCTGTGTCTCCCTTTTTGTGTCGCCCTGTCCCCCTTGTGTCCAGTAACACGAACCAGCACCCGTTGATCCAATTGATATAAGCCATAGATCCCCCTCCATCCTCCACACCGCCACGCACATTCTTTCACCTGCTCAAACACCTGTTTCCAACCTTGGAAGTCTCGTGAGTAGACTAGGGAGCTAGTCTCGACGCAATCATCTCCAGTCTCGTCACTTCTCCATAAGAACGAGACTCGTGAGGCAAAATATAGTTTCCCTCCAGGTCTCGCGCCTCGTGCACTTGCGACTCGTGCGCTTCCGCGTCGATCACTTGCGACGCGTGCATGGACATGGCCACGTCGTTCGCTTTGCGCTTCCCAGCGACCGACACGTGGCACGGCTTGGCGCGCTTGCCGCGATGGTCTGGTCGGCGACGCTCGTCGCACGGTAGCACGTTCCCGTCGCCAGTCGATCGCGTAATTAGTAACGGCGTATACTTTCGCACACACTCTCCGCGCTCCCCGCAAGCGATCACTCGCCAGGTTCTCGCGTCGTCGTTTGCCCGCCCAGCACGTCCGCAAATTGCGCCGTCTCTCCCGCCCGCACGCGCTATTGGGGGATCAGTGCAGCAAGCTCGGCGCGCGCTAAGCTCCGTTCCGCTTGCTCTGGGGGGGACAGGGTTAGGCGCGCGGGAAGTTGGCGGAAGATTGTTGCGTGGCTTGGATCATCCGTCGAGGCAGCAGTGCCGCGCAATCGCGGGTAAGGAGGGGAGAGGGGGAGGGGGGGAGTTTGGGTGGAGGGGAGTGCAGAGCGGTCAGGAGGGGTATAGCAAGGGCAAGGAATGGTGAAGTGAGGTAAGGAAGCATAATTCGGGACACGCGGGCGGGAGCAGGGCAGGAGCACGTGGGCGGGGCACGCGGGGTGCAAAGCAAAGCTCAACCCCTTGTATCCTGCTTCTCCCTTTCTCTGCTCTCTTTCATTCCCAAGCGGCCCAGCATTCTCAGCAGTGGAGGAGGGCGAGCAGTACGATGTGATCGTGATAGGGGCGAGCGGGGCACGCAGGGTGCGAAACAAGGCTCAAACCTTTGCTTCCTGTTTTTTCCGTTTCTCCTCTCATTTCAGGCAGTGCTTCCTTCTCATCGGTAGAGGAGGGCGAGCAGTACGATGTGATCGTGACAGGCGCGGAGCATGCGGGGTGCAAAGCCCAACCACGTGTTCCCCGAATCCCTCCTTCTGCTATCCATTCCCAGGCAATCCCTCGTTCTCATCGATGGAGGAGGGCGAGCAGTACGATGTGATCGTGATAGGGGCGGGGCACACAGGCTCAACCTTTTGTTCTCTGCTTCTTCCCTTCTTCTCCTAACCATTCTCAGGTGGCCCAGCATTCTCAGCAGTGGAGGAGGGCGAGCAGTACGACGTGATCGTGATAGGGGCGGGCCATGCGGGATGTGAGGCAGCGTTGGCATCCGCCAGGCTGGGCGCCAGGACGCTGCTGCTCACTCTCTCGCTTGACAAGATCGCATGGCAGGTGGGTGAGATGGTCAAGTCAAGGGTTTCGGGTTCAAGGGTTCTGAGCTGGGTACAAGGTAAGTCAGGGGTGCGAGGCAGCGTTGGCATCCGCCAGGCTGGGCGCCAGGACGTTGCTGCTCACTCTGTCCCTCGACAAGATTGCATGGCAGGTGGGTGGGTGGGTGGGTGAATCCAGGGATTTTGAGGTGGGTCCAAGCTGAGTCAGGGGTGCGAGCGAGGCAGCACTGGCGTCGGCCAGGCTGGGCGCCAGGACGCTGCTGCTCACACTCTCCCTCGACAAGATTGCATGGCAGGTGGGTGGGTGGGTCGAATGAGGGGTTCTGAGCTGCTGGGTACAAGGTAAGTCAGGGGTGCGAGCGAGGCAGCACTGGCATCCTCCAGGCTGGGAGCCAGGACGCTGCTGCTCACTCTGTCGCTTGACAAGATCGCATGGCAGGTGGGTATGTTGGTGCATGGGCAGCAAATGGGTGGGTGAGTTCAAATCAAAACTTCTGAGCTGCTGGGTCCAAGCAAAGTCAGGGATGCGATGCAGAGTTGGCATCCGCCAGGGTGGCTGGGCGCCAGGACGCTGCTTCTCGGTCTCTCGCTTGACAAGATAGCGTGGCAGGTGGGTCCAAGTGTCCCAGCCCAGTGGGTTTGGTGCATGGATAAAATGGAAGCATGGTGTGACAGGGGCGAGGCATGCTGGGTGTGAGTGAGGCAGCACTGGCATCAGTCAGGCTGGGCGCTGCTGCTGACTTTCTCTCTCGACAAGATAGCGTGGCAGGTGGGTGGTGGAAGCTAGGCGTGTGGGTTGGTTGGTTGGTTTGCATGGCAGGGGGATTGGGCGTTCATGGGCCAGTCAGGTCAGGTTGGGAGCCAAGGCGCGGTGGGGTGGGGCCAAGGCTGTAAACGCTGCTGCCAACACCTGTCACTAGACAAAACAAAACTTGCATGGCGGATGGTCTGTTTTTGAGTCGACTCAAAATTAAAAACAGACTCATCACACGCGTTTTGAGTCGACTAAAAATTAAAAACAGACTCATCACACGCGTTTTGAGTCGACTCAAAATGAAAACAGACTCATCACACGCGTTTTGAGTCGACTCAAAATTAAAAACAGACTCATCACACGCGGTAGGGGCAGGCCTGGAAACGTGGCTGCCAACACCTGTCACTAGGCATAACTCGCATGGCAGATGCTTTTACTGGTCTTGCTTCTCGGGGTCCAAGGGTTGAGGTCTCAGGGTATAGGGTTTAACCCTCAGACTGTTGAGTCGGTAGAAAAAAAGCAGTTGGTATTCCGGTCTTGGTTCCTCCTGAGGACGAAGGGTACAGGTATCAGGGCAGGGTTTTGCTTGTGCTTAACCCTCAGGCCGTACTGCCACGGATAACTTCCAGAGTGGGTGCTGGACTGGAGGCCCTTCAATTTTACCGAGAAAAGGCCCTTGGAAGGAGAGGGATTTTTTACTTGGATCGTGTTTGTTCATTGGCGCTCTTTGTTCAGAGCCAGAGTGGGTGCAGCAAATCCGCAACTCCCAATTCTGTACCAAGATACCATCCCCATGCCATTATTCCCGTTCCCAGAGTCCTTGCCTTGTCTTCCCATTGGCAGCTATTGATGCATGAGCCTGGTGTCTCGATGGCCCTCGTCCCCTGCTCCCCATCCCACACCACACCCCTCTTTCTTCCCCACTTCTTCCAGACGTGCATCCCAGCATGGGGGTTCTGGCCAAGTCGCAGCTTGTTGTGCTTGTTAGTTATTTTCTTCCCTCATGGCTTTCATTTCCCTCCATTCCTCCTCCCCCTTCCCGCTCTTCATTCAGTTCCTCCACTCCTCCCCGTTCCTTCCTCTTGCCCCACCCTCCTCTTCTGCAGCCGTACAACATGACTTTTGAGTCGACTCAAAAGTCACTCCACCCCGTTCCTTCCTCTTGCCCCACCCTCCTCTTCTGCAGCCGTGCAACCCAGCAGTGGGGGGAGGGGTCCCTCCAAGTCACAGCCAGTGCATGAGATGAGACAGACGTCTTGGTTTTTGCAGCAGTGGGGGTGGGGGGTCCCGCCCGCCCCTCCAAGTCACAACTGGTGCATGACACGAGACAAGACGACCAGCAATGACATGAGACGAGGCAGGCGTGGTTGCTTCCCTCGTCCCCTCCCCCCCCACCATCCCCTTCTCCCCTACCCCTCGCGCCTTCCCTCCCCTTCTGAAGCCGTGCAACCCGGCAGTGGGGGGACCAGCCAAGTCACAGCTGGTGCATGAGACAGTCATCTTTCTTTCCCTCGTCCCCTCTTTCCTTACTCCCCCACCCTTCCTTACCTTCCTCCCCCCCATCCCCTGCAGCCGTGCAACCCGGCAGTGGGGGGACCAGCCAAGTCACAGCTAGTGCATGAAACAGACGCTCTGGGGGGGGAGATTGGCAGGATGACGGACAGGTGAGCAGGCAGGTGGGTATGCTTTCAAGGCACCTGAGCGAGTACTCGTTTCATCGGGCGAGTATTCGTTTTACTCGACCCGTCTCGTTCCTCATATGTGAGGCAAGTTAAAACAAGGCAAGGAATGCTCGGCTTGTTGCTTGCTCATGCCATGCCTACGCCATGCTATGCAATGTTATTCTATGCTCGCCTTGGCTGTGCTGCTCATCTTCTCATTAGCAGACAGAGGCATGTGCTCGACCAGTTACAAGGGTCAGCATAATCGACAAGTCACAAGCCTCTACTCCGCACCCCCATTCCCCCACCTCCAATTCAACCACCCCTTACCCTCCTCGCCACCCCTTACCCTCCTCGCCACCATTACCCTCCTCGCCACCCCTTACCCTCCTCGCCACCCCTTACCCTCCTCGCCACCCCTTACCCTCCTCGCCACCCGTTACCCTCCTCGCCACCCCTTACCCTCCTCGCCACCCCTCATCTACCCCCTTAGAGGTGCTATGTGCAGGAACGTGTGTGTTCATCCAGTCGGGGGGGGCAGTGGTGTGGGCTTTTAAGGACCACCAGAAACAATAAATCCCCACTCCACACTCCCCATTCTAGCCTCACCCCTCCCACCCCTCCCCACCCATCCCCACCCGTCTCCACCCCTCCCCACCCCTCTCCACCCCTTCCCGCCCCTCTGCTACCTGCAGGTGCTACGTGCAGAAGCGCGTGCTCAACCGGTCGAGGGGGCCAGCAGTGTGGGCTTTAAGGGCGCAGACAGACAAGCGGGAGTACAGCGAGGAGATGCGCAAGGTGGTGGAGAAGTGAGTGGGGGGAGGGGGATAGAATTGGCAGGAGCATTGGGATGGAAGGCTCTCAGAGATTGGGGTATGGGATGCAGAGCAGAGCACAGATGGACAAGCGGGAGTACAGCGAGGAGATGAGGAAGGTGGTGGAGAAGTGAGTGGGGGGGGTGGTGAAAGGGGTGGGATGCGGTATGTAGGTATAGGGTATTATGGTGAGTGAGAGGGTTTGGCAAGGTGCAACCAGTGGTGTGGTGTGGGCGCTGAGAGCACAGGCCGACCTGTTTATTTTCCTACCTCTCCAGCACGCCCGCCATGGAGACAGAGCTCATAGTAGTGGGGTGGGTGGGCCCCAACGACAGTGTGCAGGGCGTGAGTGTTGCGAGTAGCACCCCTCCGCGACTCTACCCCTCTCCTTCCCCAGCACGCCTAATTTGTTTATCCGAGAAGCCATGGCAACGGAGCTGATAGTGGGCCCCAACGAGTCTGACAACAGTCTGTCTGCGCTCCCCCCCCCCCCACTTCAACCCCCCTGTCCCCCCAGCACGCCCAACCTGTTCATCCGAGAGGCAATGGCAACGGAGCTCATAGTGGGCCCCAACGACAACGTGCAGGGCGTGCGGACGTTCTTTGGGGTGGACTTTCTGGCTAAGGCTGTCGTGCTCACCACAGGTGGGTGGGTGTTGGTGAGTACAGGCGAGTAGGTGGTGGGAGAAGCTGAGTGCTCTTAGAGGTACTGACTGAGCCGCTACGTGCAGGGCGTGCGGACGTTCTTTGGGGTGGATTTCCTGGCCAAGGCTGTTGTGCTCACCACTGGTGGGTGGTTGGTTTGTGGGTGGATGGTGGTGAGAGCAGCTGTGAGCTCACCAAAGCTGCGTGGGAAAAAGTTGCAAGCTTGTGCCAACGCAACAGTTGGTTCTTAAGAATTATTGAAAACCAGTCAACCGGTGCCGTGCCACGTATGGTGTTGGGGGGTTGCACTCGAATTGCTTTCCGGGTCGAAATACCTCCTATAGCAGCAGGGCGAGCAGGGGAAGAACCCTCGTCTTCACAGCCCAACAACACAGCACAACACCCGTTCTCTCCCTCGACTTTGATTCTTTATCTCTTCTCCACCTCTCCCTCCCCGACCTCCCAGCCGGCACATTCATGAATGGTCGCATTTGGGTGGGCAGGAAATCTTTCGCAGTAGTCAGAGCATGGGCAGGGCGTCTTTCACAGCCTCACCCAACACAACGCCTCCTTTCCTTCGGTCGAATCCCTCCTTTCCCCTCGTTTCCCCCCTCTTCCTTATCTGCCTGTCTCCAAGCAATATGGGTGGGCATACAATCTCTCCCAGCAGGCAGAACTGCTGAGGTTGCATCCCATGTAGACATGAGCAACGAGCGAACCGAACACGTTTGACTCGAACAGTTTTCCTAAATGTCAATGTTCCCTGTTCGAGAATAGGGTCGAACAGTTTTGAGGCAAGGCCGAACACTAAGGTGTTTGACCCGAACTCTAACAGTTTGCCTTGGTGGGTATGTTCAGTATAGTCACATCCAGAGCATGTAAAAAAATCAGGCCAGGTGTACTACAAACAATATCACGATGTAATGAAAGAGCGAAGATCAATAATGCTGCGCACTCAAGGTCTAGTCAAAGATGGATAAATAAGTCAACGGGCAACATGTCAATGGCAAGGTCAAGTCAAGGACATGCAAAACTAAACCTGATAGCCCACCAAGTCTTCATGCAACTCTCCCAACCCCCCCTACTCCTGCCACAGCAACAGCCGCCTCCTCATCCCCCTTGTAGAGCCCCTCTCCCTCCAGCGCCAACTCTGGTGGTGCCTGCTCACCACTGCGTCTGGACCCTCTCCCCTCATAATTTGACGTGCTGGTCTCGAACCCAAAGTGTTCGCGATGAACACTTTGGGAACTCTAACACCTTGGTGTTCGAGTGTTTTTGTGCTTGCGAACACTCGAACACTCGAACGTGTTCGGGACGAAAAAAAACCAACTGTTCGGTTCGACTCGAACAGGTGTTCGAATTTTTTTCTCATGTCTAATCCCATGTCCTAACTGAACTGAACACCTCCACTCCCTTGGCTTTGAATTCCTTCCTCTTTCCCTTCATCTCCACCCCATACACCTTCCTCCAGGAACCTTCACGAATGGTCGCATCTAGGTGGGCAGGCAGTCCCTCCCTGCAGGCAGAGCAGGGGAAGGCGCCTCCCATGGCCTCACCAAGTATCTATGATCTCTCGGCTTCGTATCCCTCCCCTCCTTCCATCCATCTCCTTTTCTTTCTCCTGACATTCCATCTTTCCCCTCATTTCCTCTATCTTCCTCCAGGCGCCTTCATGAACAGTCACATCTGTATAAAGACAGTCCCTGCCAGCAGGCAGGGCAGGGGAAGGAGCCTCCCACGGCCTCACAGAGTACCTCCTCTCCCTCACGGCTTCCAATTTATCCTTCCTTTCTGCATCTCATCTCCTCCCCATCCCCCTTCCTTCAGGTACATTCATGAACAGTCGCATCTGGGTGGGAAGGCAATCTCTCCCAGCAGGCAGGGCAGGTGAGGGTGCCTCCCACGACCTTACAGAGCGGTTTCAAATCCCTCCTACTTTCCTTCATGTCATCTGTACCCCCGTTCTCCACTCCAGGTACATTCATGGATGGGAGGATCTGGGTGGGAAGACAGTCCCTCCCAGCAGGCAGAGCAGGGGAAGGCGCCTCCCACGGCCCCGCCAAACTTTGGAGTTGACTCGGCCTCCCACGGCCCTGCCAAGTCACAGGGCAGGGGTGGGCGCATACCACGGCCTCCCTGAACACCTCCTCTCCCTTGGCTTCGAATCCTTCCTCTTTTCCTTCATGTCATCTGTACCCCCGTTCTCCACTCCAGGTACATTCATGAACGGAAGAATTTGGGTGGGAAGGCAATCCCTCCCGGCAGGCAGAGCAGGGGAAGGCGCCTCCCACGGCCTCACAGAGTGCCTCCTCTCCCTCGGCCTTGATTTGCTCCCTTCTTATCCCTTCCCTATCGACCAGGTACCTTCATGAACGGCCGTATCCGGGTGGGAAGACAATCCCTCCCAGCAGGCCAAGCAGGCGAGGGCGCCTCCCACGGCCTCACAGAGTACCTGTTATCCCTCGGCTTTGATCTCCTTCCTCTTTTCCTTCATCTCCTCTCCATCCCCCCTCCTCTCTTCTAGGTACCTTTATGAACGGCCGAATTTGGGTGGGCAGGCAGTCCCTACCAGCAGGCCGAGCAGGGGAAGGCGCCTCCCACGGCCTAACAGAGTACCTCCTCTCCCTCGGCTTCGAATCCGACCGTCTAAAAACCGGCACGCCGCCGCGGATCGACATCCGGACCGTCGATTTCTCCCGGTTGGAGGAGCAACCAGGCGACGATCCTGAGGGGGGGGGCGGCGTGGGGGAGCGGTGGTTCAGCTTTGATGAGAGCGTGTGGAGGAGGAGGGAGCAGATGAGCTGCTGGTTGACCAGAACTACCAGTGAGACCCATCGGCTGGTGGAGGCAAGCCTGCATGAGACGCCCACTTATGGCGGCTGGGTGGACGGGCGTGGACCCCGCTACTGCCCGAGTATTGAGGATAAGGTGAGGGGGGAAGGCGGGTGGTATGTTTGTGTGTGTGTGCGCGTGTGTGTGTGCGCGCGTGCGTGTGTGCATGTCTGCGTGTGGAGGAGGAGGGAGCAGATGAGCTGCTGGTTGACTCGCACTACCTGTGAGACCCATCGGCTGGTGGAGGCGAGCGTGCATGAGACGCCCACTTATGACGGCTGGGTTGACGGCCGCGTCTCGCGCTACTGCCCCAGTATCGAAGACAAGGTGAGGCCGTGTGTGTGCGTGGGTGCGTGCGTGCTTACATGTGTACGAGTGGTTCAGCTTTGATGAGGGCGTGTGGAGGAGGAGGGAGCAGATGAGCTGCTGGTCGACTCGCACGACGCAAGATACCTATCGGTTGGTGGAGGCGATTTTGTATGAGACGCCCACTTATGGCGGCGGCTGGGTGGACAGGCACGGGCCGCGCTACTGCCCGAGTATCGAAGACAAGGTGAGGAGGGGGAATGGGGATGGGTGCTATGTGTGCGTGTGTGCGCGTGCGCGCGCCTGTGAGTGCGTGTAACTGTGCGAGTTGTGTGTGAGAGAGAGAGGGCATGTGGTGGCGGAGGAAGCAGCTGAGTGGCTGGTTGACTTGCACGACCAGTGAGACCCTCGCTCAGCCGCTCGCCCTCACTCGTACCTCGCATCACATATTGGTATGGCTTTTGAGAATTCTCAAAACCCTCGCTCAGCCGCTCGCCCTCACTCATACCTCGCATCACTCCATCAGCACCTCAGCGTGGGCTGTCCCCTCCTTTTTCCCTACACTGCCTGCTTGTTTGCACAGATAGTACGGTTCAAGCACAAGGAGTCACACCAGATCTTCTTCGAGCCCAATGTCTGAGTCGCCTCACAAGTCACCTCCTCTGCACCCCTGCTGCCCCTTTCTTCCCCATGCTGCCCCTCCCCCCCGCTTCTTGATTGCTCCCACACACAGATAGTACGATTCAAGGACAAGGAGTCACATCAGATCTTCCTTGAGCCCGAGGGCCGAACCGTGCCAGAGCTCTACGTGCAGGTGGGTGGTGGTTGGGGTGGGTGGTGTAGGGGGGAGGGGGGGGTTGCACATGAGCCCAGGGTTTAGGAGCAGGGAAGAAGAAACCATGCCAGAGCCCATGGGCCGAACCGTGCCAGAGCTTTTTTTGAGGCACCTTAAAGCCACAGCTCTACGTGCAGGCGGGTGTGGTGTGGGTGGGTGGGCGTGGGTGGTGGAGGTGAGTCGGGGGGGGGAGGTGGGGAGAGAGGGGGGGGGGGAGTGAAGAACAACAAACCAAGCCAGAGCCTGAGGGGCGAACCGTGCCAGAGCTTTACGACCAGGTGGGTGTGGGTGGGTGGGTGGTGGAGGGAGGTGAGTGCAGCTGGCATACCTGCGCTATGCCATACTGAGGCATGATTTTTGCCGTGATGGAGTATGACCACCTGCTGCCTGCCTGCCTGCCTGCTTACCCACCTCTCTGCTGTCCTTCTCCCCTCCCTCCCCTTGTTCCAGGGATTCTCCACGGGCCTGCCAGAACGACTTCAACTAGCCCTGCTGCGCTCCCTCCCGAGCTTGGAGCGCTGTGCCGTGCTGAGACCCGCATACACAGTGGAGTATGACTACATGCCGGCTTACCAGTGCCGTATCTTTCTCTCGTTTACCCATCCACACCCCTCTACACCCCTCTGCACCCCATCATCCTCCAGGGATTCTCCACGGGCCTACCTGAGCTCTTCAACTAGCCTTACTCCGCTCTCTCCCGAGCCTTGAGCACTGTGCCATGCTGAGACCTGCCTACACAGTGGAGTATGACTACCTAATGACTGCCTGCTTATCCACCCGTGTGCTGCCTCTCTTCCCTCCCATTCTATCAGGGATTCTCCACAGGCCTACCAGAACGCCTGCAGCTGGCCCTTCTCCGCTCTCTCCCCGGCTTGGAGCGCTGTGCCATGCTGAGACCCGCTTATGCAGTGGAGTATGACTACCTGCCCGCCTACCAGTGCCAGCGCACACTCATGACAAAGAAAATTGAAGGGCTGTTCTTCAGCGGGCAGATCAACGGCACCACGGGCTATGAGGAGGCTGCTGCTCAGGTGGGCAGGCAGGCAGGTTGTGTGTGCATGCACCCTTGCTTTGTTTCCATTTGTACACATGGTCCGATGTGTGAGTGAGTGTGCTCATGCACCACCACCAAGAGGATTGGAGGGCTGTTTTTCAGCAGCCAGATCGATGGCACCACGGGCTATGAGGAGGCTGCTGCTGCTCAGGTGGGTAGGCAGGCAGAACTTATACTTGCACATTCCAGCCATGCGTGCGTGTTCTCTATGCCATGCTGAGGCCTGCCTATGCAGTGGAGTATGACTACCTGCCGGCATAACAGTGCCAGCGCACACTCATGACGAAGAAAATTGAAGGGCTGTTCTTCAGCGGTCGGATCAACGGAACCACGGGCTACGAGGTGGCTGCTGCTCAGGTGGGTAGGATTCCTGTGCTGATACTCACCTTCAGCATTACATATGTTCGAGCCCAAATGTGCGCACGCTCATGACCACCAAGCAGGTTGAAGGGCTGTTCCTCAGCGGGCAGATCAACAGCACGGCACCACGGGCTACGAGGTGGCTGGGTGGGTAGGTAGACCGTAGAATCGTCAGCACCTGCGTGCATGTGCTGAAATGTGTGCACTCTGTTTCTGAGGAGCGTAAATAATCGCCTCACTTCACTTCACGCAGAAGCAGCACCTGCATGTGTGTTGACCTTGAATGCGCGTTGAAAGGAATGCCGGATTTGAGGGCCCTACAAGGGTCTATGCTTTCACTTTGCCCATCAATCGGCTCCTCCGCTTGCAACCGTTCTCTTCCCCTTTTGTTGCAGGGGCTGATTGCGGGGATCAACGCGGCCAGGCTGGCGGACGGGAAGGTGGTGTGGTGCTGCCACGATTGGTGCATGGAGGACATGAGTGTTGATCCGAGTCCCTTGCATCCGTGCCTCTTTCTCGTTGCAGGGGCTGATTGCGGGGATCAACGCGGCCAGGCTGGCGGATGGGAAGGTGGTGTGGTGCTGCCACGATTGGTGCATGGAGGACATGAGTGTTGATCCGAGTCCCTTGCATCCGTGCCTCTTTCTCGTTGCAGGGGCTGATTGCGGGGATCAACGCGGCCAGGCTGGCGGATGGGAAGGTGGTGTGGTGCTGCCACGATTGGTGCATGGAGGACATGAGTGTTGATCCGAGTCCCTTGCATCCGTGCCTCTTTCTCGTTGCAGGGGCTGATTGCGGGGATCAACGCGGCCAGGCTGGCGGACGGAAAGCCGCTGATTGCGCTTGAGAGGGAGAGCAGCTACATCGGCACGCTGATCGATGATTTGGTGACCAAGGACCTGAGGGAGCCGTACCGCATGCTGACCAGGTAGGTCCAATGGTGGGGTTTGGTGGTAGACTTGAGGGACTTGAGGGACCTGAGGGACCTGAGGGACCTGAGGGACCTGAGGACCTGAGGGACCTGAGGACCTGAGGACCTGAGGGACCTGAGGACCTGAGGACCTGAGGGACCTGAGGACCTGAGGACCTGAGGACCTGAGGGAGCCATAGAGCATGCTCACCAGGTAGGGAAGTGTAGAAACAGACAGGTAACTGCTGATTGGGAGAGAAGCTACATGGGCACTCTTATTGATGACTTGGTGACCAAGGATCTGAGGGAGCCGTACCGCATGCTCACAAGGTAGGGTTCTAAGGGAGAGATGGTGCGAGCGCTGCAAGGCTCGAGAAGGGGAGCAGCTACACGGGCACTCTGATCGATGATTCTGTGACCAAGGACCTGAGGGAGCCATACCACATGCTGACAAGGTAGGGTTCGAAGGGAGAGATAGTGCGAGCGCTGCAAGGCTTGAGAGGGGGAGCAGCTACATCGGCACCCTGATTGATGATTTGGTGACCAAGGATTTGAGAGAGCCGTACCGCATGCTCACCAGGTAGGTCTAATGGTGGGGTTTGGTGGTAGAAAGTGTGCGTGCGGTATAGTATAGAGCTTTGAGTCGACTCAAAACACGTGCGGTACGGTGCGGTGCAGTGCGTGATTTCTGGTGTGACTGCTGCGAGGCTTAGCTGGGTGAGCAGCTACATGGGCACTCTGATTGATGACTTGGTGACCAAGGACCTGAGGGAGCCATACCGCATGCTCACCAGGTAGGGGATAGGCTAAGCATGTGGTGACTACATTGTGCTTGAGAGGGAGAGCAGCTACATTGGCACTCCCATTGATGACATAATGACCAAGGATTTGAGAGAGCCATACTGCATGCTCACCAGGTAGGACTAATGGTGGGGTGGGGTTTGGTGGTAGAAGGCATGTGTACAATGCAATGCAGTGTGTGATTTTTGGTGTGCCCGCTGCAAGGCTCGAGAGGGAGAGCAGCTACATGGGCACTCTGATTGATGATTTGGTGACAAAGGATTTGAGAGAGCCGTACAACATGCTGACAAGGTAGGGTTTCAGGGGAGGGATGGCGGGGCTTTGACGGCAGGAGAGAGGGAGAGCAGCTTCCTTGGCACCTTCCTTTTTAATGATGAGCGGTGACCAGATACTGGAGGTGGCACCTTCCCTCCCTTGTTCCACGTTGGGGATTCAACTCTTTTCCCTCCCTTGTTCCACGTTGGGGATTCAACTCTTTTCCCTCCCTTGTTCCACGTTGGGGACTCAACTCTTTTCCCTCCCTTGTTCCACGTTGGGGATTCAACTCTCTTCCCTCCCTTGTTCCACGCCACCTCACCTCACCGTTCCGCTCCCTCCCCTCCAGTCGTTCAGATTTCCGGCTGCTGCTGCGGTCAGACAATGCAGACGTGCGGCTGACCCCAATGGGGCGGGACATAGGGCTCATTGATGACCGCTGGTGGGGATTCAGCTCCCCTCTTCTCCTCCATCGCCCTTTATTTGACCCTACCATTCTCATCCTTCCCTGTGCCTGTGCCCTCCCCTCCAGTCGTTCAGAGTTCCGGCTGTTACTGCGATCGGACAATGCAGACGTGCGGCTGACACCCATGGGGCGCGAGATCGGGCTAATTGACGACCGCCGGTGGAGCATGTATCTGGCGAGGCAGGCACGGATGGACGCTGAGAAGGAGAGGCTCAAGCGGTACAAGCTGGCAGGTAGGGTTGGGGCGTGGGGGCACAAAGCACATATGTATGAGATCTGAAATTCATGTGGCTCTTTGGCATGTTGCGGTGGGTACGGCACTCCATTGGATCGAATCCTCCACCTTTTTGCTCCTGCTCTGCATTTTCTGCTTTGTAAGTCGACTCAAAACGCGTGTGGTGCTTTGGCATGTTGCGTTGGGGGTGGGTGCGGCATTTTACTGGATCACATCTTCCACCTTTCGAGTCAACTCAAAAGGTTTATCAAATCCTCCACCTTTTTGCTCCTCCTCTGCATTTTCTGTGTGTCGGTTTCCCGATGCAAACTCCCCCTCCCCCCCTTTTCCCCCCTTTTCCTCCCCCCTCCTGCTCCTCATCCCCAGCCTCGCACCTGGCCATCCCAGCAATAGAGGAACTGTCAGGCTCAGTGCGGCACGACACAACGCTGGATCAAATCCTCCGCCTACTTGTATCCACTCTGCATTTCCTTCGCCACTCCCCGCCCGTTCGTTTTTTCCTTACGTTGCCTTTACCCCCACCCAGCCTCGCATCCAGCCATCCCAGCAATAGAGGAGTTGTCAGGCACAGTGCGGCACGGCACAACGCTGGATCAAATCCTCCGCCGCCCGCACGTCACCTACCGCCTCTTCAGAGACCACCACCTCATGGGCGCCCCTACCCCCCTCTCCTCCTCCTCTGGTTCGGAAAGTTGTTCGGAAAGTGGTTCAGAAAGTGGTTCGGAAGGTGGTTCGGAGGCGGTGGGGGAGTGGGGAGACGGAGGGGCGGTGGTGTCGGCATGGGAGGCGGAGTGTGTGGAGGTGGAGTTGAAGTATGAGGGGTTCATCCAGAGGCAGAAGCAGCAGCTGGAGCAGGTGGTAGCCAAGGAGCACCGCCGCATTCCCGAGGACATTGACTACGACTCGATTGCCACCGTCTCCAAGGAGGCCCGTGAGAAGCTCACCAAGGTACGTGCCTGTAACAACTATCTTTTGAGTCGACTCGAAAGCCAAGGAGCACCGCCGCATTCCCGAGGACATTGACTACGACTCGATAGCCACTGTCTCCAAGGAGGCCCGCGAAAAGCTCTCCAAGGTACATGCTTGTCATGACTATCTTTTGCCTTTCGTGCTTTCTTTCTTCTGATTCCACCCCCCCAATTCTAGTGATGTAACCAGTGCATGTTGTCATGATGCTACCAGTGCATGCATGTGCACCGCCTTGTATGATACTTCATGCTGGCTTGTCCCCGTTCTCCACTATCTCTGGTAATGTGCCAGGAAGAGGACGCACAGATGGGGCTCGGACAACGCGCACACGTGCGGGAATTTGTGTGCACATGATTACGCACGTGTACTCTTGTTCTCTTATTCCCCCTCATATGTTGACTCCCACCTGCTGTCTTGCTGCAGATTCGCCCAGCCACCATCGGGCAAGCCTCTAGACTGGGCGGAGTTAACCCTGCTGACATCACGGCTCTGCTCATTTTCCTGGAAGTACAGCGCCGAAAGAAACAGACAGCAAACGGAACCGTACCAAGTCGGCCTAGTGGTGTGGGCAATGGTGGCATTGATGGCGGTGCACTAATGTCGATTGAGCCAGCGGTTGCAGTTGCAGATGCAGATGGTTGATCTTGATTGGAGGCGGAAGTGACGGTGTGGGCAAACAGACAAAAATATATGTGTTACGAGTGCAATTGAGCGAGCGAGCGAGAATTGCACTATCGAAGCAAAACAATACGTTGAGCGAAGACATGAGTGAAGAATATATAGCGAAGCTAGTGGTAACAGTATTGCGTGAAAATGGGGTGCGCGACGGGCCTAGCGCCGAGGTTGGGATTTGTCGAGGCGGAGGTCCGGAGCGCGGGTTACCAATCGAACCGTGAGGTTGGGTCGCGCCGTGAACAGTGGCGGGAGCAGTAGTCGAGGCGAGTGTCGCGAGTGGTAACGGTTTACTTTTGGGTGCTGTTGGCGGGAACAGTGGTGTACGCGCTGAGCAGGGACGCGAAGGTATTCGGTGAGGACAGGGTGGTTTTCGATTCTGTCCAGGGGAACCCAATCATCTTCGGTGGGCGTGCGGTCTCTCCAATGGATCAGGAATTCGATTCTGCAGGCTCCACTGTCAAATGTTTTTATCATCTAGATATTGTTAGTTATTCTAGGTTACACTGAGCTGCCCTCTAAAGGGTACAACACTTTCTAGGTCGACACTTGTATCTCGTTTCTCCCACTCACTCCACTCAATTCTCCCGACACTTGTTCCTAGCCTATTTTCAGATGGTACGGTATTAGAGTAGGTAATTTTTCTCCCTCCCACGCTTCCGCTCCCTCCCTTAGCCGGTCCCGAGGCGCCCGTCCCTTAGGCTCCGTTTTGTCGCGGGTAGGACGGCCCCCTCGGGCCTTGTTTTTGTCGCGTTCAAAGCCCCCCGGGGGCCTCGTTTTTCGTCGCGTTTAAAGGGCCCCGCTGGCCCCTCGTTTCGTCGCGCTCCATAAGGGACTCCCCCCGCAGGCCCGCGTAGTCGTGCTTAGCCCGCAACAGCCGCGTGTGCACGCAGCAGGCACACACGCACCAGCAGCAGCAGCGCGCGCATTAGCCAGCGGCAGCCGCGCACGCCACTGCAGCACACGCATTGCAGCAGCAGCGCTCGCTTTGCTGCAGCAGCGCGTGCATTGCTGCAGCAATGCGTACATTGCTGCAGCAGCACGGCTAGGCAGCAGCGCGTGTTACTGCAGCAGCACAGCTAGGCAGCAGCGCATGTTACTGCAGCAGCACGGCTAGGCAGCAGCTAGCCGCCAGCAGCTCGCCGCCAGCAGCAGCTAGCCGCCAGCTAGCCCCTCCCACCCGCCCACAGTCCCTTTCAACCGCTCACAGCCCCTTCCAACCACTCACAGCCCCTTCCAACCGCTCACAGCCCCTTCCAATCGCTCACAGCCCCTTCCAACCGCTCACAGCCCCTTCCAACCGCTCACAGCCCCTCATCACGCGCGCACACCAACCAGGACCACCCGACCTCCGTTGGTTCGACACTCGCGTCACTCATACTCACAGTGTTTCGCACCGTCGCGGATGGAGGCCGCTCCACTAAGCTGTTTAGGCTAGTCCTGGCGTTCGTTGTTAGCTAGGTCTCTCATCGCTCCGCCAGCCCCTCGAACGACTCTCCAGCTCCTCGATCGGCTCGTCAGCCCTGCCTCCTCCAGCCGTCTGCTCCTAGCTCAGCTAGCTCCCAGCTCCGTTCGTTACTAGACTGGCGTTCCTAGCTCAGTTTTCCTCCGTGCTCCAGCAGTACCTCGCCTAGTCCCACCTGGCGCTCCTTGCTCCTAGCTCCGTTTGCTCCGTGCTCCAACTGCTCCTAGCCTAGCGTCCAATATGGACTTCTCCCGCCGCCTTCATTTCGATGCAGAGGGGCGCCCGATAGAGTTCGGCACCTGGCTCCGCCAGACTCAGCGCCATCTCACCAGTCAGCGCCTGGACGGCGCCACCTTGTACGCCCACGTGTCCGGCTCCCTCCAGGCACCACCGCGTCCCGAGCCCCTCCATGCCGTGCCCCCCCCCCGGACTCCGGAGGCGCAGGCGGACTACG
The DNA here is from genome assembly GCA_947471745.1 of Closterium sp. Naga37s-1. Lineage (NCBI taxonomy): Eukaryota > Viridiplantae > Streptophyta > Zygnematophyceae > Desmidiales > Closteriaceae > Closterium > Closterium sp. Naga37s-1. The sequence continues at coordinate 1,293,054 of CANJKZ010000382.1, read as the reverse complement.
CTCGTCTCGTCTTGGCGCGGAGCGTTTGGGACTCCCGTGACGCTGCGGCTGCACTCGCGCTGACCGAGCTCCTTCCACCGACTGAGGCCACTCACTTCGACCTGGTAGAGACTGCGAAGGAGGTGTATGATGCTATTTCTGCATGCTATTCCACCCCTTCCTCTGCCTCCCTCGGCCGCATCCTCATGCCGTTCGTTTTTCCCGACCTCGGTTCGTTTGCGACTGTCTCTGACCTAGCCACACACTTGCGCTCTCTTGTCGCTAGCTACCGAGCAGCTTGCACTGAGGCTCAGCTTCTTGTTGCCCCTCCCCCTATCTGGCTCACCGTCCACTGGGTAGTCACTCGTCTCCCTGACCACCTCTCCACTGCCCATGACGCACTTCTCCAGCAGCACCCCAGTGAGCTTACGATTGATCTTCTCAAGACCACTCTCGGGAAGATCAAGAGTAATCTCCTCTCCGTTGCCTCCGCCACTGACGCAGTTGCCCCTCATCTGTTTGAGGGGAGTGCTGTCCCCCAGCTTCCTACCTTCACTGCTACTCGTGCCTCTGCTGGTGTGTTGGTCTCTGAGGACACTGCAGCTGTTTCTGCCGCTGACAAGAAGAAACAGGGCAAGGGAGGCAAGAAAGGGGGGAAGGGGGGTGGCGGCGGTGGAGGAGGTGGCAGTGGAGGAGGTGGCAGTGGTGGAGGTGGCCCTGGGGGCGGCGGTGGTGGCGGTAGCGGTGGGAGCTCTAGAGGAGGTGCTGACCCGCTTGCTGGAGGAGGTTCGACCAGCGGTGGTGCGGGGCCCCAGCAGCAGCACCCACAGCAGCAGCAGCCACATCAGAGACAGCAGCAACAGCAGGGATAGCAGCAGTGGCAGGCACAGCAGCAGTTTCAGTCGTGGGGACCACCAGTGCAGTGGGGTCCGCAGCAGCACTGGGGCCCTCCACCATAGTGGGGACCTGGAGGACCCGAGAGCACTGGCCGCAGCTGCAGCACTACCAGCTGGGCCCCTCGCCCCCCGCGGCACGACACCGGCCCCTGCGACCATTGGTGCGTCACCGCACCGGGCAGTCCCGATGTCTACGGCCGCGACGACCACTCTGCGGCGCGGTGCTTCTGCCGCCTCGACAACCTCTACCGTGCGCGCTGGGGTCCTAAGGCGACCACCCCGCGCTGGGCTCGCCTGCTAGCCCGTAAGATTCTTGTATTTGAACTGTCTATGGACGATGCTCGTCAGTGTGCTTTGTATGCTGATGTTGACTATAGTGCTGATGGATCTGTGTGCTCACGTATTTGTAGTCTAGGATGCTTGCCTCCTGTTAGTGTAGACCTCTGCCTCTCTAGTCTAGGTGCTTGTGTCTCTCCTCTAGATGCTTGTGTAGCCTCCGAACCTGACACACCTCCGGCTGAGGCGTCTCTGTCGTTCACGCTAGACTCTGGCGCGTCGCAGTGTTTCTTCCGCGACCACACGACCCTCACACCACTCCTTGCTCCGGTTTCGGTAGCTATGGCTGATCCTTCTTCAGGACCAGCCATTGCGCGCAGCTCTACCACCCTCCCGTGCCCTGTGGTCCCCTCTGGTGTCTTGCGCGGCCTCCACATCCCCACGTTCACTCGGAACTTGATGGGTGTTGGATACCTCCAGGACAGGGGGATCACCGTTACCTTTGTGGGGGGTGGGAGGACTGCGGTCTGTACAGACGCCGCTATAGGCGCTGTCCTGGCCACGTTCACCAAGGAGTCCCGCTCTGGTCTCTACGTTCTCCACACCGAGCGCTCCCTGGTTACTTCCTCCACTCAGGTCGATGCGTCCCCTCAGGTCCAAGTGTCTAGTCCGGTTGCTGTATCTGGTCAGGTAGTGGTGTCTGGTCAGGTTGCTGCGTCTTGCTCCTGTCGGTCCCTTGCCCACCCGACCGTCTTGTGGCACCACCGCCTTGGCCACCTGTCGCTCCCCCGCCTCCGCAGCATGGCTAGTCATAGTCTTGTCTCAGGTCTCCCGCGCGTCTTTCCGTCGCTCCCTCCCTCGCTTGCCCCACCCTGCACTCCTTGTGTCGCCGGCCGCCTGCGCGCCACTCCACACTCCTCCTCCCTTTGTTCGGCCACTGCTCCCTTCCAGACTCTCCACCTGGACGTCTGGGGCCCTGCCCCTACGCTGGGACCTGAGAGGGAGCGCTACTTTCTAGTGGTCATTGACGACTACTCCAGGTACACCACGGTGTTTCCTCTCGCGAAGAAGTCCGAGGTGACTTCTACGCTGATCTGGTGGCTTCTGGCCACTGAGGGCACTCATGGCAGTCGTGTCCATTGTCTCCACTCTGACCGTGGGGGTGAGTTTCGCTCCGGCGTCCTTGCCGGGTTCTGCGGCGAGCAGGGCATCAGACAGTCCTGGACGCTGCCGGAGTCCCCACATCAGAATGGGGTTGCTGAGCGCCGCATTAGCTTGGTCATGGACATTGCCCGCACGTCCATGATCCAAACCCGTGCGCCCCATTTTCTGTGGCCCTGCGCGCTGCGCTACGCCGCGCACCAGCTGAACCTCCAGCCGCGTGTCTCGCGGCCTGAGGTTTCACCGACCAGTCTTTGGACTGGATCCCCTGGTGTTGGGTCGGCCTTTCACGTCTGGGGCTGCCTTGCGCTTGTCCGCGACACCTCTGCGGACAAGCTCTTGGCTCACGCCAAGTTTAAGTCCTCTATCCAGGATTCGAAATCGATAGGGTGCCCCTCCACGTCAAACGTGAGGACAGTTACAGTCGCCATGGCAGAGACTAGGTCAAGTCCAGGCAGAGGCAGCGGCTCAAGGAACCATGACAGATTTGACGGTACAGCAGTTGTGAGAGTACGCCGACGTTCGACATATTTCTCATTTCCATATTTTTACTCCATCTTATTCTCCTTATTTTCCTCTTTCATTTGCACTTTATTTCACCTCAATCGGACTACTATTCTATTTTCTAGAGCTTTCCGATTATTTCACTTATTTGGTATTTCGGCACCGACATTTACATTATACGGCACCGACAGCACCGACAGTGGTGTACAAGGCGTAATCTCGCCACAATCCGAAGTGCCAATGGGCTTGCGTGCTTATGCTCACTTGTGATTATCTATTGTAGAAGAGCGCGTTCCCGAAAGTTCGGATTATCTGTTGTTTCTATGTATTTCTGAGTATAAATACGCCTTGTACTCACCTTTAGTGCAACTTCTCGAGTGGGATTCGATCCTGTGACACTTGGTAATCAGAGCCGTTTTCACTCGCGGAGTTTCAGCTAAGCAGCGCGCTCAAGAAATTCCTGTCAAACTTATATGCTATAGTCTGTGTAGGCTGTAGTGGGGTAGACAATATGGGGTACAACACTTCTAGGTTTTCCTACTTGTACCCACCTCTTTCCTAATTCATTCATTCCTCATTCTTCACATGGTATCAGAGCAGGTTCCCTCGTGGGAACGCTTCTCAAGGGCCCACCACCTAACTCGATCTTTTTTTTTCTGCCCGAGGCGTGCCCCATAGGCCGCCCTCACGTCGCGCCCTCCTAGACACCCCTCGCGCCACCCTTAGCGGCCCCGTCGCCGTCCTTAGCGACCCCGTCGCCGCCCCTCTAGGCCCCTCGCGGCCCCTTCACGGCCCCGTCGCCGCCCCCTCTAGGCCCCTTACGGCCCCTTCGCGGCCTCGTCGCCGCCCCTCTAGGCCCCTTGCGGCCCCTCTGCGGCCCCGTCGCCGCCCCCAGCGGCCCCGTCGCCGCCCCTGGAGGCCCCGTCGCCGCCCTTCGCGGCCACCTCGCCGCCCTTAGCGGCCCCGTGGCCGCCCCTAGCGGCCCCATCGCCGCCTCTACCGGCCCCTTCACCGCTGAGCCGCCCAGCAGCTGAGCAGCCGAACCACCCAGCAGCCGAGCCGCCCAGCAGCCGAGCCGCCGAGCCGCTGAGCCGCCCAGCAACCGAGCTGCCGAGCCGCCCAGCAGCCGAGCCGCCCAACAGCCGAGCCGCCGAGCCGCCCAGCAGCCGAGTCGCCGAGCCGCCGAGCCGCCCAGCAACCGAGCCGCCTCGCAGCCGAGCCGCCGAGCCGCCCTGCCGCTGAGCTACTACTGTTCCTACCGGCGCGCCCCGGCCCTACTTACTCGGACTGGTGAGATCCCTCCCTGCTAGGCCACTGCAGTCATGGCTACCCCCAGTGTCCTTACCTTTGATGCTGAGGGTCGTGCTGTTGACTTTGAGGTCTGGGTCGATGACCTCCAGCTGTTCCTACAGTGCAATAGGGCTGACGGGCTCTCCCTGTTCGATCTCACCTCTTGTGCCTCTCCTGCCCCGCCTGCTGCTGCTGACAGCACTGTTCGCACTCCACCCAGCGCTGCTTCGGCCGCCTGACGGACGCGTGGCGTCACCAGTTCCCTGACGCCACTGAGATCCCTCGCTGGGGAGAGCTGTCTCGGGCGGGGGTTGCTATCTTTGATCTTGATTATGATGCTATTCTTGCTGCCATGTATGCTGTGTCTACTAGTGATGAGGGTGACTGTTACCTGTGTCTTCCGCCTGACCCGGGCATTGAGGCTGCTGCTCTAGGTGCTGGTGAGACTGCTGCTCTAGGTGCTAGTGCGTCTGCTGCTCCAGGTGCTGGTGAGTCTGCTCTCTCAGGTACCACGTCGGCTCAGGCCTTCCACACCTTCACCCTTGACTCGGGTGCTTCCCGCTCCTTCTTTCGAGACCGCACCACGCTTACGCCGCTTAGTCGGCCGGTTGCGGTCTCCCTGGCGGACCCCTCTGGGGGTCCTGTCCTTGCTAGCTTCTCCACTGTCTTACCGTGCCCGGCAGCCCCCTCTGGCACCCTGTCAGGTCTCTACCTCCCCTCGTTCTCTACGAACTTGGTGAGTGGAGCTGATCTACAGGATAAGGGGGTTGACCAGTTCACTCCTGCGAGTCAGGGGGTGACCCACTGCACGTGTGCTCGGACGGGCCGACACTTGGCCACGTTTACCCGTCGGCCGGGGTCGAGCCTGTACACACTGACTACTGAGTCTGGTCAGGTAGCTGCATCGAGTCAGGTGTTTGCTGCAGCGTCCAGGTCAAGTCCTGAGTCCGCGCCCTGCTCGTGTCGTCTCCTGTCCCACCAGACTCTCCTCTGGCACCACCGCCTTGGTCACCCCTCCCTGCCTCGTCTCCGAGGCATGGCCTCCCGTGTCCTTGTCTCTGGTCTCCCCCGGTCCCTACCTCCCCTACCTCAGGGGCCTGCCCCTACCTGCGTCCCCTGCGTCGAGGGGCGACAGCGCGCCGCCCCTCACTCCTCCGAGTTTCCTCCGACAGAGGCTCCACTGCAGACTCTTCACATGGACGTGTGGGGCCCCGCCCGCGTCCGTGGCCAGGATCACGAGCGTTACTTCCTGTTGGTGGTTGACGACTACTCGCGTTACACCACGGTGTTCCCCTTGCGCAGCAAGGGTGACGTCACTGAGGTGTTGATCGACTGGATCCGCGCAGCTCGTCTCCAGCTTAGAGAGAGTTTCGGCTCGGACTTTCCTGTTCTGCGTCTGCACTCTGACAGAGGCGGGGAGTTTTCCTCTGCCCGTCTGGGAGCCTTCTGTCGTGCACAGGGCATCCGCCAGACCTTTACGCTTCCGGCCTCTCCACAGCAAAATGGGATTGCTGAGCGCCGCATTGGCATGGTCATGGACGTCGCTCGTACGTCCATGATCCATGCGGCTGCCCCCCATTTTCTGTGGCCGTTTGCGGTTCAGTACGCAGCGCATCAGCTCAACCTTCAGCCCCGGGTCTCCTTGCCAGAGACCTCCCCCACCTTGCGGTGGACCGGGAAGGTTGGCGATGCGTCTGCGTTTCGAGTCTGGGGATCTCGGGCGTTTGTCCGCGACTTGTCTGCGGACAAGCTGTCCCCCCGTGCTGTTCCCTGCGTCTTCCTTGGCTTCCCCCCTGACGCACCTGGGTGGCAGTTTTACCACCCCACCTCGCGCCGTGTTCTGTCCTCCCAGGACGTCACCTTTGACGAGTCGGTGCCTTACTACCGTCTCTTCCCCTACCGCACTGCGCCCCTCCCCCCGCCGCCGCTCTTCCTTGCGCCAGGTCCTCCCCTGGTAGACCCCCTCCCCCCTCAGGGTCCTGCCCCGTCAGGTGTGTCCCAGGTAGACGCAGTCGAGCCTGTCGAGGTAGCTGTTGACTCTGGTACTGCTAGAGGTGCTGAGCCTGCGGGTGCCGGGTCTGGGGGTGCTGAGTCCAGGGGTGCGGAGCCTGGGGGTGCTGAGCCTGGGGGTGCTGAGTTTGGGGGTGCTGAGCCTGGGGGTGCGGAGCCTGGGGGTGCTGAGCCTGGGGGTGCGGAGCCTGGGGGTGCTCGGTCTGCTCGTGTGGCCTCTCGCGGTGCTTCGTCGAGGCGGGAGCTACTCTCTCCGCAGGAGCTGCGCGAGTGGTTTGCCCGGCGCTGGAGCCGTGCTGCTGGAGCTGGAGGTACTACTGTTGCTGCTGGTCTCGGAGGTGCTCGTACTGGCGGTACTGGAGCTGCTCGGACTACAGGTGCTGCTGGGGCTGCTGGAGTTGGTCCTGCTGGAGGTACTGCTGGAGCTGCTGGCGGTGCTGGAGCTGCTGGTCCTGCTGGAGTTGGTGCTGCTGGGGCTGCTAGAGCTGCTGGAGCTGGAGCTACTGGGGGTGCTGGCGCTGGTGGTTCTGCTGGCGCTGGTGCGTCTGAGGGTGCTGGAGTTGGCGCTGTTGGAGCTGGAGGTGCTGCTGGCGCTGGTGCTGCCGCTGGGGGTACTGGTGCTGTCCCTGCTGGTTCTGGAGGCGCTGCGCGGCCTAGGCCGTACTTCGTTCCGCTCCTTGAGCAGGTTCTTGGTCTCCCGCCCTCTACTGGTCCTGCTCCTCCCTTAGCGTGTCCACAGCCTGTCCAGTCGCAGTCACAGTTACAGCCCGCCTCTCCCCTACCTGCTCCCTCTCCCTACACTGGTCCTACTGGAGGTCTTGCTGAGCGTCGTGAGCCTGCGTCTCGTCCTGCGTCGCCTGTTCGTGCTGCTCGCACTAGTGGTCGCGCTCCGCGTCCGCGTCCTCCTGCGGTCCCAGGCACACACCAGATGGCACTGCGTCCTTCCACTGCTCCTCTGCGTGTCCCGTTGCCGTCTCCTCCAGAGTCCTCTCTTCCTGTTCTTGCTGACCCGGCGTCTGACTCTCTTCGTGCTGCCAGTCCTACTGTCACGCGTCTCCTGACTACTGTTGTCACTGACCCTTCCTTTGAGTCCACCGCTGCGTCGGCCCTAGTTGCTGAGCTTGTCGACTTTGCTGCTCGCTGTCGTCTGGACTACGCTACTAGTCTTGTTGCTGGGTCTGAGTCTGTCTGTCCTCCGTCCGTCGGGGGTGAGTGTGCTCTTAGCACGGACGTCCTTGAGGATAGGCAGGAGGAGTTCCAGTGTTTTGCGGCTGCTTTGCCTCATCTCGTGTCCACGCTGATTGCCCCTGAGGGAGACCCGGATGCACCAGACATCCCGACTCCTCGATCGTACGCTGAGGCGATCGAGGGTCCCTACTCCTCTCAGTGGCAGTCAGCCATGGACGCAGAGATGGCTTCCTGGAAGTCCACAGGCACCTACGTCGACGCAATTCCCCCACCTGGGGCGAACATCGTCAGTGGCATGTGGATTTTCAGGGTGAAGCGGCCGCCGGGTTCTCCGCCTGTCTTCAAGGCGCGTTACGTGGCTCGAGGCTTCAGTCAGAGGCAGGGAGTTGACTACTTTCAGACCTTCTCTCCCACCCCGAAGATGACCACTCTTTGGGTGCTGCTACACATAGCCGCTCAGCGCGACTACGAGCTTCACTCTCTTGACTTCAGCACTGCTTTCCTGCAGGGCAGCCTTCACGAGGAGATCTGGCTGCGCCGCCCACCTGGCTTCACTGGGTCGTTTCCTCCTGGTACCCAGTGGAGCCTCCGGCGGCCAGTCTACGGTCTCCGCCAGGCGCCCCGTGAGTGGCACGACACACTGAGGACTACACTTGCGGCTCTTGGGTTTGCTCCTTCTACAGCCGACCCGTCGCTGTTTCTGCGCACCGACACCTCTCTGCCGCCGTTCTACATCCTCGTGTACGTCGACGACTTGGTCTTTGCCACTGCTGACACTGCTGGACTCGCCCACGTGAAGTCCGAGCTGCAGAAGAGACACACGTGCACAGACCTGGGTGAACTGCGCAGCTACCTTGGCTTGCAGATCACCCGGGACAGAGCACAGCGCACCATTACCCTGACTCAGTCACACATGGTGCAGCAAGTCCTTCAGCGCTTCGACTTCACGTACTCCTCGCCTCAGGCCACTCCTCTGTCTACTCGCCACTCGCTCTCAGCTCTGCCTTCGGATGAGTCCGTAGAGCCGAGTGGCCCGTACCCAGAGCTTGTTGGCTGCCTCATGTACCTGATGACCTGCACACGACCTGACCTTGCATACCCTCTTAGCATCTTGGCACGCTATGTTGCTCCTGGGAGACACCGACCAGAGCACATGGCTGCAGCGAAGAGGGTGTTGCGCTACTTGTGCAGTACGTCGGGCATGGGGCTAGTGCTTGGAGGGCGACGTCGAGTGGTCCTCACAGGTCACGCAGACGCTTCTTGGGCTGACGACCAGGCTACGCAGCGGTCGTCACAGGGTTACACCTTCAGCCTTGGCTCCGGTTCTGTTTCGTGGCGGTCTACCCGCTCGTCCTCTGTTCTCGGCTCCAGCTGTGAGGCTGAGATCTACGCGGGGGCCATGGCTGCACAGGAGCTACGCTGGCTCACCTACCTGCTGACTGACCTAGGAGAGCCGCCTCGTTCTCCTCCAGTTCTGTACGTAGACAACAAGGCCATGCTGGCCTTGTGTCGGGAGCACAGACTGGAGCACAGAACGAAGCACATTGCTCTTCGCTACTTCCTTGCTCGTGAGCTGCAGCAGCGTGGTCAGCTGCGCCTTGCTTACGTGGCCTCTGAGGCCAACACTGCTGATATCTTTACCAAGGCACTTCCGCCTGGTGATCATCAGCGCTTCTGTACGATGCTAGGTCTTGTGCCTACTTGGCCTCACTTGCTCACTTCTTGACCTTGCTTGTACTGTGATCTTTCTATACCTGCACTTGCCTGTTTACCTTTATATATGATCTTGCATGTGAACTGGCCTTTTGGCCTTGCTCTTGTGCTCGGATTGTGTGGTGACATTGTGATCCACCCTGAGCTTGCTTTGCTTTGCTTCTTGTGCTGATCATACCCCACTTTGACTATGGGGGTGTGTCAGAATATCATGTTTCTCTAGTCTGCAGTGGGGTACTCAATAGTGAGTACAACCCTGTTAGGGTTTCCTATATGTACCCAATTGCTTTCTAGTGCAATCATCCTTTCTCATTCATTTCTCTCGTCAATATTCTCACATCCGCTGCCGAAACGACGTCGTTGTAGCTGCTCCAGTTTGCGGCCGCAACATGGGTCGCCACGTAAGGCGACGGGAAAAGGGGGGGGGGGGGGGGGCGGTGCACGGGCCCCTGGTGCGCCACGACCGGCATGAGGGCGGGGCCTGGGTCGGGGCAGGTCCGGGACAAAGGGCCGGGGCGGGCCGCGAAGGGGCCTAACGGGCCGCGAAGGGGCCGCGACAAGCCGCGACGGGGCCTAACGGGCCGAGAAAGGGGCCGGGGAAGGGCCTGGGCGGGCCGCGAAGGGGGGGCCGCGACGGATGAAACGGGCCGCGACAGGGTCGGGGCAGGGCCGTGAAAGGCTCGGGACAGGGGCGGCGCCGGGCGACGGGGCCTGTACGGGGGGGGGGGGGGGGGCGCGACGGGGGCCTGCGACAGGGGGCCGCGACGGTGGGCCGCGACGAGGGGCCGCGACAGGGTCGGGGCAGGGCCGGGGTCGGGGCAGGTCCGGGACGAGGCCGCGACAGGGTCGGGGCAGGTCCGGGACAGGCCGCGAAGGGGCCGCGACGGGCCTAACGGGCCGCGAAGGGGCCGCTGCAGGTCGTAAAGGGGGCTGCGAAGGGGCCTAACTGGCCGCGAAGGGGCCGCGACGGAGGCCTAACGGGCCGCGAAAGGGGCCGCGACGGGCCTAACGGGCCGCGAAGGGGCCTAACGGGCCGCGAAGGGGCCGCGACGGGGGCCTAACGGGCCGCGAAAGGGGCCGCGACGGGCCTAACGGGCCGCGAAGGGGGGGCCTAACGGGCCGCGAAGGGGCCTAACGGGCCGCGAAGGGGGCCGCTACGGGCCGCAAGGGGGGCCTCTACGGGCCGCAAGGGGGCCACTACGTGCCGTGCAGGGGGCCTAACGGACCGCGAAGGGGTCTCGAAGGGCAGGCGCGACGCGCGCCTCGGGCAGGTAAGGAAAAAAAAAAAAGTTGAAGACGTGGTGGGCCCTTAGGATCGAAAGTTGCTCTATACCATGTGAGAATATTGACGAGAGAAATGAATGAGAAAGGATGATTGCACTAGAAAGCAATTGGGTACATATAGGAAACCCTAACAGGGTTGTACTCACTATTGAGTACCCCACTGCAGACTAGAGAAACATGATATTCTGACAGCGGAACGTTTTGACGTAACCACGATCGGAACACGACGACTTCATGGACGAGCTAGACGACATGGAGGACGCTTGGCTAACCCCACGTACGCTGACCCGAAGGAACTCGATCGAATCGACGCGAAGGCAAGACCAAAGAAGAACAAATCTATGTGTTCTTTCTGCGGCAAGCCCGGACATCGACTCATCGATTGTGACGAAATAAAAACTGCACGTTCAGCGCTTAGGGACCGCAGCAGTGGAGCAGATTTAATGCGAATATTGGAGGATCGTGGAGTGAATTTTTCAAACCACGAACGGACTCTACCAGGGAAAATCGCCGAGGGAAATAAAATCTCCGCGACACAAGACCCTGCTGGACCCGGACAACTCCAAAAAGGCCCTGTAAAAAGTAAGCACCCCTTCAAAATATCATACAAGGATGCTTTACTTGGAAAAAATTCCCTTGGGTCTACGGCCTTTGTGAAATCACGAGAGAGGCTCCAGAAGAAAAAGAATGTACCGGTACGACAACTACAGCAGCTGCGCATGGGGAACCAACAACGGAGCGTGGAAGATCGACCTTCCAACGACGACATCGTCCTCTCTCTGAAAAACCAGCCCACGTCGACCAACCGGTCCCCACGGAAGAAGTCGGTGGCGCTGAAGCAGCTCAAGAGGGAGCTGGAGGTCAACATGAAGCTGCGACGACCTCAAACCTCCTCTACAGATGCATCTGCAACATCTGAAACATCTACGGTATCTACCCCATCTATGAATTCTACTACGAGCTCGAGAACCACGTCGTCGACGACAACAAAAAATCATAGCAATAGGGAACGGCAGGACCGGCCATCTGCCACCCCAGGAGAAAACACAGAGCTATGGGAAATGCCCTATGATCCAATCAACGAGACGATCAACGGGTACAACGAGCAACGCCAACCACTTTTGCTCGAGGTGATCTGCAATGGACGACGCCTCCAAGCACTCGTGGACAGCGGAGCATCCCATTCAGTATGCGACAAAGCAACCCTCGAACGCATCAATGAGAAGTACACGCCTTCAAACTTCATAGCTACGATGTTTGACGGAAGCAAATTACAAGTCTACGGCGAAGCAGCGTTACACCTGCAGATGGGTCCTCTTCGCTGGAAACCGACCCTACCCGTCACCAACATCAAAGGGCTAGACTTGATTCTTGGGAGAGATCTTCTGAAGAAGTTCAACCCCGAGATCAACTGGGTCACCCGCACGGCGAGTATTCACAATCAAGACAGAAGAGTTCCTCTTCCGAATTGGAGCAACACGGGAGATATTCCGGAGGAGACTCTCGCACGCTTCGAGAAGGACGTGAAGCGAACCATGGCAGGGTTTGTTGCACTGGTTACCAACGAGGACGAAGGAGAGAGAAAAACGCTCGAGCTTCCACCAGCAATCCAGAAACTTCTAGAAGAGTTCGAAGACGTTCTCCCTGACGACCTTCCAGACCAATTGCCGCCATACCGAACCCACCAGCACGAGATCATCGAAGAACCTGGTTCAAAACCGACCTTCCGAGCACCATATCGACTCAGCCCTACCGAGTTGGCCGACATGAAGAAGCAGATCGAGTACCTTCTGGACAAAGGACTCATTCGACCATCAACATCACCATACGGTGCACCAGTGCTTTTCACACCAAAACCTGACGGAAGCTTACGCATGTGCATCGACTACCGAGCCCTCAACAAGCAGACGATCAAGAACAAGTATCCGATTCCACGGATCGACGATCTACTTGACCAGCTTCGTGGAGCCACAGTATTCTCAAAACTCGATTTGAGATCGGGGTATTGGCAGATCCGGATGGCGGATAACTCCATCCATAAGACAGCGCTTCAGACACGATACGGATCCTACGAGTACCTCGTCATACCGTTCGGACTCACCAACGCACCCGCTACATTCCAGGCCGAAATGAACCATATTCTTAGGCCTCTACTCGACGAATGCGTGGTGGTGTACCTGGACGACATCCTGATCTACTCGAGGGACATGAAGCAGCACATCGAACACCTACGACGTGTCTTCGAGATACTTCGACGGGAGAAGTTCTACGTCAAGCTATCCAAGAGCGAGTTTGCCTTGAAGAAAGTTCAGTTCCTTGGACACATGGTGAGCGCTCAAGGAGTCCATGTTGACCCAAAGAAGATCGAAGCCGTACGTATGTGGAAAACACCGGAGAACGTGAAGGAACTTCAGCAATTCCTTGGCTTTCCGAACTGCTATAATCGGTTCGTGCCACAGTATGCGAAGATTGCAACACCTCTCACCAATCTACTGAAGAAGAATACACCGTTCAAGTGGGAGGATGTGCACCAGCAAGCCATGGAGCAGTTGAAGACCGCACTCACGACCGCACCCGTCCTGATCCTGCCAGATCCAGAAAAAGACTACGTCATCGAAGCTGACGCTAGCGACCAAGCAGTTGGAGCAGTCTTGATGCAAGACCAAGGGAAAGGACTACAACCAATCGCTTACCTCAGCAAGAAATTGCACGGGGCAGAACTCAACTACCCGATTCACGACAAAGAGGCCTTAGCGATCATCACCGCATTCAAGACATGGCGATGCTACCTCGAAGGGAGAAAGACCACGGTCTACACTGACCATTGCAGCCTAAAATACCTGAAAACGCAGCCGACCCTCTCCAGACGACAAGTCAGGTGGATTGACTTCCTCGAGACGCACTTCGACTACGACATCGTGTACAAGCCGGGACACAAGAATAAGGCAGACGCACTGAGCCGGCCTGGACACGTTGCCGCCATACAGATTGAGGGGATGAATCCGCTACTCAAGGGACTCTTCACGCACGGGTATACCATCGACCCCGAGATTCCCTTAGCAGAGAAAAGGAAATTGTTGCAGTGGGACCACGACGTCGCACTACGCAAAGGATCAACAAAGATATGGGTACCCAACTACCCGCCTCTTCGGCAGTTGCTTCTCGAAGAATTCCATGACGTGCTCTACGCTGGACACTTCGGGAGTAACAAGACTCTTGCCGGGATTGCGAAAGTCTACTACTGGCCTCACATGGCAAACGACGTGCAAAAGTTTGTCACTTCGTGCGACACGTGCCAGCGGATGAAAAGCAGTAAGCAGAAGAAAGCAGGACTTCTTCAGCCTTTACCCGTCCCGGAACAGCCTTGGCAAGTGGTCAGCTTGGATTTCATCACCGGTTTACCACCTACCAACGCGGGGCATGACGCCATCCTGGTCGTCATCGACAAATTCTCAAAGATGGGTCACTTCATTCCGACACATACAACCGCACGCACGGAGGAAACGGCACAGCTATTCCTCAAACACATCATCTCACAGCACGGGATCCCAACAACCCTCATATCCGACAGGGACCCCAAGTTTACTAGCAAGTTCTGGAAAGAGCTCATGTCGCTCATGGGGACACGCCTAGCAATGTCATCTGCATATCATCCCCAGACCGATGGGCAGACAGAGCGCTTGAACCAAATTGTGGAACAACTCTTGCGCGCAGCGTGCAAGGACGACATTAACAAGTGGGACTTGCACTTGCCGGTGTTGGAGTTCGCCTACAATAATGCGAAGCATGCCGCAACAGGAGAGACCCCATTTTTCCTCTGTTACGGACGACATCCTCTAACTCCACAACAGCCGACAGTACCTGCAACTGTCCAACCCGCGCACGACTTCATTACCACAATGCAGCAGCTTTGGGATCGGACACACAAGCGTCTACATGACATACAGTCTTCACAGAAACGCTTGGCCGATCGCCATCGACGTGATCATACCATTGCGGCTGGTGACCATGTGCTTCTCGACACATGCAACCTCAACCTCGGTCACCTTCCATCCAAGTTACGACCTCGCTTCTGCGGACCTTTCCTCGTAGAAGAGCAGGTCACACCAGTCACATTCCGCTTGCGCCTACCAGCTTCTTGGAAGATTCATAACGCCTTCCACGTGCAGCTTCTTAAACCCTATCAAGATCCAAATAAGCTGTACACGGGACGCCAACCTCCGCCGCCGCCTCCAGTCCTCGTGAATGATGAACTTGAGTACGAGGTTGAATCTGTGCTTGCACATCGTCGTCGTTGGCATGGCGCCCTGGAGTTTCTCGTACGCTAGAAAGGCTATGATCCTTCTGAGGACAGCTGGGTCTCTGAAGAAGATATGAGTAACGCCCAACGTTCTCTCCGCGACTATCTTGTCAAGCAGGGTGTTACATCTACCACCCAGCTTTGAGGGGGGGAAGTGTGAGAGTACGCCGACGTTCGACATATTTCTCATTTCCATATTTTTACTCCATCTTATTCTCCTTATTTTCCTCTTTCATTTGCACTTTATTTCACCTCAATCGGACTACTATTCTATTTTCTAGAGCTTTCCGATTATTTCACTTATTTGGTATTTCGGCACCGACATTTACATTATACGGCACCGACAGCACCGACAGTGGTGTACAAGGCGTAATCTCGCCATAATCCGAAGTGCCAATGGGCTTGCGTGCTTATGCGCACTTGTGATTATCTATTGTAGAAGAGCGCGTTCCCGAAAGTTCGGATTATCTGTTGTTTCTATGTATTTCTGAGTATAAATACGCCTTGTACTCACCTTTAGTGCAACATTCTCGAGTGGGATTCGATCCTGTGACAGCAGTGGCACGAAACTTGGCAGTGCAGCTCAGTAGCGGGCGGTAGCTGCAGGTTGCGGGAGGCTGTGAGCGGCAGCGGGCAGCAGTGGGTGGTGCACAGGCGGGAGGTACACTGGCGGAAGTGGGCGGCGCACCGACGGTAGCAGGCCAGCAGCGGGCTGTGCGCGGGCTGCAGGCAGTGGGCAGCACGCGGGCGGTAGCGGGCGGCAGCGCGCAGCGCACTGGCGGCAGCTGGCAGCATACAGGCGGCAATGGGCGGTGCACCGGCGGCAGCAGGTGGCACTTAAGAGGTAGCAGGTCAGCAGCGGGTGGCGTGCGGGCTGCAGCGGGTGGTGCACGGTTGGCAGTGGGCGGCTGCGGGCAGCGCACAGTGCGCGGCAGGGCTGCTCGCGGCGGCAGGGTAGGGTAGCACTCACGGCGGCTGGGCAGCGCGACAGAGCAGCTCGGCGTAGCGGCGGCAAAGCGGCGCGCGTGCATGTGCGCAGTAGTGCAGCGCGCGCGACAAGGCAGCGCGGCGCGCAACGGCATTGCAGGGCAGCGCACGCGTGACAGCAGGGCAGGGCAGCATGCGGCAGCACGTAGCTCAGGAGCAGCGCGTAGCGGCACGTAGTAGCGCAGTAGGGTAGTAGTAGGGACGGCAGTGGACGAACCTAACGTACTCAATGATACCATGTTAGAAACTAGCGGAATGTGAATGACTAGCAAGTGGGGAAGTACAAATGCTAACCCTAAAGTGTTATGTCGGAAATTCCCTTACCCTGTACCTCCCCTTGAGTGTCTCCTTCCAGTGCCACCTCCCTTCTCACTGCACTCTTCCCCCTCCTCCTGATGCCCCCGTCTCTGCCTCTTCTCATCCCTTTGAATCTGGTGCTCCCAGCCTCATTCGGCACCCGTGCTTCTTCCCCTTTTCCTGCTAATACCTGCTTGGATGCTCCTCTCCTACTCCCCCTCTCTGGTATGCATCTGTGGTAAGCCACGTCGGCTTAGTCACATCTTCCTTATCTCCTTAGCTCTACCACAATTCCTTACTCACACTGGCGTGAGATCTCACGAGTGCACAAGGTGATGCAATTACATGAGATCAACACTAAACATACAAGAAATGCAGAATCGTTTGCCCGTACCTCCTATAACCACCCACCACCCTCCCCCCTACTGCTACACCACAAGTTTCCCCTCTGAACGAAGGCCTCTTCACAAAGTGAAAGGTCAACGTCCCTTGCATGCTTTCACCGCCACTTTGCCATCCTTCTGCTTGTCCTCCAGCTCGTACTTGTAACCCAACTGGCTCGGGCATCCAACCTGCAAAACAACAGAAGATGCATTGTCATACACACGCACACGAAACAAAAGCAGCGAGTTTCAGGTGTCCTCCTCCTCCCACCTCTCACCCCACCTGCTGTCAGCTCAACTGATGCTTCGGCAGCCTTGTCCCCCACAATCCCCTTTTACTGCTCCTCTTTCCGCATAGAAACATTCCCGCGACTGTATACAAATGTACACTATATACATCCTCCCTCCTTCCTCCTTATCACGCAACAGCTGTCGGAAATTCCCTTACCCTGTACCTCCCCTTGAGTGTCTCCTTCCAGTGCCACCTCCCTTTTCATTGCACTCTTCCCCCTCCTCTTGATGCCCCCATCTCTGCCTCTTCTCATCCCTTTGAATCTGGTTCTCCCAACCTCATTCAGCACCCGTGCTTCTTCCCCTTTTCCTGCTGATACCTGCTTGGATGCTCCTCTCCTACTCCCCCTTTCTGGTATGCATCTGCCCCATCCCATGCCCCTGTGCCGCCCTCTCCCGGGTCACAGGACCAGCATAATCCTCATCTCCCCCCTTGCTCGCGCCACATTGGTGATGTGATCCAGGACCCGCACTCCCGCCCCACTTTCCAGCACCAACACGCCAGATTCCCGGATTTCCTGCACCTTTCATCGCTGTTGGGAGAGCCCCGCGTCCAGCTCGTCCCTCCTTGGGCGTCGAATGTACACCTCCTGCCCTTGCTCCAGTGCAACTAGCTCCCCTCGCGCACGTTGCTCCTGCCTCTGTTTGTATCGGTGAATGTCCCTCAACTGCGCCACTCGCAGGTTTTCCAAGGCGGCCGGTAACAACTGCCGCTGGTAGTTCCCTCGTGCCGTCGCTAGCGCTGCCCACTTCGCAGGTGTTCCTGCAGTCACCACATTTGTTAGCACCCTTGGTGCCCCCACGGGCAACGTGGCCTCACGCCCGAACAGGAGGTGATAGGGAGATAAGTCCCTCAGGGCGGCCTGCTTACTGAATCGATATCCGACCATAAACCAATGCAGGTGCTTGTCCCAGTCCCGGTTCTTGGTCTCCTCATACGCCCTCAGACCTTTCTTCAGCGTGTGGATGAGCCGCTCTATCAGCCCATTGCTCTGTGGGTGATAGCGCGAGGTGGTGCAATGGGTGATGAGGCAGGACGCCAGCAGTTCATGAAATTCCCCTTGGAATTTGGTACCCTGGTCCGTGAGCACTTCTCCACAGGCCCCAAATCGAGTATGAACCTGTTCCTCGAAAGCTTCCGCCACTACTTCCGTCGTCTTACAGGTAAGCGCCCGCACTTTCACCCACTTGCTCACATGTTCTATCATGACCACCACATGGCAACGCCCTATCTTGGTCTAAGGCAGCTCCTCTGCTAGGTCCAAAGACCACCTGTATCCTAGCCCCACGATGGGCAAGGGTTGCAGCTCAGCTTGACTCCTTTCGAAGGCTATCTTATTCCTGATGCATGCGTGACAGTGCCCCACCCAGTCCTTCACTTCCTTCCTCATGCCAGCCCACCACCATCCTGTCTGCAACAGCTGCTGGGTTCGCAGGGGTCCGTAGTGGCCCAACCGGTTGTGCATCTCCTGAATGATCCCCTCCCGCTCCTTTGGCTCTGGCACTCTCTTCCATCTGTCATTGGTCCGGATCTATACTTGGCTCTGATACCAGCAGTAATGCTGCCCCCTGCTGCGGGCCCTAGCTGACACCACTGCTCCTTCTGCCGTCTCTCCCTTGAGCCACGCTAGAGTTTCCGCGTCTTCCCACATGACACGCGCTCCTGCCTGTTGCTCCCTCCGTAGGGGCGTCACCGATCTGGAGTCATGGCCATCAGGGCCATCTCTAGGGGCACAGCAGGCGGATTCCTAGACAATCCGTCCACGCACTGCATGGTCTTGCCTGGGCGATGCCGTATGGTGAATTCATACTCCTGTAGTTTCATTGCCCAGCGCGCGTTCCTGCCCGTCAGCGAGTGGTTTTGCATGAGCCATAGCAGCGGCTGGTGATGGGTCACCAGTGTGAAGGGTCGGCCCTCCAGGTAGATACGGAAATGACCCACTGCCCATACAGCTGCCAGCCCCTCTTCTTTGTACTAGGACTAGTTCGCCTCCGGTGGGTTGCATGAGCAACTTGCAAAGGCCACCACATTCTCTTCTCCTCCCTCCTATTGGCTTAGGATGGCTCCCATTCCTATGCTACTCCAATCTGTGTACAAGATGAATGGCACATCCACTTGGGGAAGTTGCAGCACGGCCCCATGCTTTACTGCTTCCAACAAGTCCTTCAGGGCCACCCCTGTGTCTTCCTTGGTTTCCCGGTGGGCTCTCCTGACTACTCCTTTTACCACCCGCCCCTCCACCAGTTTCTAGACTCTCGTGACGTCCGGTTTGACGAGTCAGTGTCCTACTACACTCGGTACCCCTGTCGAGGTCTCCCGGTTCCCCCTCCCCCCCTCTTCCTCGCACCCTCTCTTCCCCCTGCTCCCGCTCCTCCGGTACCCCCGCCCCCCCCTGGTCCTGCCCCGTCAGGTGTGTCTCACGCTACCCTTCTACCCTCGGTTGCGCGTCAGGTAGCGTCTCCCTCCCCAAATTCTTCCTCACAGTCCCTTCAGCAGCCTTCGGCACTTTCGCGACAGATTAATGTGGATTCGGTTGGTGTTGGAGATGGAGGTGCAGCCACTGGCGGTACTCGGTCTAGGGGTGCTCGTTCGAGGGGTGCTGGAGCTGGAGGTGCTGGCGCAGGTGGCGCCGCCACGACACCCATTTCCTGGCCCTTCGCCGGCTTGAGCACGAGGAGCAGGAGCGGGTGGAGCGGGAGAGGCAGGAGCTGCAGCAGTTGGACCAGCAGCAGCAGCACCAGCAGCACCAGCACCAGCACCAGCAGCAGACGCCGCAGCCGCCACCTTTGCAGCACCTGTTCCCTCCAGTGAGTGGCCTTCGGGCCCTTGGTCTTCCTTCCTCTCCTCCTGTCCACTCCCAGTCACCTATTGCGTACAGTCCTACGTTTCCTCCTCCAGACTCGACTCTGGCTGTTTTCTCTCCTCCTCAGTCACGGTCGTCTCCTTTCGTTGTCCCGCACGACTGGACCAGTCGTTGTCCTCCGCGTGCTCAGCCCTCGTCTCCTCTTGCCGACCTTCGCACCGTATTGTTTCGTTCTCCTCCTCATCGTTCTCCGCATGTGTCTGTTCTCCCCTCACCTCCTGAGTCGTATCTCACCGTTTCCTCACCCTATCACTGACTACTACCGTGCTGCTCGCCCTGTTGTCTCTCGTGTTCTCGCCTCTCTTGTCACCGACCCTCGTGCCTCTCCGACGTCTATCTCGGCTCTTACCGCCGCTGCCGCTCTCTTTGCCTCCACCCGCCGTCTTGACTACGCCACGTGAGTGGTGGCTGCTCCACCTCCCCGTCCTCTGTCCGTCGGGGGTGAGTCTGCCCTTGACTGTGACGTCCTAGAGGATAGGCGGTTTGAGCTGGAGTTCTTAGCAGCCACTTCCCCCTCTCTCTGCGCCATGCTGCTTTCCCTTGAGGGAGACCCCGACGCCCTTGACACACCGACACCTCGCACGTACCGTAAGGCATTGTCAAGGGAGTGGGCCTCTCAGTGGAAAACGGCTATGGATGCAGAGCTAGCGTCTTGGAGATCCACAGGCACGTACGTCGACGTAGTTCCCCCTCCCAAGGCGAATGTTGTCGATGGCATGTGGCTCTTCAAGGTGAAGCGGCCGCCTGGTTCACCACTTGTGTTCAAGGCGCGCTACGTGGCTACGGGTTTTAAGTCAGCGTGAGGGAGTTGACTTCTTCCAGACCTTCACCCCGACCCCGAAGATGACTACTCTTCGGGTGTTACTGCACGTAGCAGCACAGCGAGACTAAGAGCTGCACTCCCTTGACTTCTCCATTGCGTTTCTCCAGGCTGGCTGTGCCGTCCTCCTGGCTTCACCGACACCTTCCCACCTGGGACCCAGTGGAGCCTGAGGCGGCCAGTCTACGGTCTTCGCCAGTCGCCCCGTGAGTGGCACCACACTTTTCGCTCCACGCTTCGTGACCTTGGGTTTCGTCCTTCTTGTGCCGACTCGTCGCTGTTTGTTCGCACTGGTTCCACTCCTTTCTTTATACTAGTGTACGTCGACGACTTGGTCTTTGCTACAGCAAACAGGGCAGCTCTGACTGAGGTGAAGTCCGAACTGCAGAAGAGACACAAGTGCACTGACCTCGGTGAACTGTAGCGCTACCTTGGCCTGCAGATCACTAGGGACAGAGCCACTTGCACCATCACACTGACTCAGTCACACATGGTGCAGCAGGTCCTTTGGCGGTTCGGGTTTCAGTTCTCCACCACACAACCCACTCCTCTTGTTGTTGACCACCGACTCACTGGCCCTTTTCCCGACGAGCCCTTTGAGTCTAGTGGCCCCTACGCAGAACTTGTGGGCTGCCTCATGTACCTGACGACTTGTACTCGGCCGGACCTCGCCTTTCCCCTGAGCGTCCTCTCTCACTTTGTTGCGACTGGGGGACACCGTCCTGTTCATTGGACAGCGGCTGTGAGGGTGGCGAAGTACCTGGCGACTACATCAGGCATGGGGCTTGTGCTTGGAGGGACACAAAGTAGTGACCATCAGATCTACGCTAGTGCCATGGCGGCACAGGAGCTTTGCTAGTTGACCTTCTTGCTCGCCGACCTTGGTGAGCGGCCTTGTACGCTGACAACAAGGCCATGATCCTCCTGTGTTAAGAGCCTCGACTGGAGAGCAGAGTGAAGCATATTGACGTGAGGTACTTCCTCCTGCGAGAGTTGCAGTGACGCGGCCAGGCACGCTTGGACTTTGTGGCCTCAGAGGCCAACACTGCCGACGTCTTCACCAAGGCCTTGGCGCCTGGTGACCACCACTAATTCTGTGTGCAGCTGGGGCTTGTTGAGATAGGCCCTTGGTTGCTGTAGCTTGCTGTTTTCTTTGCTTGCTTTGTTTCTATATATCCTAGTGAACTCTTGAACTGGCCTTGTGGCCTCTTGTTTGTGCTCGGAGTGTGTGGTGACTTTGAGCGCCACCCTGAGCTTTGTTTTGTTGCTTGCTCTTAACTGTTCTTGTGACCATTTGCTGCCACTAGTTTGTTTCCTTGATGCCCCTCACTTAGCCTATGGGGGTGTGTCAAATGTTTATATCATCTAGATATTGGTGGTTATTCTAGGCTATAGTGAGTTGCCCTCTAAAGGGTACAACACTTTCTAGGTCGACACTTGTATCTCGTTTCTCCCACTCACTCCACTCAATTCTCTCGACACTTGTTCCTAGCCTATTTTCAGATCCACGTGGGTCACAAACTCGGTGGCTCAATATTTTTTTGGGCGTGATGATTGGCTCTGTTGGCAGTCGTGTCTTGTTGTTTGGGCGGTTGCGAGGTAGTTGGCTGGTGGATGGGACGTATGGGCGGAGGAGGCTGATGTGGAACGACAGGCTGACGCACCAGTCAGCAGGGAGGAGGAGGTGGGTGGTGACAGGGGTGATCATATGGCTGATGCAAAATGTCCCACAATATCGAGGGCCGAGTTTTGGGGTAATGGGTAGGCGGAGGTTCTGGGTGTCGAGTCAAACGAGGTCGTCGGGCTGGTAAGTGACGGGTCGGCGGTGGCGGTCGGCGCTGCGCTTAGCGGTGATGTTGTATTTTTTTATTGAGTCTGCTGCTCGGGTCCGTGCTGCTTGTAAAATTTCTGCGAACTGTTGTGCGCGTGGCACCTGGTTGTCGGGATTCGGAGTCATGGGTACTGTGGGGTGTTGTCCGTAGTTCATGTAAAACGGTGACTATTGGGTCGTGGCAGATGGCGAGTTGTTGTACGCGAACTCGATGAGTGGCAGTTGCTGTTCCCACGTGGTCGGGTCGTCGCACGTGGCTCGGATGAGCTGTTCCATGATCTGATTTGTCCGTTCTGTCTGTCCGTCGGTTTTGGGGTGGTACGATAAACTGAACTAGAGTCGCGTGCCGAACTGCTGCCACAGGTTCCGCCAAAAGTTGCTGGTTAATTTCGTGTCGCGGTCGCTGATGATCGCCACTGGTATCCCGTGCAGTCGAACGATGGTGGCGATGAAGAGGCGAGCTGTTTCTTTGGCTGTGATTGATTTCTTGCAGGCTGCGAAGTGTGCCATTTTCGTCAGCCGATCGACGACGACCAGGATCGCGTCGTTCCCACTTGCTCCAGCTGGTAACCCCGTGACGAAGTCCATCGTCACCTGCTGCCAAGCACGCTCTGGGGGTGGTATCGGCTGCAATTGTCTTGCTGGTTGCTGTCGTGACGACATCATGAGCTGGCAGGTGTCGTTGCACGCCGGTCAGAATTTCTGGCCAGTAATAATACCGCTGCAGCTGTTGCCATGTTTTTTCTACTCCGAAATGGCCTGAGGTAACTCCGTCGTGTGCCTCCTGTGGCACTAATTCCCGTAGTAAGGTGTAGCCCGGTGCCCAGATCCTATCAGTGCCGGATTTTACGTAATACACCCCTCTTGCTGCTGCGAACTGCTGCGAGTTTCCTCCGGTGAAGAAGGGGTCTGTCTGATAACTGTGGGTAAATTGTCCTGTAAGTAGTGGGCTGGTATTGTCAGATTTATATGACATAGCTACTATAGGCTATAGTGGGGTAGCACATATGGGGTACAGTTTTCTAGGGTTTGCTTTTGTACCCAACTTTCCCTTAGTCAATTCATTCCTCATTTCTTCACATGGTATAGAGCAGGTTCCCTAGTGGGAACGCTTCCTTGGGCCCACCACTGAAACCTTTTTTTTTTTCTGACTGGAGCGACAGTCGCTCCTGCCCGAGGCGCGCCTTGTGGGCCGCCCTTCTGTCGAGCTCTCTTAGAGGCCCCTCTCACGGCCCCTCGCGCCACCCTTAGCGGCCCCGTCGCCGCCCCTAGCGGCCCCGTTGCCGCCCTTCCAGGCCCCTTGCGGCCCCTAGCGGCCCCATTGCCGCCCCTACGCGGCCCCGTAGCCGCCCCTAGCGGCCCTGTCGCTGCCCTTAGCGGCCCCGTTGCCGCCTCCCTCCCTACGCGGCCCCGTTGCCGCCCCTACGCGGCCCCGTCGCCGCCCCTAGCGGCCCCGTCGCCGCCCCTACGCGGCCCCGTCGCCGCCCCTAGCGGCCCCGTAGCCGCTCCCCTCCCTACGCGGCCCCGTCGCCGCCCCTACGCCGCCCCGTCGCCGCCCCTAGCGGCCCCGTCGCCGCTTCCCTCCCTACGCGGCCCCGTCGCCGCCCCTACGCGGCCTTGTAGCCGCCCCTACGCGGCCCCGTCGCCGCCCCTAGCGGCCCCATCGCCGCTCCCCGCCCCTAGCGGCCCCGTCGCTGCCCCTACCCGGCCCCGTCGCCGCCCCTAGCGAGCAGCCGAGCCACCGAGCCGCCCAGCAGCTGAGCCGCCGAGTCGCCCAGCAGCCGAGCCGCCCCTGGAGCAGCCGCCACTGCAGCAGCCGCCCCTGGAGCAGCCGCCACTGCAGCAGCCGCCCCTGGAGCAGCCGCCACTGCAGCAGCCGCCCCCGGAGCAGCCGCCACTGCAGCAGCCGCCCCTGGAGCAGCCGCCTCTGGAGCAGTCGCCCCTACAACTGCCGCCCCTGGAGCAGCCACCCCTGCAGCTGCCGCGGAGCTCTCGCTCTACAGTGGTAGCGGCCTCGCCGTTGCCGCCGTCGTACGCCTGCCCTTCTCGCCACTGGTGAGCACTGCCCTGCCCGTACTGCTGTTACTGCTGCTCTTACTGTTGCTGCTCTTTCTACTGCTACTGCTGCTCCTGGCGTGGCCAGATGCAGCTCCAGCGTCGCCCGCGTGAGTCCCTCACCCCCCAACAGCTTCGTGCGTGGTACGCTAGTTGGGGTTGTTGGGGTGGCCGTAGTGGGAGTCGTCCTGGAGTGAGTAGATCCACAGCTGATTGTAGTGGCCAGGTGCAGCTGTAGCGTCGCCCGCGTGAGTCCCTCACCCCCCAACTGCTTCGTGAGTGGTACGCTAGTTGGGGTTGTCGGGGTGGCCGTAGTGGGAGTCGTCCTGGAGTGAGTAGTTCGGCAGCTGCTTGTAGTGGCCAGGTGCAGCTTCAGCGTCGTCCGCGAGCAGTCCTTTCGCCCCAGCAGCTTCGTGAGTGGTACGCTCAGCGTTGTTGTGCCAACACATTACAGTGGCACGGTCATCGCACTCCCATTCGGCCTACAAGCCTGCTCAGCTTCTGGAATTTTGTGGGGAGGTTTTTCAACACGTTTTCTTCAAACCCTCAAAGTTTCAGAGTTTTTGAAGCAGTTACCAAGGCATGACAACATTTTATGTTTCAAGACTTATGGCATCCCGGAAGTGTGTGTTACTCCTTTTTGGTAACACCCGAGTTCACCATTTCGGCTGCTGACTCGTCTACCGAGATCTGATTGGTCTGAAATTCGGTCTGGAAGTCCTTTGCCCCGCTGTGCAAGTGGTCACCAAGTTTCAGAACGATCCAACATCTGAGCATTGCGTGACAGCTGCCGAAATTCACTGTTCCGTAGTCATGGTGCACTGTTGGCAGCATTTCCCTTGCCACCCTTTCATTGTTGTCATGCCAATGGTGCAGGGACAGAGAATGAGACAAGAATTACAGGTGGTCAAGTGGGACTCTACCACCCTCCTTTTGAGAAGTGTGGTCTTCCTGGAAGCAGCTTGCAAGAGGGTGCAAGTGGGAAGACAAGCTGACTCATGGTTGGCTTGACTCACTATTGGTAGCCTTGAGTACAGCTCTGAACATCCAAGTGTGGTTGGCTTTGCTGACCTAGCTAGGACGTTTCCCATCCTTCTCTAGCCTTTCTTCCCTAGGACTCAACCTTCTCTGAGTTCCCAGGATGGTCCCAACCCCTTAAGAGTCCCCTAGGCAATGTTGTACTAACCTCTTCCTTGCATCAATGAAGCTACTCGTTTTTCAGCCGAGCTTACGTTTTTGTTCACTGCGTAGCGCATAGAACTCTGATGAAAGCAAGCCATATACCGTTGGAAAGCAGACACCTGAAGATAACGTCACTCCAAGTTTCAGCCTCGTTTGTTATCGGAGCTGATCGTGACGGCGTTTTGAACAGAGGCGGTTCGAAGTCATCAGATTCTGCTTAGGTGGTTTCAAGGGCATCTACGACCCCTAAGTGGACTCTAGACTATAACAAGTGGTATCAGAGCGGTTCTTCTCTGTTCCTGGGTCAATATGGAGGCTGAAGGTTCTGCTCCAGCTGGTCCTAGTGGCAGTGGTGGCGTGAGAGGCGCTGGGGAAGCAGGAAGAGGCGTTGCAGGCGGATCTTCACCAATAGCATCCGTTTCAACACTTGCCAAGGATGATGTGAAGGCATTCAACCTAGAGAAGTTCTCTGGGGAGGATTGGGCATCATGGAGCTTCAGGATGGAGCTCCTATTTAACCATTATGGACTGCTTGAAGTGATGGATGGAGAATTGAAGAGGCCTGCGAGCGAAGGAGCGACCAAGGAATGGGATCGCCGGTCCAAGGATGGATTCTTCCTTCTCTCCCAATGCCTCTCATCCAACCAGCTGCACCACATCAAGCATCTCATCAAGGAAGCTGAGTGTGGTCCTAAGGCATGGAGGATATTGAAGGATGTCCATGCCCCCAGCAGCGAAGCAATGGTGGTGGTGCTCGAGCGACAACTCCATGCGGTGAAGATCAACGAGGGTGATGCCATGCAAGGAGCGTTTGATCAACTCCGGGACCTCTATGTGAAGCTCTCAGCTGCTGGTGTGGACTACCCTGAGAAGATCAAGTGCTACAAGGCTCTCTCCCTGCTGCCGGAGTCGTGGGGCCCTTTGGTGGTCAACCTCAATGGCATGAAGGACTCATGGTCCCTTGAGTGGATCCGTGCTCAAGTCCTTCAAGAGGAGTTTCGGAGGAAGGAGCTGACTGCCGCTGCCGGTGAAGGTGGAGGCTCTGCCTACGGCATGAAAGGCTTCAAGGGACGTGGCAGCAAGAAAGGCAAGGCCAAGGAAGGCTCTGGAGGGGAGCAGTATTCGGGAGGGAAGCGTAGCAACAAGGGAGGCAAGCGGTGTGGCGGCAAGTGTTGGTATTGCCATGTGGAAGGTCACCCATGGTTTAAGTGCCGCAAGCTACCTGATGGTTGGAGGCCTGGTCAGCCATCAATTGAAGGCTCTAAGGGTGTTCATGGAGCTATGGGAGAAGGCATGGGCAGTGAGGAGGGCGATGGAGGTGCTGGCGGATACGGCGGCATGTTCTACCATGTAGGGGAGGCGTGCCCCGAGGACATGGTTGTGCCGGCCAGCAAGATTGCTCTTCACCGCTCCTCCCATTGGGTCATCGACACGGGAGCCTTCATGACCATGACCAACCGAGAGGATCTACTGGATGAAGTTAGGCCATCAAAGGCAGCCACCGTCGTTTCAGCCACCGGCCAAGTTGTACCCGTGCGTGGCGAGGGGAGAGCCATGTTCATGGGTGCGGATGGGAGGCTTGTGGGGCTGAAGCGTGTTCTCCTTGTTCCTGGATTGTGTGCCAACCTCCTCTCTACCAAGGCCCTAAGTGAGGCAGGGATGAAGATGGAGATGTTGGGCACAAAGGTTTTCAAGGCAACTCTGGATGGGCGCGTATTGTGGGACCTCCGAGGCGGCAAGGACATGCACCGGTCCATGTGGGAGATACCGGTGCTGCCATGGAAGGAGGCGGCTGCGCGCTTGGCTGCTGGAGATGTGAGAGGAGGGCGTGTTAACCACGTGGACAATGGAGGGGGTGGTGATGACAGTGATGGTGGGCTCCTTGGGCATGGAGGGGCTGCGCTTCCAAGTGTAACTCCTAGCACGGGTGAGACGGATTGGCTCACCGCACACCGTCGCTTTGGCCACGTGGCGCTACCTCAGTTGCAGCAGCTGTTTAAGGAGGAAAGAGTCAAGGGGCTGAGGATAAAGGGGGAGCCCAAGGAGGTGGGATCTTGTGAGACTTGCTTGACCAGCAAGTTTTCACGGTTTCCCTTCCATTCGGTGGAGGGGAAGTCGAGTGACCCGGTGGAGCTCGTGCATGTGGATCTCGTGGGACCCATGAAGGTGAAGGGAGATGGTGGGGCCCTGTATTCTATGACCATGGTGGATGACAACACAAGGCTCACCTGGTCCTTTCCACTTGCAAAGAAGAGTGATGCTGCAAGGGTCATCATTGAAGAGTGGCTGCCCATGGTGGAGCGAGAGAGCGGCAAGCGGGTGAAGGCGATACGTAGTGACCGTGGTGGGGAGTTTTTGGGAGCGGAGTTCCGGAGCTGGTTGAAGCGGCATGGCATCAAGCAGCAGCTCACCACGGCCTACACCCCTCAGTCCAACGGCGTGGCAGAGAGAGCAAACCGGACCATCATAGAGTGCGGGAGAACGATTTTGGTGGACTCGGGTCTACCCTTGCGGTTCTGGCCCCTCGCTATTCGTCATGCTACCGTCATCAAGAACCGGGTGTTGACTCATGTGGGAGGTCAGCATTGGGTCCCTATGGAGAAGTGGAGTGGCAAGAGGCCCCTGGTTGATATGCTTCGTGTCTTCGGGTGCATGGGGCTCGTGCATGTCCCTAAGGAGAAGCGTGACAAGCTTCAAGCGGCGGCGGTGTGGGCTGTTCATTTGGGTCTTGCACGGGGGAGCAAGGGCTGGCTCATGTGGGACCCAAAATCCAACACCATCTTCACCACCAGAGATGCCAAGTTCATGGAGGGGCTCATGTTCAAGGAGTGGTCGGAGCGGGGGAGGAGCAAGGTCACCATTCCGCTTGGAATAGAGGTGGGAACCAACGACCCACTTCTCATTCCCATCGAGTTGTCCTCATCTTCAGAGTTGACAGAGGTGTCACATGACTTGGGAGGTGCTGAAGGGGAGGCAGCAGATGTGGAAGAAGTACTACAGCAAGGGAAGGCCCCTATAGCTGAGAGAGGTGATACCGAGGAGGAGGTGCAGCAGCCTACACCATCCCCTAAGCTTCCACCAAGGCGCACAACCCAAGGGAAGCGTGATGCTGTCCGTGGTGGAGCCAAGGAAGGAGCAGCCAAGGAGAGGCCCAAGAGAGCTGCCCACCCAAGGGATTTCCTCAAGTATGAAAGGCTTGGGGTTCCCAAGGCATTGCTGGTCCAAGAGGAGGAATATGAGGAGGAGAAGGGAGCCGAGGGAGAGATGGAGCAGATTTGTTGCTTCGGTGTCAACTTACCTCATGAACCGGCTTCGATGGAGGAAGCACTTGCTGGAGATGATCGAGAGGCTTGGTTGGCTTCAAGGGAGGATGAGTTTAAGAGCCTCATGGAGAATGGAACGTGGACCCTCACCAATCTGCCCCCGGGAAGAAAGGCATTGGATTGCACGTGGATATTACGTGTGAAGACCGATGCGGAGGGGAAGTTGGAGAGGCGCAAAACAAGACTTGTGATCAAGGGTTTCCAGCAGAGGGAGGGGGTTGACTTTAAGGAGGTGTTTGCTCCTGTTGCCAAGGCTCCTACGCTCCGGGTGTTGCTGGCAGCAGCTGCCGTTTGTGGCTGGAAGGTGGAGCAAATGGATGTGAAGACGGCATTCCTCTATGGCGTGGTAGATGAGGAGATCTACATGAAGCAGCCAGAGGGGTATGATGATGGGAGCGGACGTGTTTGCAGGCTCAACAAGGCCATCTATGGCCTCAGACAAGCTCCAAGGTGCTGGTATGCAAGGCTGGTGGAGGTGTTGGAGGCTCTTGGCTTCAAAGTTAGCGGCTGCGACGAGAGTCTCTTCATGACCGAGGGGGAGGAGGAGAAGGTATTTCTCCTTGTCTATGTCGATGACATCCTCCTCTTCTCTCCATCCCTAGAGAGGATCAAGGAGGTGCAAGGGAAGCTGAAGGAGACCTTTCAATGCAAGGCCCTTGGACCAGTGGGGTATTACCTTGGTCTTCATGTGGAGCGGGACGAGGTGAAGGGATGGTTGAGGCTTCACAAACACAAGTACCTTGCAGCCATGGGGGAGAAGTATGGGCTGGAGGAAGGGAGGAGTGTGAAGACTCCTCTACCCTCGGGGTTTCAGCTGCACCTTGATGAAGAGGAGGGTGAGGTGTTGGAGTACGAGTTGCAGCGTCGGTTCCAGTCAATGGTGGGGAGCTTGATGTACGCTTCGGTCAACACTCGCCCCGACATTGCGTTTTCAGTTTCACAGCTCGCTCGTGTGGTGTCTAGGCCCCTTCAAGAGCACCTGGATGCAGCAGAGAGGCTGGTGAGGTACTGCATGGCAACCTCAAGGGTGGGGCTGCAATATTCAGTGCATGGGCAGCTGAAGCAAAAGGGAGTGGAGGAGGTGAGCACAAAGACTGTTGCACCTGCAAGGCGTGGGCATTTGTACCTCTCGTGTTTCACCGATGCTACCTGGGCAAGTGACATCAGTGATGCTACATCCCATGGTGGCTATATATGCTGTGTTGGAGGGAGTCCAGTGAGCTGGAAGTCTAAGAAGCAAGGGGAGATAGCTCACTCATCAACGGAGAGCGAGTACATGGCGTTGTTTCATGGGGTGAAGGAGGTGGTTTGGATGAGGAGGTTGCTTGAGGAGTTGGGGCAGGAGCAAGAGGGTCCTACACCTGTGTTTTGTGACAGCCAAGGAGCAATTGCAATGGCTCGCAATGCTGTGCTCCATGGGCTGAACAAGCACATGCATATCAAATGGCATTGGGTGAGGAAGGAGGTGAAGAAGGGCACGGTCTCCTTGCACTACATCAACACTACCAAGCAACCTGCAGATTTTTTGACGAAGCGGCTTGCAGAGCATCAGCATTGGACCTGCGCCACCTTGTGTGGCATGTCCTTCAACTAGGGGAGGCAGCTTCAGGGAGCAGCTAAGGGATGAATGAGAGCACGATGAGGGGGAGTTTGTTGTGCCAACACATTACAGTGGCACGGTCATCGCACTCCCATTCGGCCTACAAGCCTGCTCAGCTTCTGGAATTTTGTGGGGAGGTTTTTCAACACGTTTTCTTCAAACCCTCAAAGTTTCAGAGTTTTTGAAGCAGTTACCAAGGCATGACAACATTTTATGTTTCAAGACTTATGGCATCCCGGAAGTGTGTGTTACTCCTTTTTGGTAACACCCGAGTTCACCATTTCGGCTGCTGACTCGTCTACCGAGATCTGATTGGTCTGAAATTCGGTCTGGAAGTCCTTTGCCCCGCTGTGCAAGTGGTCACCAAGTTTCAGAACGATCCAACATCTGAGCATTGCGTGACAGCTGCCGAAATTCACTGTTCCGTAGTCATGGTGCACTGTTGGCAGCATTTCCCTTGCCACCCTTTCATTGTTGTCATGCCAATGGTGCAGGGACAGAGAATGAGACAAGAATTACAGGTGGTCAAGTGGGACTCTACCACCCTCCTTTTGAGAAGTGTGGTCTTCCTGGAAGCAGCTTGCAAGAGGGTGCAAGTGGGAAGACAAGCTGACTCATGGTTGGCTTGACTCACTATTGGTAGCCTTGAGTACAGCTCTGAACATCCAAGTGTGGTTGGCTTTGCTGACCTAGCTAGGACGTTTCCCATCCTTCTCTAGCCTTTCTTCCCTAGGACTCAACCTTCTCTGAGTTCCCAGGATGGTCCCAACCCCTTAAGAGTCCCCTAGGCAATGTTGTACTAACCTCTTCCTTGCATCAATGAAGCTACTCGTTTTTCAGCCGAGCTTACGTTTTTGTTCACTGCGTAGCGCATAGAACTCTGATGAAAGCAAGCCATATACCGTTGGAAAGCAGACACCTGAAGATAACGTCACTCCAAGTTTCAGCCTCGTTTGTTATCGGAGCTGATCGTGACGGCGTTTTGAACAGAGGCGGTTCGAAGTCATCAGATTCTGCTTAGGTGGTTTCAAGGGCATCTACGACCCCTAAGTGGACTCTAGACTATAACAAGCGTGACGGGTCACGGGGTACTGCTCGCTGTCCGTACGTCATTCGCACTGGTGCTCGGACTGGTCAGCCTTGTGGGACGTTGGGTCACGCAGAGTCCCGCTGCTTCGCCCGTCTGAGCGACGCCTGGCGTACGGATTTTGGCGACGCGGCTGAGCTCCCCGACTGGGTGGAGCTGCTTCGGCTGCGGGTAGATATCTATACTCTTGACTATGATGCTATCCTCACTGCCATGTATGCATTGCCTACTAGTGATGAGGGTGACTGTTACCTGTGTGTGCATTGAGGCTGCTGCTCTAGGTGCTGGTGAGGCTGCTGCTCTAGGTGCTAGTGCGTCTGCTGCCCCAGGTGCTGGTGAGTCTGCTCTCTCAGGTACCACGTCGTCTCAGGTCTTACACACCTTCACTCTTGACTCGGGTGCTTCCCACTCCCTCTTTCGAGACCGCACCACGCTTACGCCGCTCAGTCGGCCGGTTGCGGTCTCCCTGGCAGACCCCTCTGGGGGTCCTGTCCTTGCTCACTTCTCCACTGTCCTCCCGTGTCCGGCGGCCCCCTCTGGCACCCTGTCTGGTCTTTACCTCCCCTCGTTCTCTACGAACTTGGTGAGTGGTGCTGACCTACAGGATGCGGGGGTTCACCAGTTCACTCCTGCGAGTCAGCGGGTGACCCACTGCACGGACGCTCGGACAGGCCGACACCTGGCCACGTTTACACGTCGGCCGGGGTCGAGCCTGTACACACTGACCACTGCGTCTCCTCCAGTCACTGCGTCTGGTCAGGTAGCTGCGTCGGGTCAGGTGTTTGCTGCAGCGTCCAGGTCTGGTCCTGAGTCTGCCCCCTGTTCGTGTCGCCTCCTGTCTCACGAGACTCTCCTCTGGCACCACCGCCTTGGTCACCCCTCCCTGCTTCGTCTCCGAGGCATGGCCTCCCGTGTCCTTGTCTCTGGTCTTCCCCGGTCCCTCCCTCCCCTTCCTCCGGGGCCTGGCCCTACCTGCGTCCCCTGTGTCGAGGGGCGGCAGCGGGCTGCCCCTCACTCCTCCCAGTTTCCTCCGACAGAGGCCCCGCTGCAGACGCTTCACATGGACGTGTGGGGCCCGGCCCGCGTCCGTGGACAGGGTCACGAGCGCTACTTCCTGCTGGTGGTTGACGACTACTCGCGTTACACCACAGTCTTCCCCTTGCGCAGCAAGGGTGATGTCACTGAGGTGTTGATCGACTGGATCCGCGCAGCTCGTCTCCAGCTCAGGCAGAGCTTCGGCTCGGACTTTCCTGTTCTGCGTCTGCACTCTGACAGAGGTGGAGAGTTCTCCTCTGGCCTTCTGCGAGCCTACTGTCGTGCACGAGGCATCCGCCAGACCTTCACGCTTCCGGACTCTCCACAGCAAAATGGGATTGCTGAGCGCCGCATTGGCATGGTCATGGACGTCGCCCGTACGTCCATGATGCATGCGGCTGCCCCCCATTTTCTGTGGCCGTTTGCGGTTCGGTACGCGGCGCATCAGATCAACCTTCACCCCAGGGTCTCCATGCCGGAGACCTCCCCAGCCTTGCTGTGGACGGGGAAGGTTGGCGATGCGTCTGCGTTCCGTGTCTGGGGATCTCGGGCGTTTGTCCGCGACTTGTCTGCGGACAAGCTGTCCCCTCGTGCTGCTCCTTGCGTCTTCCTTGGCTTCCCCCCTGACGCGCCAGGGTGGCAGTTCTACCACCCCACCTCTCGCCGTGTTCTGTCCTCCCAGGACGTCACGTTTGACGAGTCGGTCCCCTACTACCGCCTCTTCCCCTACCGCACTCCGTCCCTCCCCCCGCCACCGCTCTTCCTTGTACCAGGTCCCCCCCCGGTAGACCCCCTCCCCCCTCAGGGTCCTGCCCCTTCAGGTGTGTCCCAGGTAGACGCAGTCGAGCCTGTCGAGGTTACTGGTGACTCTGGTGCTGCTGAGGGTGCTGAGCCTGGGGGTGCTGACTCTGGGGGTGCTGAGCGTGTGGGTGCTACGCCTGGGGGTGCTGAGCCTGAGGGTGCTACTACTGGGGGTCCTGAGCCTGGGGGTGCTGAGCCTGGGGGTGCTACTACTGGGGGTGCTGAGCCTGGGGGTGCTGAGCCTGGGGGTGCTACGCCTGGGGGTGCTGAGCCTGGGGGTGCCACGCCTGGAGGTGCTGAGCTTGGGGGTGCGGAGCCTGAGGGAGCTGGGCCTGCTCGTGTGGCGTCTGGCGGTGCTGAGCCTGGAGGTTCTCCGGGTGCTTCGTCTCGGCGGGAGCCACTCTCTCCACAGGAGCTGCGCGAGTGGTTTGCCCGGCGCTGGAGGCGTGCTGCTGGAGCTGGAGGTTCTTCGGCTGCTGAGGGTGCTGGTGCCGCGGGTCCCGGAGGTGCTCGTACTGGGAGTACTGGAGCTGCTGGGCCTGCGGGTACGACTGGAGCTGGAGCTGCTAAGGGTGTTGGCGCTAAGGCTACTGCTGTCGGTCCTGGAGGCGGTCCTGCTGGGGGTGCTACTGGTGCTGCTGGAGGTACTGGAGCTGGAGGTGCTGCTGGCGCTGGTGCTGCCGCTGGGGGTACTGGTGCTGTCCCTGCTGTGTCTGGAGTCGCCGCGCGGCCTAGGTCGTACTTCGTTCCGCTCCTTCAGCAGGTTCTTGGTCTCCCGCCTTCTACTGGTCCTCCTCCTCCCTTAGAGTGTCCACAGCCTGTCCCGTCACAGTTACAGTTACAGCCGGCCTCCCCACTGCCCGCTCCTTCTCCCTACACTGGTCCTACTGGAGGTCTTGCTGAGCGTCGTGAGCCTGCGTCTCGCCCTGCGTCGCCTGTCCGTGCTGCTCGCACTAGTGCTCGTGGTTCGCGTCAGTGTCCTCCTCCTGTCCCTGGCACGCACCGGATGTCTCTGCGTCCGTCCACTGCTCCTCTGCGTGCCCCTTTGCCTTCTCCTCCTGAGTCCTCTCTTCCTGCTCTTCCTGACCCGGAGTCGGACTCTCTTCGTGCTGCCAGTCCTACTGTCACGCGTCTCCTTGCTACTGTTGTCACTGACCCTTCCTTTGAGTCCACTGCTGCGTCTGCCCTAGTTACTGAGCTCGTCGACTTTGCTGCTCGCTGTCGTCTAGACTACGCTGCTAGTCTTGTTGCTGAGTCTGAGTCTGTCTGTCCTCCGTCCGTCGGGGGTGAGTGTGCCCTTGGCACGGACGTCCTTGAGGACAGGCAGGAGGAGTTCCAGTGTTTGGCTGCTGCTTCACCTCATCTCGTGTCCGTACTGCTTACCCCTGAGGGAGACCCGGATGCACTTGACATCCCGACTCCGCGCTCTTACGCAGAGGCGATAGAGGGTCCCTACTCCTCTCAGTGGCAGGCAGCTATGGACGCAGAGATGGCTTCCTGGAAGTCCACAGGCACCTACGTTGACGAGGTTCCCCCGCCTGGGGCGAACATCGTCAGTGGCATGTGGATTTTCAGGGTGAAGCGGCCGTCGGGTTCTCCGCCTGTCTTCAAGGCGCGTTACGTGGCTCATGGCTTCAGTCAGCGGCAGGGAGTTGTCTACTTTCAGACCTTCTCTCCCACCCCGAAGATGACCACTCTTCGGATACTGCTGCACATAGCTGCTCACCGCGACTACGAGCTGCACTCTCTTGACTTCAGCACTGCTTTCTTGCAGGGCAGCCTGCACGAGGAGATCTGGCTGCGTCGCCCACCTGGCTTCACTGGGTCTTTTCCTCCTGGCACCCAGTGGAGCCTCCGGCGGCCAGTCTACGGTCTCCGCCAGGCACCGCGTGAGTGGCACGACACACTGAGGACTACACTTGCGGCTCTTGGGTTTGCTCCCTCTACTGCCGACCCGTCGCTGTTTCTGCGCACCGACACTTCTTTGCCGCCGTTCTACATCCTCGTGTACGTCGACGACTTGGTCTTCGCCACAGCTGACACTGCTGGACTCGCCCACGTGAAGTCCGAGCTGCAGAAGAGACACACGTGCACAGACCTGGGTGAACTGCGCAGCTACCTTGGCTTGCAGATCACCCGGGACAGAGCACGCCGCACCATTACCCTGACTCAGTCACACATGGTGCAGCAGGTCCTTCAGCGCTTCGGCTTCACGTACTCCTCGCCTCAGGCCACTCCTCTGCCTTCTCGCCACTCGCTCTCAGCTCTGCCTTCGGATGAGTCCGTAGAGTCGAGTGGCCCGTACCCAGAGCTTGTTGGCTGCCTCATGTACCTGATGACCTGCACACGACCTGACCTTGCATACCCTCTTAGCATTCTTGCACGCTATGTTGCTCCTGGGAGACACAGACCGGAGCACATGGCTGCAGCGAAGAGGGTGTTGCGCTACTTGTGCAGTACGTCGGGCATGGGGCTTGTGCTTGGAGGGCAGAGTCCAGTGGTCCTCACTGGGCACGCAGACGCTTCTTGGGCTGACGACCAGGCTACGCAGCGGTCGTCACAGGGTTACACCTTCAGCCTTGGTTCCGGCTCTGTTTCGTGGCGGGCTACCCGCTCGTCTTCTGTTCTCGGCTCCAGTTGTGAGGCTGAGATCTACGCCGGGGCCATGGCTGCACAGGAGCTTCGCTGGCTCACCTACCTGCTGACTGACCTCGGAGAGCCGCCTCGTTCTCCTCCAGTGCTGTACGTAGACAACAAGGCCATGCTGGCCTTGTGTCGAGAGCAGAGACTGGAGCACAGAACGAAGCACATTGCTCTCCGCTACTTCCTTGCTCGTGAGCTACAGCAGCGTGGTCAGCTGCGGCTTGCGTACGTGGCTTCTGAGGCCAACACTGCTGATATCTTCACCAAGACACTTGCGCCTTGTGATCATCAGCGCTTCTGTACTCAGTTGGGTCTTGTGCCTACCTTGCCTCACTTGCTCACCCCTTGACCTTGTTTGTACTGTTGCATATATATATACACCTGCTCTTGCTTGTCTAGCCTTATATATATATGTAATCCTGCATGTGAACTGGCCTTGTGGCCTTGAACTTGTGCTCGGAATGTGTGGTGACTTTGTGATCCACCCTGAGCTTGCTTTGCTTTGCTTGACTGGTCTTGTGACCCCTTGTTCTCCCCCACTTTGCCTATGGGGGTGTGTCAGATTTATATGACATAGCTACTGTAGGCTATAGTGGGGTAGCACATATGGGGTACAGTTTTCTAGGGTTTGCTTTTGTACCCAACTTTCCCTTAGTCAATTCATTCCTCATTTCTTCACAGGTATGGGCTAGTAGTATGGCGTGAATTTGGGCAGTGGGACGGGTCAGTGCGTCAGCGATGTTTGATGCACCCTTTTTGTAGGTGACCGTGTAATGAAAAATCGACTCAAGGAAGTCGAGCTAACGAATCTGTCGTTGGTTGAGGTGTGGCTGTGCGCGGAGGTAGTGTAGTGATTTGTGGTATGTCCGTACAGTCACGTCTACGCCGGTCAAGTAACAGCGCCACACTTTGAATGCTTGCACGATTGCGAGCATTTCGCGGTCGTGTATCAGGTAATTTTTCTCAGGCGGATGCAGTTTTCGGGACTCGTATGCGATGGGCAGTAGGCCGTTGCCGAAATCCTGTAGCAGTACGGCTCCAATGGCGATGTCGCTTGCATCTGTAACTACTTCGAATGGGCGGTGTGGGTCGGCGATGCGCAGTACGGGCGGTGAACAAAGAATATTTTTCAGGGCAGAGAAGGCAGCATGCTCTTTCTCCCCCCACGTAAAAGCGACCCCCTTCCGCAGTAAATCAGTCAGTGGGGCAGTGAACTGTGCCATGTCGGGGACGAACCGACGCACATAATTAACGAACCCTAAAAGACTGCAGCTCCATGATGTTTGTCGGGGGGTGCCACGCTTTTACCGTGTCCAGATTCTTTGGGTCAATCTCAACTCCAGCCTCTGAAATAACGTGCCCCATAAATTCTAACCTATCCTTGAAAAACTCGCACTTGGAACCCTTGGTCAGTAGTCGGTGCTGGTCTAAATTTTTAAACACTGCTTCAAGATCTGCTAAGTGCTGCTGCTTATCGCGGCTGTAGACGAGGATGTCGTCGAGGTAAACTATCACGCATTTATCTAAAAGTGGCCTAAACGCCTCGTTCGTGGTCATCTGAAATGTCGCCGGTACGTTGGCCAGCCCGAATGGCATCACGGAGTACTCGAATGACCATATCTAGTCCTAAATGTCGTCTTGGCGCAGTCCGTTGGTTCGACCCGAATATGATTGTAACCCCCTCATAAATCTATTTTTGAAAAGACACGTGTTGTTCGCAGTTGGTCTATCAGTTCGTCAGCGCAGGGGATGGGGTATCGCGACTTGACTGTTACCCTTTCAGTGTTCTGTAATCGATACACATGCGAAACCCTCCGTCTTTTTTTGGTGTGAACAGTATCGGTGCGGCGAACAGTGACGAGCTCGGTCGGATGATTTTTTTCTCTAACAGGTAATCTAACTGCTTCCTCAGTTCGTCAAGCTCGGGCTGTGTCAGTATGATCTGTCGCTGTACGGTTGGCTGGGCCCCCGGCTCTAACTCTATTTGGTGGTTGTGTGACCGCTGAGGTGGCAGTCCCTCCGGTAAGTCGTCCGGAAAAATCCCCGGGTACCGTTTCAACAGTTCCTGTAGTTCGGGCAGTACCGCTGTCAGCAGTTTTTGAAAATCACTTGGCTGCTCTGCTTCTCCTACCAATGCTATATCCACCGCCTACATGTAAGCTCCAGCGGCAACAGCCCGTTTCATCGTGATGGCGTTGACGTGGACTGTCGAAGACTTGGATGACTGCCAGCGAGGTAGTTCGACCTAGTTACCACTACTTCGCACAGTGCAGCTACACGTCGACCAGTCGATTCACATATTCTAACGTTAACACCAATCACGTCCCAGTAAAATTCCGTGCCCATCCAATGTCATCGCGGGCATTTCCTGTGTAAACCCGAAGTTCCCCCCGCAGCGAACTTTCACCTCTCCACTTTCTCCCTTATTGCCAGTGGCATGCCGTCAACTAAGCGCGCGTCAATCTCCGGTAAGCAGCGGCTAAGTGTCAGTGTCAGCTTCTGTGCAGTTGCGGTATTAACTAAGATGTGGCTTGCTCCTCCGTCTATAAAAATATTCTCTGATGTCCCCTATATTTTCCCGTAAATCAGTATTGGGCAATCCGTCGTTGTACCCTCCTTCATCCGAGCCCGATCGATGGCGTGAATCGGTACTGTGACTCGGTGAGGGTCGGTGAGGTTGGGCGAGCAGGTTGTCTCGTCAGCAGTTGGCCCGTTTTCTACTGACTGCTGACGTTTCCTTGCTTCTGAGACTCCCTCCCCTGCTCTGCTCTGCGGCGTCTTAGCTCCTCTGGGCATTTGCTCTTGCGATGGCCCGGCCTGTTGCAAGCAAAGCAACGCCCCCTAAATGGCGCAGCAGCTGTGTTCGCCGCAACGGCGTGTACGGTGGCGTGCTCGGTCGGTCCCCGGGGAAGATGTCCGTGATATGACCCCGGTCTCGGACGGCACAAAATGTCGATTTTCTCGGCGAGCGCGAGGATTTCGTTAAAATCCGATAGCCCGCGCAACATGATTTTGTGCGAGATGTCCGGTTTCAACCCTCCGACGTAACAGTCCACCCGCTCCGCCTCGTGCATGTAGCCGACTTGCTCGCATAGTGCGAGAAAACCGCTCGTGTAGTCTTGGACCGACCCAAGTTGTCGCCAAGTACGCAGTCTCTGACACGCCGAAATAGAAGCCGCGATCGGCTCGAAGTGCGCCCGAAGCCCTGTGCACCACGCATCCCACGTGCTGTACTGGGCGGTTTCGCAGAACGAACTCTAGGTGACGGCTGGACCCGTGGACTCTCCCTCTTGTGACAGCGGCTCGTAGGCGCATGGCGACGTCACGATGACTCGCCACCAGTCCATGGGGGGGCCCCTCAGCAGCGAAACAGCATAGCGAATCTTCGCTGCGTCCGACTCGACATAATTTGTGTCGAAGAAGACGTTCATCGTGAAAATCCACGATTGAACCGTCGGACCTTCATGTTGGCTAGGATCGAAGTAGGGCGGGCGCTGCGGCTTGAGTGGAATCGGTGCGATGACGTGCTTGTTGCCACTCGTTGCTGCAAACTCCACGTGCCGACGGGCTTTGCGAGGCCCCTGTGTGCTTGGTGCGGCCCTGTTCCTCTCCATGCCAGGTATTGATTGGGCGGCGCCATCACTGGCTGCGCCTGAGCGCTGTCCCACGCTGTCGTTTTTTACGGTGTGCCGGACGAAATGATAATCGGCTCCTCTGATTGCACAGGTGCATTTGCAAGTGCTTGTGTTGGTTCTTGTGCATTCACCGTTGATTGCTGGCAGGCGGAGTCACGTTCCGCCGTGAGTGTCGCGATTTTGAGCGCCGAGTCCTCGAGTTGACGGACGAGCCGGTCGAGTTGCTCCTGCGTCAATGTCGCGAGAGTGAGGTCGGCCATGGCGGGGTGTCGTGCAAGCTTAGCGAGAGCGACAGTCGTGGCCGTACGTGCTTTCGAGAGAGCACTTCGAACAGCGGTGCCTGAACGTTGAGAGACGTCTACCCCCCCCCCCCAAAATTTGAGATAGTGGGGAAGCGAAGTTGTGGGTGCGATTCGAGATGAGATCGTACGCAAGTGTTACGAGTGCAATTGAGCGAGCGAGCGAGAATTGCACAAAATGGTAATGCATGAAAATGGTAATGCATTAATATATAGCGAAGCTACAGTGGTAACGGTAATGTCAGAATGTTATAGTGCTTACATTTGTGTAGGCTATAGTGGGGTAGCCCATAAGGGGTACAACCCAATTAGGGTTAGTACTTGTACCCAACTCTTTCATGGTTCATTCATTCCCTTGTGTAGGCTATAGTGGGGTAGCCCATAAGGGGTACAACCCAATTAGGGTTAGTACTTGTACCCAACTCTTTCATGGTTAGTACTTGGGGTAGGCCCCTAGGCCCCGGCCCGTCACCCGTCGCCCGTCGCCCCTCGGCCCGTCGCCTCTAGCCCTGGCCCGTCGCCCATCGCCCCTAGGCCCCGTCCCGTCGTCCATCGCCCCTAGGCCCCGGCTCGTCGCCCGTCGCCCCTAGCCCCGGCCCGTCGCCCGTCGCCCCTAGGCCGCGGCCCGTTGCCCATTGCCCCTAGGCCCGTCGCCCCTAGGCCCCGGCCCGTCGCCCGTCGCCCCGCGCCCGTCGCCCCTCGGCCCCGGCCCCGGCCCGTCGCCCGTCTCCCCTAGGCCCCAGCCCGTCGCCCGTCGCCCCCTAGGCCCCGGCCCGTCGCCCCAAGCCCCGGCCCGTCACCTGTCGCCCCTAGGCCCCGGCCCGACGCCCGTCGCTCCTAGGCTCGTCGCCCCTAGCCCCGGCCCGTCGCCCGTCGCCCCTAGGCCCCGGCCCGTCGCCCCTAGCCCCGACCTGTCGCTCGTCGCCCCTAGGCCCCGGCCCGACGCCCGTCGCTCCTAGGCCCGTCGCCCCTAGGCCCCGGCCCGTCGCCCGTCGCCCCCTAGGCCCCGGCCTGTCGCTCCTAGCCACGGCCCGTCGCTCGACGCCCCTAGGCCCCGGCCCAACGCCCGACGCTCCTATGCCCATCGCCCCTAGCCCCGGCCCGTCGCCCGTCGCCCCTAGGCCCCGGCCCGTCGCCCGTCGCTCCGTGCCCGTCCCCCCTAGGCCCCGGCCAGCCCGTCGACCCCAGACCCCGCGCGCTGCCCCTTGCGGCCCGCCCCTCGCCCCTGCGCCCCGCGTGCCGCCACTCGCAACCTGCCCGCCACCCCTAGGCCCTTGAG
This sequence comes from Closterium sp. Naga37s-1, assembly GCA_947471745.1. Lineage (NCBI taxonomy): Eukaryota > Viridiplantae > Streptophyta > Zygnematophyceae > Desmidiales > Closteriaceae > Closterium > Closterium sp. Naga37s-1. The sequence goes on along the minus strand of CANJKZ010000382.1, from coordinate 1,252,041 downwards.
CCACCTCTCTTGGAGCCTGCTTGCCGCCCCTCTCTGCTACCTGCCCTGTTCCCTGCGCTGCCCAGCTTCTCCCCGCCCTGCGTGCTGCGCCTCTATGGCTTCTCTCTGCGTTCTAGCGTTCGATCACGAGGGCCGCCCGATCCAGTTTGACACGTGGCTTGACGACCTACAGCTGTACCTACTGAGCGACTCTAGGGACAGCGTTTCGTTGTTTGACCACACGTCTGGTGCTGCTCCCGCCCCTCCCGCCACAGCTGACAGTGCGACTCGCTCACAGTGGCTTACTCGTGACGCTGCTGCTCGCTTAGCTATTTGCAACCACCTGCCGTTAGCCGAATGCGCTCACTTCGGACAGCACAGGACCGCACAGGCACTGTAGGACGCTGTAGTCGCCCGTTACTCCTCGCCTGCCACTGCTGCTCTAGGCCATCTTCTACTGCCCTACCTGTTTCCCGAGCTGTCCGCCTTTGCCACAGTCAAGGACCTGGTTTCCCACCTTTGCACTAGCGACGCTCGCTACCGCGCTGCCCTCCCAGCAGAGTTCCTTCACAGGAACCCGCCCCCGATGTACATCACTCTCTAGTTTATAGTCTCCCGCCTCCCTGACTCTCTTCGCGCTGTCAGGGACCACTTTCTCACACTCTGGCTACCGAGACTCCTCAGGAGGCTGCGTCTGCCCAGGTGTCCGCGTCAGGTCCGGTAGCACCCCCTTGCTCGTGTCGCCTCCTGTCGCACCAGACTCTCCTGTGGCACCACCGCCTTGGTCACCCCTCCCTGCCACGCCTTCGTGGCATGCACTCCCGCCTCCTTGTCTCTGGTCTTCCCAGGTCTCTGCCTCCCCTCCTGCCTCCTTGTCTCTGGTCTTCCCAGGTCTCTGCCTCCCCTCCCGCCCTCGCCTGCCCCGCCCTGCCTCCCTCGCCGCTCCTCACTCCTCCTCGTTTCCCCCGACGACTGCTCCCCTACAGACTCTCCACATGGACGTGTGGGGCCCTGCCCGCGTCAGTGGACAAGGCCGTGAGGGCTAATTTCTGCTGGTTGTTGACGACTACACGCGTTACACCACAGTCTTCCCCTTGCGCAGCAAGGGTGAGGTCCCTGATGTCTTGATCCCTTCGATCCGCGCAGTCCGTCTCCAGCTTCGCGAGCGGTTCCATGAGGACCTTCCTATCCTGCGTCTGCACTCTGACAGAGGTGGTGAGTTCTCCTCCGACCTCTTGCGGGACTTTTGTCGTGTGGAGGGCATTCTCTAGTCGTTCACGCTTCTGGCCTCCCCGCAGCAAAATGGGATTGCTGAGCGCCGCATTGGCTTAGTCATGGAGGTTGCTCGTACCTCCATGATCCATGCGGCTGCTCCCCATTTTCTGTGGTCGTTTGCGGTCTGGTACGATGCGCATCAGCTCAACCTCTGGCCTCGTGTCTCCTTGCCGGAGACCTCGCCCACACTGCGTTGGACGGGGGAGGTTGGCGATGCGTTGGTGTTCCGGGTCTGGGGCTCTCGTGCCTTTGTTCCCGATACGTCCGCGGACAAGCTCTCCGCCCGTGCTATCCCCTGCGTCTTCCTTGGCTTTCCTCCTGACACGCCTGGCTGGCAGTTTTACCACCCCACCTCGCGCCGTGTCTTCCCCTCTCAGGACGTCACGTTTGACGAGTCGGTTCCCTTTTACCGTCTCTTCCCCTACCGCTCTGCCCCTCCGCCACCCCCGCCGCTTCCTTGCTCCAGGTCCCCCTCCGGTAGACCCCCTCCCCCCCCAGGGTCCTGCCCCCTCAGGTGTGTCTCAGGTAGACCATCTCCCTGGTACTGTGCCTGTTGAGGTAGCTGGCGACTCAGGTGCTGCTCGAGGTGCTGCGTCTGGGGGTGCGGAGCCTGGGGGCGCTGAGTCTGAGGGTGCCGGGTCTGGGGGTGCTGAGCCTGGGGGTGCGGAGCCTGGGGTTGCTGAGACTGCGGGTGTGGAGCCTGGGGGTACTAAGCCTGAGGGTGTTGAGCCTGTGGGGGCTGAGTCTGAGGGTGCGGAGTCTGGGGGTGCTGAGCCTCGGGGTACTGCTTCTGTTGGAGATCCTGCGGGTGCTTCACCACGACCGTCTCCCCGGCCGGAGCCTCTCTCCCCGCAGCAGCTGCGCGAGTGGTTTGCTCAGCGCACCTGCCTTCGGAGTGGAGCTGCCGGAGCTGAAGACCCTGCCGCTCGAGACACTGGAGCTGGAGGTTCTGGAGTTACTGCTGGAGCTGGTGGTACTGGAGGTTCTGCGGCTACTGGTCATGGAGGTGCTCGTACCAGGGGTACTGGAGCTGCCAGGACTGGTGGTGTTGGGTGCGCTGGAGCTAGAGACCCTACGGAGCCTGGAGCTACTGAGTCTGGAGGCGCTGGAGCTGGAGGCACTGGCGCTGGTGGCGCTGGAGCTGGAGGAACAGGAGCTGGTGGCGCTGGAGCTGGTGGCGCTGGAGCTGGAGGCACTGGCGTGAGAGGCGCTGGAGCTGGAGGAGCTGGAGCTGTTGACCCTGTTGCTAGAGGTGCTGGAGCTGGGGGTGCTGGTGGTACTGGTGCTGCTCGAGGCACTGCGCGGCCGCGACCGTACTTCGTTCCCTTGCTTCAGCAAGTTCTTGGTGTCCCGTCTTCTACTGGCCTGACTCCTCCCCTACTCTGTCCACGACCTGACCAGTCGCAGCCGCAGTTACAGCCAGCCTCCCCACTGCCTGCTCCTTCTCCTTACTTTGAGCAGACCGGTGGCCTTACAGAGCGTCGTGAGCCTGCGTCTCGTCCTGCCTCCCCTGTTCGCACTGCTCGTCGCGTTCCTCATCCGCGTCCTTCTCCTGTCCCCGGCACACATGCTATGGCACTTCGTCCTTCCTCTGTTCCACTGCGTGTTCCTCTGCCTGCTCCTCTTGAGTCCTCTCTTCCTGCCATCCCTGACCCTGAGTCTGAACGCGCTCGTGCTGCCAGTCCTACTGCCTCTTGTCTCCTCCCCACTATTGTCACTGACCCTTCTTTTGAGTCCGCTGCTGCGTCTGCCCTCGTTGCTGAGCTGGTTGACTTTGCTGCTTCATGTCGTCTAGACTACGCCACGGCTCTTGTTGCTGAGTCTGGGTGTCTGCCAGTCCTCCGTCCGTTGGGGGTAAGTGTGCTCTTGGCACGGATGTCCTTGAGGATAGGCAGGAGGAATTTGAGGGTCTTGCAGCTGCTGTACCTCGTTTTGCTTCCATGCTGCTTACCCGTGAGGGAGACCCGGATGCACCAGACATCCCGACCCCGCGCTCTTACGCAAAGGCGATTACGGGTCCCTACTCCTCTCAGTGGCAGGCAGCCATTGATGCCGAGATGGCATCCTGGAAGTCCACAGGCAGCTACGTCGACGCATTTCCCCCGTCTCGGGCGAACATAGTTGATGGCATGTGGATTTTCAAGGTGAAGCGGCCGCCGGGTTCTCCGCCTGCCTTCAAGGCGCGTTACGTTGCACAAGGCTTCAGTCAGCGACAGGGGGTCGACTACTTCCAGACCTTCTCCCCCACCCCGAAGATGACTACTCTTCGGGTGTTGCTGCACGTTGCTGCTCAGCATGACTACGAGTTGCACTCTCTGGACTTCAACAGAGCTTTCTTGTAGGGCAACCTGCACGAGGAGATCTGGCTGCGCCGCCCACCTGGCTTCACTGGGTCGTTTCCTGCAGGTACCCAGTGGAGCCTCCGGCGGCCAGTCTACGGTCTCCGCCAGGCGCCTTGCGAGTGGCACGACACACTGAGGACTACACTTGCGGCTCTGGGGTTTACTCCTACTTCTGACCCGTCGTTGTTTTCACGCACCGACACGTCGCTGCCGCTGTTCTACGTCATCGTGTACGTCGACGCCCTCGTCTTTGCCACTGCTGACACTGAGGCACTGACCCTTGTGAATTCCGAGCTGTAGAAGAGACACACCTGCACTGACCTGGGTGAAATGCGCAGCTATCTTGGCCTGCAGATTCCCTGGGACAGAGCACGGCGCACCATCACACTGACTCAGTCACACATGGTGCACCAGGTCCTTCAGCGCTTCGGCTTCCTGTTCTCCTCGCCACAGCCAACTCCTCTGTCTACCGGCCACTCCCTCTCAGCTCCACCTTCGGACGAGTCCGTAGAGCCGAGTGGTCCGTACCCAGAGCTTGTGGGTTGCCTCATGTACCTGATGACGTGCACACGACCTGAACTCGCGTACCCTCTCAGCCTCCGGACTCGCTACGTGGCTTCCGGTATGCACCGAAAGGTGCACTGGGATGCTGCGAAGAGGGTACTGCATTACTTGTGCAGTACGTCGGACATGGGGCTCGTGCTTGGAGGACGGGGTCCAGTTGTCCTCACCGGTCACGCAGACGCTTCTTGGGTTGACGACTCAGCTACGCAGCGGTCGTCACAGGGTTACACCTTCAGCCTCGGTTCCGGCTCTGTTTCCTGGCGGTCTACCCGCTCGTCTATGGTTCTCAGCTCCAGTTGTGAGGCTTAGATCGACGCCGGTGCCATGGCTGCACAGGAGCTACGCTGGCTCACCTACCTCTTGACTGGCTTGGGAGAGCAGCCTCGTTCGCCTCCAGTTCTGTACGTAGACAACAAGGCCATGATTGCCTTGTGTTAGGAGCACATACTGGAGCACAAAACGAAGCACATCGCTCTGCGATACTTCCTTGCTCGAGAGTTGCAGCAGCGTGGCCAACTTCGTCTTGCGTACGTGGCCACTAGGGTTAGCACTGCTGATATATTCACCAAGGCACTTCTGTCTGGTGATCATCAGCGCTTCTCTACTGTGTTAGGCCTTGTGCCTACTTTGCCTCAGTTGTTCACTGCTTGAATTTGCTTGTACTGTGATCTATATATATATATATATATATGTATATAAAAAATACATGGATGCTTACACTTGCTAAGGTATGATCACTGTATTGTTTGTTCTCTTTTACATAACCCTGCATGTGAACTGGCCTTGTGGCCCTTTGCTTGTGCTCGGACTGTGTGGTGACTTTGTGATCGACCATGAGCTTGCTTTGCTTTTCTTGACTGGTCTTGTGACCACTTGTTCTTCCGCACTTTGCCTATGGAGGTGTGTCAGAATGTTTTAGTGCTTACATTTGTGTAGGCTATAGTGGGGTAGCCCATAAGGGGTACAACCCAATTAGGGTTAGTACTTGGATCCAACTCTTTCATAGTTCATTCATTCTTGTTCGTTAGTTTTACAGGTAATGCCTGAAAATGGGGTGCGCGACGGGCCTAGCGCCGAGGTTGGGAATTGTCGAGGTGGAGGTCCGGAGCGCGGGTTACCAACTGAACCGTGAGGTTGGGTCCAGGGCCAATTTTATCAATGTAAATCACCCTGATACACTGATAATCAGGGTGGTTTTTGGTAGTAACACTGATGCCTTAGGGTATTTTTTTACGGAGCTTAGATTTTCCTGATATGTCACGGTTTACGTATAAGGCACACTGTCTCCCCAGGGTTACCGTTCTTCTTAGCAAGTTTTACCCTGAAGCGAATACCACATTCCAATTCGTCCCCGCACTTCCCTGATTAGAAATTTGTAGAGTAAAATTATGTTATCACAATACTCACGCTGAAGTGGCGTGGTCAGTAGACTGATCTTCAAATCCTGGAGTCTGCTTTTTTGTTAAGAACTTCGGTAGAAACACTTCATCAGGGTTCTGATGGAAAATATTTTTCCCAAGGAGTCACACTGATAATTAGGGTTTTGCAAAGGTGCACGATTGATAGTAAGGGTTGCTTAAAAAAAAAAATAGCCCAGGTTGGGTAGCGTCGTGACCAGTGGCGGGAGCAGTAGTCGATGTGAGTGTCGCGAGTGTCAATTTTCCTTACAATATGAAAATCAAAGGCATCTCGTTATATGAAGCTTTTTAATAACAAATAATGATCACCCTTGTTACCAATTGTTCGAATAACAAGGAGAAGGAAAACATTCAGGCTACACTAAGGAATTTTGGGGGACCTGGTTATGTTTAGTGAGTTAATCTAGCTGACTTGGTAGTAATGAAAAGACTGTGTCTAGTGCAATCTGTAATTAACAAATTGAGAAAGTCTCATTGGTAGTATCGAATCTGACAGTGAAGTAGGTGTGTCAGAGAGTCGAGCCGCCTGCCAATCGAACGGTGATTCGTCCCGCATCACCACCAGACGAAAGAAGGGGAGCGGAGGAGCTTCCTGAGGGGCGGAACTGTTGTTTGTCAGGGGGTCATCTATCCAACTGAGCCAAGCTCGCAGGGCGGTGGATGTAGGCGATTCAGGAAGACAAAGCTATTTGCAGACAGCAACAAACCCACAATAGTTACCTGCATCACACACGATCAGCTACTGTGAAATTCCGTACTTTCATCCCTCAGGTCAAGTATCTTCTCGCCCTAACACCGCGCAGATAATTATTTTATTTATCTAGGGCTATGGCTGAAGAGGTTGTTGCAACCGTCGAGGTTCAGTATGTTCCAACTGAGGAACTTCAGCCTGTTGAAGATTTGGCGAGCGTCCTTTCCGTAAGTTAGCTAGCACGTCGCCAGCATTGGGATCAGTTGCAAATGCGAAGATTTATTGGTGATGTTTTTCTCGCTTGCAGGGTCTTGGGGCGAAGCTTGATTCGAAAGACTGGTTCGTGGTTTGCGAGGGGCTTATCGAACTCCGGAGGGTTGCGAAGTTTAACAGCGAACGCCTTAACGAACGACTGTATGTGGTTGGAAATTCTTATCCCTTTTTCTCTCTTTTAGCTTTTTTTATCTTGCCTGAAGCACGTCGCGGAAGCCTAACCCATTTGACATATGCTGGCGTCTGCAGTGAATCCTATTATGATTCAATGTTGAAGTCTCTGAAGAATCCCAGAAGTGTTCTCAGAAAGACTTTATGGATGACTTTTGAGGACCTGTTTAGTTTCAACACAACGTGCATGGAAGGGTCGCTTGAATCCTTGGTACGTGATTCACAGAGTAGTCATCGTCCTTTTTTTTTTTCACCAGGGTTTTCATGTTTGACGACATTTGCTTTGCAGATGCAACCGTTGCTTATCCAAGCTTCGCAAGATAATAAGTTCATGGTTGAAGCCGTCGACCGCGCACTTTCCACAATGACCTCAACTCTCAATCCGGAAGTCACTTTTAAAGCAGTCCAACCGTGCATCGCTCATAAGAGTCCGAGAGTCCGGTCGAAGGCTATGATTTACGCCTACCAAGCGGCAGTGCGTCTGGTGAGACAGCTCCCGTGCTCCATGCCTGCTCTCCGTTTCGTTCGTACCTGTTCAAGTCAACTTACATCCTGTTTTCCATGTGTTACAGAATACGGATCAGGTCAAGGTTATTGGACTGGATGTGCTTCTAAAGATTGCCGCAACTCAGATGAAGGACCAGGCCCCAGAGGGACGGGAAGCAGCTCGGAAGCTTGCAGTGTACCTTCATTCCCTATATGTTGCTATGGAAGATGCTGCTGCGGAGAGCCAGGAGACATCCGAACCATGGGAGGGATATTGCAGCAAAAGGCTTTCATCGACTGATGCTGCAGCTGTGCTCAAGGTTTCAGGTTAGAGGACAAAGGGTAGCTTATACTGCTTCCTTATTGAAGCCATCCTGGAGAGGATTGTTGAAATGTCAAGAGTAAACTACGTTGGGCAGCTGGAGGCTCGCCAGAGGTACTGTGCGTGCCTTACTTTGAAACAGTGCCTAAACTTGGCTTTGTACCTTGCAGAGTCACAGGAATTGTTAAAGCTTCATAGGCCCACCAACGGGATTACAATTGACCGTCTGTGATTCTCAACCGGAAGAACTCGAGCCCAGTGAAAATACCAAGCAGCCAGTTACCTATTTTTTAGTTTGTGTGTCAATGTATCTTGATAAGTTGTGTGTATGTAGTATGTGTTACAAGTATTGTACATACCAGTGCAGACAAAAGCGCGTATGTGAATCGAAACCATAATGCAACAAGAGCTTTTGTGCCAAACTGGCACTAGTGGCGATTGGCGAGGAAATGGGTAGTCCCTCGCGCGTTCCACGGGACTCGGAGGAACAGGCACAGCTACCTGTGTGCGACCCGAACCCGTGTCCAGCGACAATAAAAGAGCGAGAGTTAGGCGATGAGGATATAGAGGCTTGGGAAGAACAGTACGAGGGTGTGGACGACGAGGATTCTCCATTTAGTTCAACTTGTTCATTCTTAGAACCAGGACAGGTGCGTCGTATTTCGTTCAACTTTCAGCACCCTGCAGCTACCCGCGATTTATGTATCGTCGTCGTGCAACCCGCTTTTCGATACTTCCTTTCCTTTTTCTCCGGCTACCAGCAATCCAGCCACCATGACCCGCCTCGAAATAATCAACTTTGTGTAAGCTCCCTCCAACATTGTCCCACCGCAGCATCCCTCACTCTTCGTTGCCCCGCGCGTCCCCTTCCCTTCCGTTCCACCACACATCCAGGCGTTTGTGGGGCGTGGCGAGTGACTGTGCGCATTCAACAGTGCGACATGCGGAGAGGGTACCTGTGCGGATCCATGGAGGCTCTTAACGTTCCTTCTACTGACACCTCGGTGAGCTGGACGCAGAAAGGGATAAGTCAAAATCTGGTGTGGCAGCAAGGGAAGACGGGGCGGTGGAAAAAGGATGGAGGGTAGACGGATGTGATAGCTTTGGGGACAAAAGATTGAGGTGTACTGATGTATGTCGCTTAAAATCATTCCCATTTCTTCTATGAACGTGTCCTCAAACACCAACATCTTGGCCACTAAACCTAGGGTCACCGCCACCCACCACCCTGTGAACCCTCGCCTGGGTGCAGGTGGTGACGTTTTGGGACGGAGAGATTGTGGACGGCAAGAACTACTCCTTCTTCACAGGCCAGTGGGACGCCACGTGAGTGCTGCTAACTGCTGTTACCGATTGGTGTTGAGTTGGTACTAAGACGCTGATGACATGCTCAGGACATGCTGATGATGACATGTTGACAGAATGCTGATGAGATGTCACGGTGGTTGTTTGACCACCCTCCCTTCAATAGTATCGACCTAGCGGAACTTGGTTTTCTTCCACAGAACTTTGGAAGTAAGCACACCCGCAGCTGACGTGAGCAGCATTGTTAGCATCGGACGTTGATCGAACTGTCGTCCCTGATATCTTTTGCTTCTTCTCCTCTTCATATCATGTTCCCTTCTGACAGTCGTGAAACTGACATCAAACACTGGTCTCGCTTCCCATGCTTTTCGCAGCTCAAGGTGTGATACTCCCTCCCTGCCTTCGTTAACGTTTTAATGTTCTTTTTAGGAGGGGGCGGTCGAAGGGGATGGGGAGCGTGATTGTGATTTGTTGGATTTGAAACCTTTTTGCTTGGCTCAGCTCAGTTGACCACTACTATCAGCAAAACAGCACCTGGTTTGAACACCTCACATCTATGACGCCAACCATCCAAATGGTCCTTTGTGTTAATGCGGGTATTGGTACAGGCAGTTTGGGATATGGAAGACAGAGTCTGAACATGCTGTCGTGTTGTCACTTCAGTCATAGTAATCTAAAAGCACTGCTGTTGCTCTTACGTGGCAGGAAGCAGCACTCAAGGACGGAGCTCGATCCATAGATCTGTCAACATTCCCCTACATCTTCATGGTATGTGTGAAACCAATTCTCATCACCCACCTTCCGCGATGTGTCATTTGCATCAGTTCTTCACCTGACTCGTTCTCGCCATGATCTATCGGACAGCAGTGCTCCGTCTCTCCTCTGTATTCATTCCGCCCTCCACTTCTCTTCGATGTCGTTAATTCCCTCCTTTCCCCTCCCCCAACCTCACGTCCGCTCCCATTCTCCCCAGCCACACGTCTCCCTCCACCTCCCTGTGTGCTCACTACTGCGGGGGTAGGAGAAGTTATGTGTGAAGGTTGCTCCATCTCTTTCACACCCCTCCCCTTTCATTGCTTCCCATGCAGCGGTGGAAGGAGAAGTTCTTTGTAAATGTGGGCCCGGACTGTGGGCTCACCATAGCGGGCTTCTACTATGTGTGCTTCAATCGGGAGGACGGGAGTGTCACAGGCTACTACTACGATCCCAGCAGCAGGTGATTATAGGGTTTGGATTTTGAGTTGGCTCAAAAGGCTTTTACTCTGTGTGCTTCAATTGGGAGGACGGGAGTGTCACAGGCTACTACTACGATCCCAGCAGCAGGTGATTCGAATGGGGTAACTGCGGTGAATTGGTTTGAATTGTCCTTCGTCTTGAATTACTGGCTTGAGTTGTGTGCTGCTTCCACAGAAGATGTTGAGTTGAGATGGCTTACAAGGTATGAGGTCCTTAGCAAGAATTGGATGTGATGTGACAGCCTCGCTCTCCTCCTTCTCTTTCCTTTTCTTCCTGCTCTCATCTCATCACATCGCCTTGGCACCTCCCCTGCAGCCCATTTCAAAAGCTGGAGCTCCAGCCACAGCAGCTGAGCTCCTCTGGGTACACATCCGGCACATTGGCTCTCTGCTAATCTGCACAGAGCGATTTCTGAGGCGCCTCTGAATCCGCACCTCCAGCCACAGCAGCTGAGCTCCTCTGGGTACACATCTGGCACATCTGGCATCGTGTGGTGTTTGCACAGCAAGCAGTCAGTCAGAGATGTAGTTTAGTTGGCTTGGGGGATCTTGATTTGTTCATTTAGCTGGTGTTGATTACCGTATGCCTGCTAGTGTACATAGTGTTAATACAGGTACCAGTACCTGTGCGCAGGCATGAAGATGCAATTTTTTACATTTCTGTGATCGCTATGGTACGGTAGCTTGGATTGGTTGGAATCCCAAACATGTACGATTTTATTACCATTGACACCACCTGACACAATGGGCTGTGTTCAAGAATGCTGGATGGCGATTGGCTTGTTTCAATTATCATTCTTATGTTACCAAGTTTGTTAAGAACAATGTTTCATGCTCTGGTGATGACCTAGAAAAATACTATGGTACCGCATTTAATGCCTACACATGCACACACTACTGCAACTGCCATTACCTCTGCTACTCGCTCTGCTGCTACTATCCCAGCAGCGAAGGCGACGACACTCCAGAAGTGAAGGGGAGTGTTGGAAACATATAGATCACGCTTTTGATGTGTCGAGCGCTATAACAAGAACGAAGCAGACTCAAAGCGAAGCAACACCGAGTCAACCAAGCTACCGTATCACCCCGGATAGAAGCGGAGGCCTATTAAAAGCGCATGCGCTTCTATCTGGAGCAATGCGCTTATGCCCGATCCTCAATTATAAGCGCAACCCCTTAAAAAAACATAATTTATTATAAGCGCATGTTAGTTTTAAAATTGAAAAACTGTCAAATTACTGTAACGAAGTTCACTTTAGGAGGCGATGTGTTGAAAATCAGATTTCCTTCGCATTCAAACCCTGCACAGGCTGCGCGTCCAGTCAGCAAGTGCTGTCAGAAGCTCCTAGTGACTCATTTTGAGTGTATGTGCTGGCAGGGAATCTTTCCCTGCCAAGTAGCGAGGGTTTTTCACCCACAACCCTGTTTCAAATCGACTCAATTGGGTGCGCAATGAGGTGAACTACATTTTCGTGCTAGTAGTTTAAAATTGTATATTTGTTATTTTATAAGCGCATGCGCTTATATTTTTCACTCAATTATAAGCGCACCCTGTCAGAATCTGGAACGAATGAATGAATTAGGAAGCAGGTGGGTATAAGTAGCAAACCTAAAAGTGTTGTACCCTATAACAACTACCCCACTACAGCCTAAACAGACTATAGCATATAAGTTTGACACACCCCCATAGGCAAAGTGGGGGAGAACAAGAGGTCACAAGACCAGTCAAGAAAGGCAAAGCAAGCTCAAGGTGGATCACAAAGTCACCACACAGTCTGAGCACAAGCAAATGGCCACAAGGCCAGTTCACATGCGGAGTTATATAAAGGAGAACAAACAATACAGTGAACACAACCTAGCAAGTGTAAGCATGCAGGTATATAAGTATATAGAGTACAGTACAAGTAGAGTCAAGAAGTAAGCACGTGAGGCACAGTAGGTACAAGGCCTAGAACAGTACAGAAACGCTGATGATCAGAAGGTTGAAGTGCTTTGGTAAAAACATCAGCAGTGTTGGCCTGCGAGGCCACGTAAGCAAGACGAAGCTGGCCACGCTGCTGCAACTCTCGAGCAAGGAAGTAGCACAGAGCGATGTGCTTCGTTCTGTGCTCCAGTCTGTGCTCCTGACACAAGGCAAGCATTGCCTTGTTGTCGACGTACAGCACTGGAGGAGAACGAGGCGCCTCTCCCAAGTCGGTCAGAAGGTAGGTGAGCCAGCGTAACTCCTGTGCAGCCATGGCCCCAGCGTAGATCTCAGCCTCACAACTGGAGCTGAGAACAGAAGAAGAGCGGGTAGACCGCCAAGAAACAGAACCGGAGCCAAGACTGAAGGTGTAGCCCTGTGAAGACCGCTGCGTAGCCAAGTCGTCAACCCAGGAAGCGTCTGCGTGACCAGTGAGGACAACTCGAGCCCGTCCTCCAAGCACGAGCCCCATGCCCGACGTACTGCACAAGTAGCGCAACACCCTCTTCACAGCATCCCAGTGCACCTTTCGGTGCCTACCGGGAGCCACGTAGCGAGCCAGAAGGCTGAGAGGGTATGCGAGGTCGGGTCGTGTGCAAGTCATCAGGTACATGAGGCAGCCCACAAGCTCTGGATACGGGCCACTCGGCTCTACGGACTCGTCCGAAGGTGGAGCTGAGAGCGAGTGACCGGTAGGCAGAGGAGTGGACTGTGGCGAGGAGTACGTGAAGCCGAAGCGCTGAAGGACCTGCTGCACCATGTGTGACTGAGTCAAGGTAATGGTGCGCTGTGCTCTGTCCCGGGTGATCCGCAAGCTAAGATGGCTTGTCAGGTCACCCAGGTCTGTGCACGTGTGTCTCTTCTGCAGCTCCGAATTCACGTGGGCGAGTGCCTCATTGTCAGCAGTAGCAAAGACCAAGTCGTCTACGTACACGAGAACGTAGAACGGCGGCAGAGTGGTGTCAGTGCGTAGAAACAGTGACAGGTCAGCAGTGGAAGGAGCAAAACCAAGAGCAGCAAGAGTCATCCTCAGTGTGTCGTGCCACTCACGGGGTGTCTGGCGGAGACCGTAGACTGGCCGCCGGAGGCTCCACTGGGTACCAGGAGGAAACGACCCAGTGAAGCCAGGTGGGCGGCGCAGCCAGATCTCCTCGTGCAGGCCGCCCTGCAGGAAGGCTGTGCTGAATTCAAGCGAGTGGAGCTCGTAGTCACGGTGAGCGGCGACGTGCAGCAGTACCCGAAGAGTGGTCATCTTCGGGGTAGGGGAGAAGGTATGGAAGAAGTCAACTCCCTGTCGCTGGCTGAAGCCACGTGCAACGTAACGCGCCTTGAAGACAGGCAGAGAACCCGGCGGCCGCTTCACCCTGAAGATCCACATGCCACTGACGATGTTCGCCCCAGGCGGGGGAACCTCGTCGACGTAGGTGCCTGTGGACTTCCAGGATGCCATCTCGGCATCCATGGCTGCCTGCCACTGAGAGGAGTAGGGACCCTCTATCGCCTCTGCGTAAGAGCGCGGGGTCGGGATGTCTGGTGCATCCGAGTCTCCCTCAGGGGCAAGCAGCATGGACACGAGATGGGGTACAGCAGCGGAAAAGCACTCAAACTCCTGCTGTCTGTCCTCAAGAACGTCCGTGCCAAGAGCACACTCACCCCCGACGGGCGGAGGACAGACAGACGCAGACGCAGAATCAGCAACGAGACTAGTGGCGTAGTCTAGGCGACAGGCTGCAGTAAAGTCAACAAGCTCAGCAACGAGAGCAGATGCAGCAGTGGACTCAAACAAAGGGGCAGTGACAGCAATGGCCAGAAAGCGCGTGACAGTAGGACTAGCAGCACGAAGGGAGTCAGACTCCGGGTCCGGACCGTCAGGAAGAGAGGACGTAGGAGGAGACGGCAGAGGGACACGCTGTGGAGCAGTGGAAGGACGCAGGGTCATAGAGTGAGTGCAAGGGACAGGAGGAGGACGCGGACGCGAAACACGACGACCAGCGCGAACAGTGCGAACAGGCGACGCAGAACGAGACTCAGGTGATGCAGGACGAGACTCAGACGACACAGGACGCGACTCAGGCTCACGACGCTCCGTAAGACCTCTAGTTGGTCCAGAGTAAGGAGAAGGACCAGGTAATGGAGAGGCTGGTTGGAACTGCGACTGTGACTGGACAGGCGGTGGACTCAGTAAATGAGGAGGAGGGCCAGGAGAAGGCGGGAGACCAAGAACCTACTGAAGGAGCGGAACGTAGTACGGCCGCGGCCGCGCAGCGCCTCTAGAAACAGTAGAGACAGCACCAGTATCCGCAGCAGGGTCGCCAGCTACAACTCCCGCAGCACCACCAGCTCCAGTACCTCCAGCAGCTCCAGCACCTGCAGCTCTAACTCCTGCAGCACCACCAGCCCTAGCAGCTCCAGCACCTCCAGTACGAGCACCTCCAGGACCAGCTGCTCCAACACCCCCAGCAGCTCCAACACCAGCAGCACCTCCAGCAGCTCCAGCAGCACCCCCAGCACCAGCAGCACCTCCAGCAGCTCCAGGAGCACCTCCAGGACCAGCTGCTCCAACACCCCCAGCAGCTCCAACACCAGCAGCACCTCCAGCAGCACCCCCAGCACCAGCAGCACCTCCAGCAGCTCCAGCAGCACCTCCAGCACCAGCAGCACCAGCAGCACCAGCAGCACCTCGACAGCATCGACCGTACATCGAGAGGGGCTCCCGCCGCGACGGGACACCCGGAGGACCTCCAGACACAGCACGCGCAGGCTCAGCACCCCCAGACTTAGCACCCCCAGGCTCCACCCGCTCAGGCACAGCACCCTTAGGCTCCGCACCCTCAGACACAGAAACCCCAGGCTCAGCACCCCCAGTCCCCGCACCCGCAGGCCTAGCACCCCTAGCAGCACCTGAGTCGACAGCTACCTCGACCGGCTCGGCAGGGTCTACCTGGGACACACCTGAGGGGGCAGGACCCTGAGGGGGGAGGGGGTCTACCGGAGGAGTACCTGGAGCTAGGAAGAGTGGCGGGGGGGGGAAGGAGGCAGTGCGGTAGGGAAAGAGACGGTAGTAAGACACCGACTCGTCAAACGTGACGTCTTGCGAGGACAGAACACGACGCGAGGTGGGGTGGTAGAACTGCCACCCGGGGGCGTCAGGGGGGATGCCAAGGAAGACGCAGGGAACGGCACGAGAGGACAGCTTGTCCGCGGAAGTATCGCGGACAAAAGCTCGAGATCCCCAGACACGGAACACAGACGCATCGCCAACCTTCCCCGTCCACCGCAGAGTAGGTGTGGTCTCCGGCAAGGAGACACGAGGCTGAAGGTTGATCTGACACGCAGCGTACTGAACCGCGAATGGCCACAGAAAATGGGGAGCAGCCGCATGGATCATGGACGTACGAGCGACGTCCATGACCATGCCAATGCGGCGCTCAGCAATCCCATTTTGCTGTGGGGAGTCCGGAAGCGTGAACGTCTGGCGGATGCCCTCCGCACGACAGAAGGCCCTCAGGAGGTCGGAGGAAAACTCACCACCTCTGTCTGAGTGCAGACGCAGAACAGGAAGGTCCGAGCCGAAACGCTCGCTGAGCTGGCGACGGGCACCGCGGATCCAGTCGATCAACACCTCAGTGACCCCACCCTTGCTGCGCAAGGGGAAGACTGTGGTGTAACGCGAGCAGTCGTCAACGAACAGCAGGAAGTAACGCTCGTGACCCTGTCCACGGACGCGGGCTGGGCCCCACACGTCCATCTGAAGAGTCTGCAAGGGAGCCTCCGTCGGAGGGAAGGTGGAGGAGTGGGGAGCGGCGCGCTGCCGGCCCTCGACACAAGGAACACAGGTAGGGGCAGGCCCCGGAGGAAGGGGAGGGAGGAACCGGGGGAGACCCAAGACAAGGGTACGGGAGGCCATTCCTCGAAGACGAGGCAGGGAGGGGTGACCAAGGCGGTGGTGCCAAAGGAGAGTCTCGTGCTACAGAGGACGACACGATCAGGGGGCAGACTCAGGACGAGACCTGGACGCGGCAGCAAACACCTGACGCAGTGACCGGAGGAGACGCAGTAGTCAGTGTGTACAGACTAGACCCTGGCCGACGGGTGAACGTGGCTTGGTGGCGGCCCGTCCGAGAGCAAGTGCAGTGGGTCACACGCTGACCTCCAGGGGTGAACTGGTCGACCCAAGCGTCCTGGAGGTCAGCTCCACTCACCAGGTTCGTAGAGAACGAGGGGAGGTGGAGTCCCGACAGCAAGCCTGACGGGGCCGCAGGACACGGTAGAACCGTGGAGGAGTGCGCAAGGACTGGGCCCCCAGAGGGGTCAGCCAGGGAGACTGTGACAGGCCGACTGAGCGGCGTGAGTGTGGTGCTGTCACGGAAGAAGGAGCGTGAATCACCAGAGTCAAGTGTGAAAGTGTGTAAGGCCTCAGTAGGTGCAGTACCAGAGAGAGCAGACTCACCAGCACCTGGAGCAGCAGACTCACCAGTACCTGGAGCAGCAGACGCACTAGCACCTAGAGCAGCAGCCGCTATGCCCGGGTCAGGCGGGACACTCAGGTAACACTCACCCTCAGCACTATCAGTCAAAGCATACATGGCAGCAAGGATAGCATCGAAATCAAGATCAAAGATAGCAACATTCTGCCTAAGCAGATCACCCAAGCGAGGGAGCTCAACAGTGTCAGGAAACTGGGCGCGCCAGGCGTCAGTCTGGCGACCAAAGCAGCGCTGCGTAGTGTGTGGTAGCTCGTACGTCTCCCCACGGCGCCCGCCGGTGTGAAGAACGTAAGTGCAGGGACCAGCACCCCCAGACCTCCCACGCCCAGCGTACCACTCACGAAGCTGCTGGGCCGATGGGGTCTCACGGGAACGCGGCTGCTGTTGGCGCTGGCTACCACCGAAGCCTCCACGCTGCGCGGCTGCACCTCGACCAGCACCGCCGCCGCCGCCACCTCCACCACCGCTGCCGCTGCCTCCACCACCTCCGCTGCTGCCTCCACCACCTCCACCGCCGCCACTGAAGCCCCCACTCCCGGCACCACCCCCACCTCCACCACCACCCCCTCCGCCTCCTCCATCGCCTCCGCCGCCGCCCCCGCCGTCCCCTCCACCACCCTTGCTCCCCTTGCCCTTGCTGTTGCGGCGCCTCCCACTAGGAGCAGACGCAGCCCCGACCTCCTCAGTGCCAACGAGGTCGACAGCAGCAGCAGAAGCAACAGAGGGGAGAAGGGGGACAGGGGAACACCCCTCAAAGAAAGGGGTGCGACGGTCGCCGCGAGAAGCACCTACAGCTAAGATACTCTTCTCAGCTGCAGCGAGGCGCTCCTCTAGCAGGTCGACAATGAGCTCGGTGGGGCAAAGGGAGAGAAAGTGGTCCCTGACTGAAGCAAGGGAGTCAGGGAGGCGGGTGACTAGGTAGTGAAGGGTGATGTACATGGGGGGGGGGGGGTTCTTGGCACAGAACTCAGTGGGAAAGGCAGCGCGGTAGCGGGCGTCACTAGTGCGGAGGTGAGTAATGAGGTCAGCAACTGTTGCAAAGGCGGCAAGGTCAGGGAAAAGGTACGGCAGCATGAGGCGGCTAAGGGCAGCAGTGGCAGGGGAGGAGTAGCGCGCAACTACAGCGTCGTACAAAGACTGAGCAGTCTTGTACTGGCCAAAATGCGCGCGCTCAGCAGGCGGCAGGTGACTACGAATAGCAAGACGAGCAACAGCGTCACGAGTGGTCCACTGCGAGCGAACCGTACTGTCAGCAGTGGCAGCAGGAGCAGTAGAGACACCGGACGTGTGATCGAAAAGGGATACCCCATCCCTAGAGTCACACTGAAGAAAGAGCTGTAGGTCGTCAACCCACACGTCAAAGTCAACTGCACGCCCCTCAGCATCAAACGTGAGAACAATAGGGCTAGCCATAGTAGCAGTAGCAACAGTAGCAGCAGTAGCAGCAGTAGTAGCAGAAGCAGCAGTGGCAGCAGGAGCAGTGCAGGCAGGGCAGTGCGGCTCAGTAGGGCAGCGCGGCTCGGTAAGGCGGCGTGGCTCGGCAGGGCAGCGCGGCTCGGCCGAGCGGCGCGGCTCGATGGGCGGCGCGGCTCCGCTGGGCGGCGCGGCTCGGCTGGGCGGCGCGGCTCGGCTTGGCGGCGCGGCTCACCCCTGGCGGCGCGGCGCAGCAGGGCGGCACGGGTGCTTACCAGGGGCGGGTGCAGGGCAGGGCCGCGACAGCAGGGGCCGCGACAGCTAAGGGGCCGCGACTGCAGGTGCGGCGACGGCAGGGGCCGCGACTGCAGGGGCCGCGACAGCGGGGGCCGCGACAGCAGGGGCCGCGACGGCAGGGGGCGCGACTGCAGGGGCCGCGACGGCAGGGGCCGCGGCAGCAGGGGCCGCGACGGCACGGGCCGCGACGGCAGGGGCCGCGACGGCAGGGGCCGCGACGGCAGGGGCCGCGACAGCAGGGGCCGCGACGGCAGCAGGGGCCGCGATGGCAGCAGGGGCCGCGACGGCAGCAGGGCCGCGACGGCAGCAGGGGCCGCGACTGTAGCAGGGGCCGCGACGGCAGCAGCAGGGGCCGCGACAGCAGCAGGAGCCGCGACAGCAGCAGGGGCCGCGACGGCAGTTGGAGCCGCGACGGCAGCAGGGGCCGCCTCGGCAGCAGGGGCCGCGAAGGCAGTAGGGGCCGCGTCGGCAGTAGGGGACGCAGTGGGCCGGCTAGGGAAGGGCGCGCGACGGCGCAGGTAAGGCGGGCACGAGGCGCGAGGCGCGCTTCGGGCAGGACAGAAAAAAAAAAGTTTCTCGTGGTGGGCCCTAAAAAAAAAAACGTTCCCACGAGGGAACCTGCTCAGAATACCATGTCAGAATCTGGAACGAATGAATGAATTAGGAAGCAGGTGGGTACAAGCAGCAAACCTAAACGTGTTGTACCCTATAAGAACTACCCCACTACAGTCTAAACAGACTATAGCATATAAGTTTGACACACCCCCCTGAAAAATCATGTTTTATTATAAGCGCAGGTGTGCTTATATCCGGGGTGATACGGTACAACGAAGCGGTTGACAAGGCGACAACAGCAGGAGGTTGAAGCGAAGGTCAAAGGTCACCAACCTTTGACTCGACAAAGGCAGCGCGACAGCAACGACAAATAACTGACTTGTTATTGAGTAGTTACCCGAGTCGTCACTGTATCGAACCGCAACAACAGCAGTTAATTAAACCTTTCATATTCCTTGTAATCATATAAAGCCCTATATCTCTTTGCTATAATCAACTTTGTGAAAGTTTAGAAGAAAGAAGAGGGAAGAAGAGGGGTTGCACTAGCAAGAATGGGGATACAAATAGCAAAACCCTAGAAGAGTTGTACTCGCTATAGAGCACCCCACTACAGGCTAGAGCATAATATTCTGACAAACTTATCTTGTTCTCACACACCAATGCAAGGTGGTTCAATCAGCCTTCATTAAACGCTTCCGCTAATACATCACTTTGAGCCGAAGTCCTTGAAAACGATCCTAAGGGCCTTTCTCAGCCCAACATGGTATGAGAGCAGGGTTTTTTTTTTTTGTTTTTTTTTAGCACACTGGTTTCCAGGGTGGTTTTTCACGAGACTCTGAAATTCAGAGTGGTTTCGTGTCGTTTCTCTGATTTGTCAAAATAAACTTAGTTTTTGAAATATACACCCTGATGTGTCAGTCTAGTTTTGGTGTCAACTCTGATGTTTCATGAAATATTGCGTTAATGTAGTTCTGGGCTCCCGTAGTGTTTAATTGAAGGGTGTTGTAACGAAACGAGATAGAATTATTCAATGTATATTAACTTTGAGAGGTACATAGCACAGACTAAACCTCTCACCCCTCGGAGGAAACTTGCTCCCTGGCAGCCTCAGGTTCATTCTCCGAGTCATATTCAACTTTTTCTTTCCCCCTGTTGGTTGCACGTCGGAATGGCGCAGGTGATTTTGGAGGGCGGCACTTTTTCTGCTTCCGCCAGATGTCCACGACATCTGGCCACTCCACGTTGTTGTCCAGCATGTGGATACTCATGAGTTCCGTCAGACGCGCGTCGTTGAGAGTCGTGCGCTGCCAGCTCTTGACGATGTTCTGGTGCGAAAAGCCACGTTCACACTCGACGGTGCTTATTGGCAGGACGGCCAACGCCTGCCACATGGTCACGATGTTGGGGTAAGTGCGTTGCCAGTCGCGAGTCTCGAGCATGTTGGTGAGCCCCTGGAAGAAGTCCTCGTCCTCGTGGTGGTTCTTCAAGATGTGACAGAAAGTTTTCAGCTCCAGTTTGGCTACCCGCAAATCGAAACCTGCCACATCAGTGGGCACAAATGTGCATGCATAACATGCGAAATTAGATTTGTGGCAACGACCAGAATAAACAATTGTAAAAATCAAACTTCGAATGTCTTTCGTAACACCCGGAAAAACAAATTTGCAGTGTCTTACATACCTGGCAGTTGGTTGTTGAACAGAACAGCGTTCTCCCGAAGCCAGCTGACACATCGTCGCGCACGTGTTTCCTGGTTTGGTGGCCACTTCTCAACTTTGAACAGCTTCGTGCCGCCCAGCCGCCTCAGATCTCGCATGCGGTGCGTCAGATTGTACACTACCTCCTGGGAGAATGCCTTGCACAGCTTCAGGCAATCTGCTACACTGCCGCCGTACTTGTGCCCCGGGATGCGCTCCTTGCTGAGCTGGATGACATGACGGGCAACACGGCCACTTGCGTCCACGCCTTCAACTGTCACCTTCTTGTCAGTGTCCTTGAGCCGTGCCAGGAATGGGGACAGATGGTTGCTCATCCCCGCCCCGAACGTGCGGTCGTAGTCGATGCATCGGTGCTGTATGTACGACACCACGCGGTCCACCTCCTCCGAAACTTGGGTCACTTCCACCTGGTTGGAGGGGTGGAAGAAAAGCATACTTGTATTTAGTGATTGTGAAAACAATTAGTTAAACAACTTTAACAAAAGTTCAGGGACTTACTTTCCGTTGCTGGAAAAAGCGGTTCAGCGAGTTCATCTCCCCCAAGATGACTGCCAGAAAATATAGACAGAAGTGGTACTTCAAAGTCTGCACCACTGGCGCGATCTTGTGATTCCACTCCAGTAAGACAACAATCGCCGCCCCCAAGAACTTGACCATGCGCAAAATTGCATCACCACGGGAGAGCCAACGCACGTCGTGCAGTCCCTGGTGCTCCAGGTTGGTGCTGTGGATCACTTGTTGCAGCTCCTTGAAACTCTCGTGCCAAGGCGTGGATTTTCCCACGATCTCGCCAACCGCCCTGATTGACTTATCCAGAATCGCCAAGTCAGGGAATTTCTCCGCCGATTCCTTGACAACCAGAGCTTCACTGCACGAGTAAGTAGACGACACTTGTGTAAGTAGGTTATAAAGTACAGTGTGATAAAAGTTTTGAAAATAGACAAACATGCAATCAAATTAATCTTACGTACTGATGCGCAATGCAGTGAACCCCGATTGTGTGCCTTCGGGATCGCCATTCGCGAAGTCAGCGATTTTTTTATGATCAGTGATTTTCTTCATCAAATTTGCCTGCTTCTTCATCGCGTCTTCATGCTTCATGCTGTTCTCGTGCCACCGCATGGAGCCAAGCTGCAGATCACGTCCGCCGGCGCCATTTTGGCCGTATCGCGCGTTATCCTTCCCATGCTCCATGCACACACTGCAACGCAGACACGGCTCGCCTTCAGGGGACTTGTCAAGAATCAACCAATCGAACTTCGGGAGCCATTCCGAGGCGTAATTCTTCTGAGCTTTCAGGTAAGCCTTCTCTCTCTTCTCCAAGTCTGAAAGGGGACGAATGGGGGGTGGTACAGCGGCGGGAGGCGGAGCGGGGGGTTTCGGCGGCGGGGTTCCCCACTGCAGCGCTTGCTGCGCCATTCGTCGCTTTTTCGGGGCCATTGATCCTGTCGATTCCGGAGTGGCGGCATCAATGACTTGGGTTGGAACTGTTGCGGCCAGTTCAGCAGGTTCCTCCGTTCTCGGCGATGCCACCCATTCCTCAATGCCGTCGGAATCTGCAGCTTCAGGTTCCCCGTGTGGCGATCGACACCAGAGGTCGATACCGTCATCCGATTCGCCACCTTCCGGGCGAGGGCGATGCACCCATTCTGTACCGCCGTCACTGGCCTCGACATCGTCGCGCATTTGCGCCTGATGCACACTACGGAGAAATAGAAACCCAGTCACTGGACGACTGCTACAAGATGGCCTATCATCCGGATCAGCCGCGTCTGCATCGGCGTCAATATCCATGGTGCGCGGGGGTGTGCCTTGAAACCCCACTAAGAAAAAGCTTGGTTGGTGCGATGGAGTGCTCGTTAGTGGAAAGGAAGATAATGGGAAAGAATGTGGGGTTTGGTGCTAACCCCGTCAGTCAGCCGAGCAACAGAACTTTCGCTACGCGCCACACACGAAAGTGGGGCTGCAGACAAACCTGGTGAATGCTGCCTGTAAGGTTGGGGATGTACATCGAGTGCGGTTTACAAAAATCCAGCTAAGCATACGGTGGGTGGCTCTCAGCGTGCGCTGGCCCGAAAGATGCCCTACCAGCCAATCAACGTACAAGATGCTGCCAACACACGCGAAAACCAGAGGGATTTCTGGTGCGGTTCGGGTAAAAACCGGTAACGTGGGGATGAGGTGGGGAACGGATGTTCGGCGATACATGTATCCTCTGCACAGAGTAAAATCGGTATCCGTAAAAAAACCCTGGGACATCAGAGGGCCTAACATTACTACTTTGACAAATCAGAGAAAACAAAACTCTCAAAAACTTTACCCAGAAAGTACATAGTGACCTTGCAAAAACCACCCTGATTTTCAGAGAAACAGAGTGATTTACACTGATAAAAAAAGCCCTGTATGAGAGCTAGCAAGGACAAGTCTCAACTATCTCCACTACCTACAACAACAGAAGACATGGCAACATAGAAGGAAAGGAGCTCATCCACTTGATCTCCTGGCACTACCCCTACTCCACCTCCAGCCTCTGGACTACAGACTGAAGGAGGCTCAACTCAGAGACCAGCTGTTGAATCCACTGAAGTGCCTGTAAACCAAGCAACCGACTTCGACCCAAGCATGATGGAGAAATTCTTCTCCTTCATGTCATTCTACAAACAGCAACAGCAAGCGGCACCTGCGCAGTCAAACAACAGTGACAACAACAACGGAGTTACTCCCATGAGTCTTGATGGCCCCTCCTTTGCGCGCGGAAACCAACAGCCTACCTTTGCACCGTATGAGCCCCAACGCGGCTCCGTCAGCTTCATGCCGAATCGACTTCCACCTGGACAAGAGACGAAGACACTGGATGCACTTCAGCTGCAGCCACAATTCGCACACGTGCTGGAACTGCAAACGTCAACACCATTCAACGGGAAGGACTTCTATACTTGGTCCTTCGAATTCGAGCTGATGATGGAAGGCGCTCAAATTCTTGGCTTCTTCGACGGTTCCCTGCCATATCCAACGCACGAGGCACAGTACGACAAGCAACAGTACACGTATCAGTCACTGATGGCGTACACTATTCTCCTGCAAAACTTAACGACAAGCGAGCAGCAGAACATACGAACTTATCGCAGATATGGTAACTCCGCTGAGCTCGCATACAACCATCTAAAGAACATGTATCAAGCAAACGACAGCATGAATCAGAGTCGTCTCATGGCGCAATTGACAACAGTCCAGATGCAACCCGGTGAAAAGGGAATGGCTTATATCAGTCGCTGCCGTGGTCTACGCGTCAGACTCCTTCGGTGCGGCGGGGCACTATTCGAAGACGCCTTTGTCACTGTCATCATCGCAGGCCTCGGTCCTCAGTGACGCTCCACCCGGGCCATCCTCCGGGCCCACAGAAGACTCTTCGAAGCAAACCTCTGCACCGAAATTCATGCCGAGCAACAAGATATGGACCTGCACGAAGAACGACACAAGAAAAGGACATCAGTGCCAGAGTTTGCCTTCCACACTCAGTGGCGCAACAACAACAACCGACAACACGAACATCAAGCACGAAGATACGTACCACCATTCTGTCACCTTTGTCGAACGTCAGGACACTCTCGTGTTCACTGCCCGAATCAACAACAATCAACGCCACCATCACGTCAGCTTCGACCTTCAAGCAGTCACGTGGCCTCCACACAGCTACATCCCTCTAACCAGGGGCAGTCTTCAACGTCAACGTCGCAACCTATACGAGGAACAAGAAACGTCATAAGCTGCATGACAAGAACGGACTCCTACATCACTGGCTCACCACCGACTTACTCACCAGAATAATTGCTCGACGAACACACACCTCGTCGCGAATCGCTGGAACCAAATCCGACATACGCGGCCATAGCTCAGAGCGAGCCGTCTGGCCAAGACACTTGGTTCTTAGACAGCTGTTGCGGACAACATATGTGCTCTTCAAATCTCTTTGTTCAACGGGAACAACGTCTCAACCGTGAAGTCGTGATAACCGTCGCCAACAATCAGAACCTGCTCATACGACGAGAAGGAGTGGTTCAGCTACAGTCCCATGAAACTAACGTCATCCTGCAGATGTCAAAAGTTCTGATTGCAGAAGGACTCGGGTACAACTTACTCATGGCAAGGGGGATTCACCTCGAAGCCAACAGCACCACTCAGGAGTTCAAGCTGTACCACGGGAAGGGCGGACTTTACATCGGAAAGGCGATTCTGAAGAATAACGTCTTCGTCCTCGACTTCGTCCCAGATCAAGGTACTGCCGACAATGATACAATAGTCAACTTCACCACTTGGACGCACCCGCCGGATCTCGACCCCGACTTTAGTCCCAAAGGTTTCTGGTACTCACACACGATACCTGAAGCAGAACGGACAAGGGCGTTAGCGGTAATCCAACAGACAATAGAGGTAGCAGCAACATCGGCAGAAGCAGCAACAACAGAAGCAGCAGCAACATCCGCAGAAGCAGAAGCAACAACAGAGACAGCAGCACCAGCACCAATCGCCGGCCCTTCATCAGCACCACCTCCCATTGACGACACCACACCAACTCCCGCTCAACAGCTGACTCCCGCTCCACCCGACGTCCACAGAAGTGCCAACGTCATCTCTGGCTTTTACTCCAAATCCAACCTGTACAGACGTTCACCTGGACATCGCGCCGACGAATCACTGTGGCATCAAAGGTTAGGACATCCCAGCAACACGACACTGAACAACACGATAAGAGCAGGAGTTATTGACAAGGACTCGCTACTCTTACCAGACGGCAGAGAACTCCAACGAGCCCGTGGATCTTGCTTTACTTGCCCCGAAGCCGACTTACCCCATCAACCGTTCGTTTCTCACCACAACCCGAGCACGCCAGCATACGCACCACTGGAGAAGGTTTACAGAAACATACTGTACACTCGTCAAAGCAGACAAGGAGCCTATAACTACGTGATAACATTCATCGACGCTGCGACCAGATACGTCTGGCACCTTAACCTACCAAGCCGCGACATGGCCTTCGAAGCCTTCATCGCATGGCTCCCAGTAGCGGAAAGGGAGTCCAGAGTAAAGCTAAAGAGTTTTCAGTCAGACGGGGGAGGAGAATACCAGTCACAGAGGTTCAAGCAATACCTGGCGGAGAGAGGCATCAAGCGACTCATCTCTCTTCCCTACGCCCATGAACAGCAAGATGTCGCAGAAAGGATGAACAGGACCCTCCAGAACACCATGCGCAAGCTGCTACGTGGCATGCGACTACCCAACCATCAGTGGCCCAAGGCGATGGACCATGCTGTACTGTTACACAACTTGCTCTCGCCATCCTCGCTTCCGAACAATGCATCACCGCATCTGCTGTGGACAGGAAAATTGGGCAACACAAAATGTGTCAAACTTATATACTATAGTCTGTGTAGGCTGTAGTGGGGTAGACAATATGGGGTACAACACTTCTAGGTTTTCCTACTTGTACCCACCTCTTTCCTAATTCATTCATTCCTCATTCTTCACATGGTATAGAGCAGGTTCCCTCGTGGGAACGCTTCTCAAGGGCCCACCACCTAACTCGATCTTTTTTTTTCTGCCCGAGGCGTGCCCCGTAGGCCGCCCTCACGTCGCGCCCTCCTAGAGGCCCCTCGCGCCACCCTTAGCGGCCCCGTCGCCGTCCTTAGCGACCCCGTCGCCGCCCCTCTAGGCCCCTCGCGGCACCTTCACGGCCCCGTCGCCGCCGCTCTAGGCCCCGTCGCCGCCGCTCTAGGCCCCTCGCGGCCCCTTCACGGCCTCGTCACCGCCGCTCTAGGCCCCTCGCGGCCCCTTCACGGCCTCGTCGCCGCCCCTATAGGCCCCTCGCGGCCCCTTCACGGCCCCGTCGCCGCTCCTAGCGGCCCCGTCGCCGCCCCTCTAGGCCCCTCGCGGCCCCTTCGCGGCCCTGTCGCCGCCACTTCCGGCCCCGTCGCCGCCCCCTCTAGGCCCCTTACGGCCCCTTCGCGGCCTCGTCGCCGCCCCTCTAGGCCCCTTGCGGCCCCTCTGCGGCCCCGTCGCCGCCCCCAGCGGCCCCGTCGCTGCCCCTGGAGGCCCCGTCGCCGCCCTTCGCAGCCACCTCGCCGCCCTTAGCGGCCCCGTGGCCGCCCCTAGCGGCCCCATCGCCGCCTCTACCGGCCCCTTCACCGCTGAGCCGCCCAGCAGCTGAGCAGCCGAACCACCCAGCAGCCGAGCCGCCCAGCAGCCGAGCCGCCGAGCCGCTGAGCCGCCCAGCAACCGAGCTGCCGAGCCGCCCAGCAGCCGAGCCGCCCAACAGCCGAGCCGCCGAGCCGCCCAGCAGCCGAGTCGCCGAGCCGCCGAGCCGCCCAGCAACCGAGCCGCCGAGCCGCCTCGCAGCCGAGCCGCCGAGCCGCCCTGCCGTTGAGCTGCTACTGTTCCTACCGGCGCGCCCCGGCCCTACTTACTCGGACTGGTGAGATCCCTCCCTGCTAGGCCACTGCAGTCATGGCTACCCCCAGTGTCCTTACCTTTGATGCTGAGGGTCGTGCTGTTGACTTTGAGGTCTGGGTCGATGACCTCCAGCTGTTCCTACAGTGCGATAGGGCTGACGGGCTCTCCCTGTTCGATCTCACCTCTGGTGCCTCTCCTGCCCCGCCTGCTGCTGCTGACAGCACTGTTCGCTCACAGTGGGCCACACGCGATGCTGCTGCCCGTCTTGCTGTGCGTCGCCACTTACCGACCACTGAGCGTGCGCACTTTAGCCAGTACAAGAGTGCTCAGACCTTGTACGACGCTGTAGTTGCACGCTACTCCTCCCCTGCCACTGCTGCGCTTAGCCGCCTCATGCTGCCGTACCTGTTCCCTGACCTTGCTGCCTTTCCCACAGTCGCTGACCTCATTACGCACCTTCGCACTAGTGACACTCGCTACCGCGCTGCGCTTCCTGCTGAGTTCTGTGCCAAGAACCCCCCCCCCATGTACATCACCCTCTACTACATAGTCACCCGGCTCCCTGACTCCCTTCGCTTAGTCAGGGACCACTTCCTCTCAGTTTGCCCCACCACACTCACCGTTGACCTCCTCGAGGAGCGCCTCCTAGCAGCAGAGAAGAGCATAGTCGCTGTAGGAGCCTCTCGTGGTGACCCTCGCACCCCCGTCTTTGAGGGGTGTTCCCCCTCCCCCCTCTTGCCCTCTGTTTCTTCTGCTGCTGCGGCCGACCTCGGTGGTTTCGAGTCGGTCGGCGCTGCGTCTGCCCCTAGTGGGAGACGCCGCACCGGCAAGGGCAAGGGGGGCAAGGGCGCTGGAGGGGCTGGCGGGGGCGGTGGAGGTGGTGGTGGAGGTAGTGGAGGGGGTGGGGGTGGTGGTGGGAGTGGTGGCGGGGGTGGAGGTGTCGGCAGCAGCAGTGGAGGCGGAGGAGGTGGCGGCGGTGGCGGAGGGAGCGGAGGCGGCGGAGGTGGCGGAGGCGGCGGAGGTGGCGGAGGCGGCGGAGGCAGCGGTGGAGCTGGTCGCGGCTTTGCGCAGAGGAGTGGCTCCGGTGGTGGTCAGCGCCAGCAGCAGCAGCGCAGTCGTGAGACCCCGTCCCCCCAGCAGCTTCGTGAGTGGTACGCTGGGCGTCAGCGAGGTGGGGGTACTGGTCCCTGCACCTACGTCCTCCGTACCGGCGACCGCGCTGGTGAGCAGTGCGGGGGCCCGCACTCCACCCAGCGCTGCTTCGGCCGCCTGACGGACGCGTGGCGTCACCAGTTCCCTGACGCCACTGAGATCCCTCGCTGGGGAGAGCTGTCTCGGGCGGGGGTTGCTATCTTTGATCTTGATTATGATGCTATTCTTGCTGCCATGTATGCTGTGTCTACTAGTGATGAGGGTGACTGTTACCTGTGTCTTCCGCCTGACCCGGGCATTGAGGCTGCTGCTCTAGGTGCTGGTGAGACTGCTGCTCTAGGTGCTAGTGCGTCTGCTGCTCCAGGTGCTGGTGAGTCTGCTCTCTCAGGTACCACGTCGGCTCAGGCCTTCCACACCTTCACCCTTGACTCGGGTGCTTCCCGCTCCTTCTTTCGAGACCGCACCACGCTTACGCCGCTTAGTCGGCCGGTTGCGGTCTCCCTGGCGGACCCCTCTGGGGGTCCTGTCCTTGCTAGCTTCTCCACTGTCTTACCGTGCCCGGCAGCCCCCTCTGGCACCCTGTCAGGTCTCTACCTCCCCTCGTTCTCTACGAACTTGGTGAGTGGAGCTGATCTACAGGATAAGGGGGTTGACCAGTTCACTCCTGCGTGTCAGCGGGTGACCCACTGCACGTGTGCTCGGACGGGCCGACACTTGGCCACGTTTACCCGTCGGCCGGGGTCGAGCCTGTACACACTGACTACTGAGTCTGGTCAGGTAGCTGCGTCGAGTCAGGTGTTTGCTGCAGCGTCCAGGTCTGGTCCTGAGTCCGCGCCCTACTCGTGTCGTCTCCTGTCCCACCAGACTCTCCTCTGGCACCACCGCCTTGGTCACCCCTCCCTGCCTCGTCTCCGAGGCATGGCCTCCCGTGTCCTTGTCTCTTGTCGCCGCCCCTCACTCCCCCGAGTTTCCTCCGACAGAGGCTCCACTGCAGACTCTTCACATGGACGTGTGGGGCCCCGCCCGCGTCCGTGGCCAGGGTCACGAGCGTTACTTCCTGTTGGTGGTTGACGACTACTCGCGTTACACCACGGTGTTCCCCTTGCGCAGCAAGGGTGACGTCACTGAGGTGTTGATCGACTGGATCCGCGCAGCTCGTCTCCAGCTTAGAGAGAGTTTCGGCTCGGACTTTCCTGTTCTGCGTCTGCACTCTGACAGAGGCGGGGAGTTTTCCTCTGCCCGTCTGGGAGCCTTCTGTCGTGCACAGGGCATCCGCCAGACCTTTACGCTTCCGGCCTCTCCACAGCAAAATGGGATTGCTGAGCGCCGCATTGGCATGGTCATGGACGTCGCTCGTACGTCCATGATCCATGCGGCTGCCCCCCATTTTCTGTGGCCGTTTGCGGTTCAGTACGCAGCGCATCAGCTCAACCTTCAGCCCCGGGTCTCCTTGCCAGAGACCTCCCCCACCTTGCGGTGGACCGGGAAGGTTGGCGATGCGTCTGCGTTTCGAGTCTGGGGATCTCGGGCGTTTGTCCGCGACTTGTCTGCGGACAAGCTGTCCCCCCGTGCTGTTCCCTACGTCTTCCTTGGCTTCCCCCCTGACGCACCTGGGTGGCAGTTTTACCACCCCACCTCGCGCCGTGTTCTGTCCTCCCAGGACGTCACCTTTGACGAGTCGGTGCCTTACTACCGTCTCTTCCCCTACCGCACTGCGCCCCTCCCCCCGCCGCCGCTCTTCCTTGCGCCAGGTCCTCCCCTGGTAGACCCCCTCCCCCCTCAGGGTCCTGCCCCGTCAGGTGTGTCCCAGGTAGATGCAGTCGAGCCTGTCGAGGTAGCTGTTGACTCTGGTACTGCTAGAGGTGCTGAGCCTGCGGGTGCCGGGTCTGGGGGTGCTGAGTCCAGGGGTGCGGAACCTGGGGGTGCTGAGCCTGGGGGTGCTGAGTCTGGGGGTGCTGAGCCTGGGGGTGCGGAGCCTGGGGGTGCTGAGCCTGGGGGTGCGGAGCCTGGGGGTGCTCGGTCTGCTCGTGTGGCCTCTCGCGGTGCTTCGTCGAGGCGGGAGCTACTCTCTCGCAGGAGCTGCGCGAGTGGTTTGCCCGGCGCTGGAGCCGTGCTGCTGGAGCTGGAGGTACTACTGTTGCTGCTGGTCCCGGAGGTGCTCGTACTGGCGGTACTGGAGCTGCTGGGACTACAGGTGCTGCTGGGGCTGCTGGAGTTGGTCCTGCTGGAGGTACTGCTGGAGCTGCTGGCGGTGCTGGAGCTGCTGGTCCTGCTGGAGTTGGTGCTGCTGGGGCTGCTAGAGCTGCTGGAGCTGGAGCTACTGGGGGTGCTGGCGCTGGTGGTTCTGCTGGCGCTGGTGCGTCTGAGGGTGCTGGAGTTGGCGCTGTTGGAGCTGGAGGTGCTGCTGGCGCTGGTGCTGCCGCTGGGGGTACTGGTGCTGTCCCTGCTGGTTCTGGAGGCGCTGCGCGGCCTAGGCCGTACTTCGTTCCGCTCCTTGAGCAGGTTCTTGGTCTCCCGCCCTCTACTGGTCCTGCTCCTCCCTTAGCGTGTCCACAGCCTGTCCAGTCGCAGTCACAGTTACAGCCCGCCTCTCCCCTACCTGCTCCCTCTCCCTACACTGGTCCTACTGGAGGTCTTGCTGAGCGTCGTGAGCCTGCGTCTCGTCCTGCGTCGCCTGTTCGTGCTGCTCGCACTAGTGGTCGCGCTCCGCGTCCGCGTCCTCCTGCGGTCCCAGGCACACACCAGATGGCACTGCGTCCTTCCACTGCTCCTCTGCGTGTCCCGTTGCCGTCTCCTCCAGAGTCCTCTCTTCCTGTTCTTGCTGACCCGGCGTCTGACTCTCTTCGTGCTGCCAGTCCTACTGTCACGCGTCTCCTGACTACTGTTGTCACTGACCCTTCCTTTGAGTCCACCGCTGCGTCGGCCCTAGTTGCTGAGCTTGTCGACTTTGCTGCTCGCTGTCGTCTGGACTACGCTACTAGTCTTGTTGCTGGGTCTGAGTCTGTCTGTCCTCCGTCCGTCGGGGGTGAGTGTGCTCTTAGCACGGACGTCCTTGAGGACAGGCAGGAGGAGTTCCAGTGTTTTGCGGCTGCTTTGCCTCATCTCGTGTCCACGCTGATTGCCCCTGAGGGAGACCCGGATGCACCAGACATCCCGACTCCTCGATCGTACGCTGAGGCGATCGAGGGTCCCTACTCCTCTCAGTGGCAGTCAGCCATGGACGCAGAGATGGCTTCCTGGAAGTCCACAGGCACCTACGTCGACGCAGTTCCCCCACCTGGGGCGAACATCGTCAGTGGCATGTGGATTTTCAGGGTGAAGCGGCCGCCGGGTTCTCCGCCTGTCTTCAAGGCGCGTTACGTGGCTCGAGGCTTCAGTCAGAGGCAGGGAGTTGACTACTTTCAGACCTTCTCTCCCACCCCGAAGATGACCACTCTTCGGGTGCTGCTACACATAGCCGCTCAGCGCGACTACGAGCTTCACTCTCTTGACTTCAGCACTGCTTTCCTGCAGAGCAGCCTTCACGAGGAGATCTGGCTGCGCCGCCCACCTGGCTTCACTGGGTCGTTTCCTGCAGGTACCCAGTGGAGCCTCCGGCGGCCAGTCTACGGTCTCCGCCAGGCGCCCCGTGAGTGGCACGACACACTGAGGACTACACTTGCGGCTCTTGGGTTTGCTCCTTCTACAGCCGACCCGTCGCTGTTTCTGCGCACCGACACCTCTCTGCCGCCGTTCTACATCCTCGTGTACGTCGACGACTTGGTCTTTGCCACTGCTGACACTGCTGGACTCGCCCACGTGAAGTCCGAGCTGCAGAAGAGACACACGTGCACAGACCTGGGTGAACTGCGCAGCTACCCTGGCTTGCAGATCACCCGGGACAGAGCACAGCGCACCATTACCCTGACTCAGTCACACATGGTGCAGCAGGTCCTTCAGCGCTTCGACTTCACGTACTCCTCGCCTCAGGCCACTCCTCTGTCTACTCGCCACTCGCTCTCAGCTCTGCCTTCGGATGAGTCCGTAGAGCCGAGTGGCCCGTACCCAGAGCTTGTTGGCTGCCTCATGTACCTGATGACCTGCACACGACCTGACCTTGCATACCCTCTTAGCATCTTGGCACGCTATGTTGCTCCTGGGAGACACCGACCAGAGCACATGGCTGCAGCGAAGAGGGTGTTGCGCTACTTGTGCAGTACGTCGGGCATGGGGCTAGTGCTTGGAGGGCGACGTCGAGTGGTCCTCACAGGTCACGCAGACGCTTCTTGGGCTGACGACCAGGCTACGCAGCGGTCGTCACAGGGTTACACCTTCAGCCTTGGCTCCGGTTCTGTTTCGTGGCGGTCTACCCGCTCGTCCTCTGTTCTCGGCTCCAGCTGTGAGGCTGAGATCTACGCGGGG
This sequence comes from Closterium sp. Naga37s-1, assembly GCA_947471745.1. NCBI lineage: Eukaryota > Viridiplantae > Streptophyta > Zygnematophyceae > Desmidiales > Closteriaceae > Closterium > Closterium sp. Naga37s-1. Next base: position 1,219,547 of record CANJKZ010000382.1, on the reverse strand, counting down.
GCCATGGCTGCACAGGAGCTACGCTGGCTCACCTACCTGCTGACTGACCTAGGAGAGCCGCCTCGTTCTCCTCCAGTTCTGTACGTAGACAACAAGGCCATGCTGGCCTTGTGTCGGGAGCACAGACTGGAGCACAGAACGAAGCACATTGCTCTTCGCTACTTCCTTGCTCGTGAGCTGCAGCAGCGTGGTCAGCTGCGCCTTGCTTACGTGGCCTCTGAGGCCAACACTGCTGATATCTTTACCAAGGCACTTCCGCCTGGTGATCATCAGCGCTTCTGTACGATGCTAGGTCTTGTGCCTACTTGGCCTCACTTGCTCACTTCTTGACCTTGCTTGTACTGTGATCTTTCTATACCTGCACTTGCCTGTTTACCTTTATATATGATCTTGCATGTGAACTGGCCTTTTGGCCTTGCTCTTGTGCTCGGATTGTGTGGTGACATTGTGATCCACCCTGAGCTTGCTTTGCTTTGCTTGACTGGTCTTGTGACCTCTTGTTCTCCCCCACTTTGCCTATGGGGGTGTGTCAAACTTATATGCTATAGTCTGTGTAGGCTGTAGTGGGGTAGACAATATGGGGTACAACACTTCTAGGTTTTCCTACTTGTACCCACCTCTTTCCTAATTCATTCATTCCTCATTCTTCACAAAATGTTACGGGTTTTTGGCTGCATGGTACAGCACCGACCCCACACTACACGAGCCGGCTGATTCTCACAACGCGCACAGTGGGGGCTACACCCGGGCATCGAAAAACATTACAATGCGTGGAAGATCTTCGACGTCCACTCGAAGGAAACAGTAGCATCATGTGACGTGATTTTCTACAAACGGCTCACTCTCCAAACGTACCTGGACAACCTGGCAGCAGAACGAGACCTCACGGGCGGCTTTCGTGGCAACCGAGCCTTCGCCTCGCTAGCAGATGAAGCTGACTGGGACGAGCAAAACGTGGACGGAGCATCGGAGGAAGCCGGACCTCTGCCCTACTGTTCGGTACCCATTCCAATGGATGTCGAAAACCCTCGCGAAAGTGTCAACGCCGAAGTCTACTACGACTTCGCCAACAACAGTTACGTTACACCCCAACCCGTCAACACCAACATCTCCGAACGCAGAGGACCCAATTTAATACCTGATCCAGAAGCGGGAGATGAAGCAGTCTATCCCGAGGACCCAACTCTTCCTCGACTCACACAGAGTGGACTGCAGATTCTCGGCCTTGTCACCGCAGTCCACGGAGCATCGCCGCCACGAGAGCCTACTACAGTGCAGCAGGCTTTGGGGGGGTAGCACAGGGAAAAATGGCGCGAAGCCATGGACAGGGCGTTAAAGGCGCTGGAAGACAGAAACACTTGGAAGATGGCACCCATCGGAGTAACACGCAACAAGACCATATTCACAGGAAATTGGGTCTTCCGCGTAAAAACAAAGGCAGACGGAACAATCGACAAGTTCAAAGCACGATGTGTCGTGCACAGTTTCGACCAAGAGCACGGACGGGACTTCACCGAAACTTTCGCGCCGGTCAGCCAACATACCTCGCTGCGAATTCTTCTCGCGATAGCCGACATGAAGCAAAAGAAACTCCGCCAAATCGACGTGGCCAACGCGTTCCTCGTTGAGCAGCCGCACGGATCCGTCACAGACCCTAATCAAGTCTATCAGCTAGTGAAGTCATTGTACGGCATCAAGCAAGCCCCACGACTCTGGCAGCAGTACCTGCACGCCCGACTAATCAGCATCGGCTTTCAGCAACTGCCACACGATCAAAGAATGTACAGACTCACAAAAGCAGCCGAATAGATCTTGCTCATCGTCTACGTAGACGACCTGCTCTACATAGGCTCCATCGACGACATCACCACCTGGTTTGAAGGGGAGCTGTAGCAGAATATTTCACTCACAGTTTCCTCAACTGTGGCCCAATATCTGGGGCTCAACATCCTCGATGGAGAGAACGCAATCTACCTTAGCGCCGCAAAATACGCCGACACCATCGCAAAACGGTTTGGACTAACGCTAGCCGCCATCTCCACACCTTATCGCTACACCGCCAAAAATCACCAAGAAAGGTCTATTCCGCTCGGACCTGCTGGACTACGGGACTACCAGCGAAAACCGGGATGCCTGCTCTTCGCAGCCGTCACCTGCCGACCGAATCTGTCATACTCGGCGAGCCAACTCGCTACCTATCTCAAAAGGCATGAAGCATAGCACATGGCGGAACTCGATCGCGCACTACACTACCTCGTCAGCACACCAACGGTCTGTCTGAAACTAGACGAGGGAATGATTGCATTGAGAAGAAAGTTGGTACAAGTACTAACCCTAATTGGGCTGTACCCCTTATGGGCTACCCGCACTACAGCCTACACAATATAAACATTATAACAGTTTGACACACCCCCATAGGCACAGTGGGGGAGAACAAGAGGTCACAAGACCAGTCAAGAAAAAGGAAAGCAAGCTCAGGGTGGATCAGAAAGTCACCACACACTCTGAACACAAGCAAATGGCCACAAGGCCAGTTCACATGCAGAATTATATAAACGAGAACAAACAGTACACTGATCATAACCTAGAAGGGGTAAGCATGGAGGTATATGTATATAGATCACAGTACAAGAAAATTCATGCAGTGAGCAAGTGAGGCAAAGTAGGCACAAGGCCTAAAAGAGTACAAAAACGCTGATGATCACCAGGCTGAAGTGCCTTGGTAAATTGTCAGAAAGAACGAACGAGAATGAATGAACTAGCAAATAGTTGGGTACAAGTACTAACCCTAATTGGGTTGTACCCCTTATGGGCTACCCCACTACAGCCTACACAATGTAAGCTATATATAAGTTTGACACACCCCCATAGGCAAAGTGGGGGAGAACAAGTGGTCACAAGACCAGTCAAGAGAAGAAGCAAAGCAAAGCAAGCTCAGGGTGGATCACAAAGTCACCACACAGTCCGAGCACAAGCAAAGGGCCGCAAGGCCAGTTTACATGCAGAGTTATATAAAGGAGAACAAACAATACAGTGATCATACCCTAGCAAGTGCAAGCATGCAGGTATATATATAAATCACAGTACAAACAGAGTCAAGCAGTAAGCAAGTGAGGCAAAGTAGGCACAAGGCCTAACACAGTAGAGAAGCGCTGATGATCACCAGGCGGAAGTGCCTTGGTGAATATATAAGCAGTGTTGGCCCTAGTGGCCACGTACGCAAGACAAAGTTGGCCACGCTGCTGCAACTCTCGAGCAAGGAAGTATCGCAGAGCGATGTGCTTTGTTCTGTGCTCCAGTCTGTGCTCTTGACACAAGGCAATCATGGCCTTGTTGTCTACGTGCAGAACTGGAGGCGAACGAGGCTGCTCTCCCAAGTCGGTCAGCAGGTAGGTGAGCCAGCGTAGCTCCTGTGCAGCCATGGCCCCGGCGTAGATCTCAGCCTCACAACTGGAGCTGAGAACCGAACACGAGCGGGTAGACCGCCAGGAAACCGAGCCGGAACCAAGGCTGAAGGTGTAACCCTGTGACGAACGCTGCGTAGCTGAGTCGTCAACCCAGGAAGCGCCTGCGTGACCGGTGAGGACAACTGGACCCTGTCCTCCAAGCACGAGCCCCATGCCTGATGTACTGCACAAGTAGCGCAATACCCTCTTCGCAGCATCCCAGTGCACCTTTCAGTGCCTACCCAGAGCCACGTAGCGAGCCAGAAGACTGAGAGGGTACGCGAGGTCAGGTCGTGTGCACGTCATCAGGTACATGAGGCAACCCACAAGCTCTGGGTACGGACCACTCGGCTCTACGGACTCGTCCGAAGGTGGAGCTGAGAGCGAGTGGCTGGTAGACAGAGGAGTGGGCTGTGGCGAGGAGAACTGGAAGCCGAAGCGCTGAATCACCTGGTGCACCATGTGTGACTGAGTCAGGGTGATGGTGCGCCGTGCTCTGTCCCGGGTGATCTGCAAGCCAAGATAGCTGCGCAGTTCACCCAGGTCAGTGCAGGTGTGTCTCTTCTGCAACCCCGATTTCACAAGGGTCAGTGCCTCAGTGTCAGCAGTGGCAAAGGCGAGGTCGTTGACGTAGACGAGGACGTAGAACGGCGGCAGCGAGGTGTCGGTGCATAGAAACAGCGACGGGTCAGCAGTAGCAGGAGCAAACCCAAGAGCCGCAAGTGTAGTCCTCAGTGTGTCGTGCCACTTGCGTGGTGCCTGGCGGAGACCGTAGACTGGCCGCCGGAGGCTCCACTGAGTAACTGCAGGAAACGACTCAGTGAAGCTAGGTGGGCGGCGCAGCCAGATCTCCTCGTGCAGGCTGCCTTGCAGGAAAGCTGTGCTGAAGTCCAGAGAGTGCAACTCGTAGTCACGCTGAGCAGCGACGTGCAGCAACATCCAAAGAGTAGTCATCTTCGGGGTGGGGGAGAAGGTCTGGAATTAGTCAACCCCCTGTCGTTGACTGAAGCCTCGAGCAACGTAACGCGCCTTGAAGGCAGGCGGAGAACCCGGCGGCCGCTTCACCCTGAAAATCCACATGCCATCGACTATGTTCGCCCCAGACGGGGGAACTGCATCGACATAGGTGCCTGTGGACTTCCAGGATGCCATCTCGGCATCCATGGCTGCCTGCAAATGAGAGGAGTAGGGACCCGTAATCGTTTATGCGTAAGAGTGCGGGGTCGGGATGTCTGGTGCATCCGGGTCTCCCTCACAGGCAAGCAGCATGGAAGCAAAACGAGGTACAACAGCTGCAAGAGACTCAAAGTTCTCATGCCGGTCCTCAAGGACGTCCGTGCCAAGTGCACACTCACCCCCGACGGACGGAGGAGTGGCAGACGCAGACTCAGCAACAAGAGTAGTGGCGTAGTCTAGACGACAGGCAGCAGCAAAGTCAAGCAGCTCAGCAACAAGAGTAGACACAGCAGCAGACTCAAAGGAAGAGTCAGTGACAGCAGTGGCGAGGAGACGAGCGACAGTGGGACTGGCAGCACGAGCACGGTCAGACTCAGGGTCAGGGACCTCAGGAAGAGAGGACTCAGGAGGAGGCGGCAGAGGAACACGCAGTGGAACAGAGGAAGGACAGAGTGCCATAGCGTGCGTGCCGGGGACAGGAGGAGGACGCGAACGAGGAACACGACGAGCAGTGCAAACAGGCAAGACAGGACGAGACGCAGGCTCACGACGCTCTGTAAGACCGCCGGACTGCTCAGTGTAAGGAGAGGGAACAGGCAGTGGAGAGTCCGGTCGCAACGGCAGCTGCGACTGGTCAGGCGGTGGACACAGGAGGGGAGGAGTAAGGCCAGTTAAAGACGGGACACCAAGAACCTGCTGAAGCAGAGCAACCAAGTACGGTCGCGGCCGCACAGTGTCTCCAGCACCTCCAGCTCCAGGGTCAACAGCTCCAGCTCCTGCAACTTCAGCGCCTCCAGCTCCAGCGCCACCAGCGCCAGTGCCTCCAGCTCCAGCAGCTCCAGGCTCCATAGGGTCTCCAGCTCGAGCGCCCTCAACACCACCAATCCTGGCAGCTCCAGTACCCCTTGTACGAGCACCTCCAGGACCACTAGCCCCAGTACCTCCAGTACCACCAGCTCCAGCAGTAACTCCAGCACCTCCAGACGAAGCAGCACCCCGAGGCTCAGCACCCCCAGACTTCGCACCCTCTGACTCAGCACCCCCAGGCTCAACACCCCCAGTCTCCACACCCGCAGGCTCAGCACCCCTAGGCTCCTCACCCCTACGCTCAGCACCCCCAGACCCAGCACCCTCAGACTCCGCACCCCCTTGCTCCGCACCCCCAGACGCAACACCTCGAGCAGCACCTGAGCCGACAGCTACCTGAACAGGCGCAGTACCACGGAGAGGGTCTACCTGTGACACATCCGAGGGAGCAGGACCCTGGGGCGGGAGGGGGTCTACCGGAGGAGGACCGGTAGCAAGGAAGAGCGGCGGGGGCGGGGGAGGGGCAGAGCGGTAGGGGAAGAGACGCTAGAAGGGAACCGAGTCGTCGAACGTGACGTCCTGAGAGGGGAAGACACGGCGCAAGGTGGGGTGGTAAAACCGCCAGCCAGGCACGTCAAGGACAAAGCCAAGGAAGACGCAGGGGACTGTACAGGCAGAGAGCTTGTCCGCGGACGTATCGCGAACAAAGGCACGAGGACCCCAGACCCGGAACACCGACGCATCGCCAACCTTCCCCGTCCAACGCAGTGTGGGCGAGGTCTCCGGCAAGGAGACACGGGGCCAGAGGTTGAGCTGATGCGCAGCGTACCGGACCGCAAACGGCCACATAAAATGGGGAGCAGCCGCATGGATCATGGAGGTACGAGCGACCTCCATGACTAAGCCAATGCGGCGCTCAGCAATCCCATTTTGCTGAGGGGAGTCCGGAAGCGTGAATGACTGGAGAATGCCCTCCCCACGACAAAAGTCCCGCAAGAGGTTGGAGGAGAACTCACCACCTCTGTCAGAGTGCAGACGCAGGACAGGAAGGTCCTGGCCGAACCGCTCGCGAAGCTGGAGACGGACTGTGCGGATCCAAGGGATCAAGACATCAGAGACCTCACCCTTGCTGCGCAAGGGGAAGACCGTGGTGTACCGCGTGTAGTCGTCAACTACCAGCAGAAAGTAGCGCTCGCGGCCCTGTCCACTGACGTGGGCTGGGCCCCACACGTCCATGTGGAGAGTCTGCAGGGGAGCAGTCGTCGGGGGAAACGAGGAGGAGTGAGGAGCGGCGCGCTGCCACCCCTCGACTCAAGGAAGGCAGGGCGGGGCAGGCGAGGGCGGTAAGGGAGGCAGAGACCTGGGAAGACCAGAGACAAGGAGACGGGAGTGCATGCCACGAAGGCGTGGCAAGGAGGGGTGACCCAGGCGGTGGTGCCACAGAAGAGTCTGGTGCGACAGGAGGCGACACGAACAAGAGGTGGCTACCTGACCTGGCGCGGACACCTAAGCAGACGCAGCTACCCGAGGAGGCTCGGTAGCGAGTGCGTACAGACTCGACCCTGGCCGACGAGTGAACGTGGCCAGGTGACGCCTAGTCCGTGTGCACGTGCAGATCGACATACGCTGACCCCCTGGAGTGGTGGTAGTGACCATCGCATCCTGGAGGGCAGTGGTACTCACCAAGTTCGTAGAGAACGAGGGGAGGTGAAGACCTGACAGTGAGCCGGACGGAACCGCCAGACACGGGAGGACAGTGGAGGAACGGGCCACGACCAGGCCCCCGGAGGGGTCACCCAATCGGACCAAGACAGGTGCAGAGAGAGGAGTGAGAGTGGTGCTGTCACGAAACAAACAAGCAGAGGCGCCTGAGTCAAGCGTGAAAGTGTGCAAGGCTTGAGCAGGCGCAATACTAGGGAGAGTACCAGACTCACTAGCACCTAGAGCAGCAGCAGCTATACCAGGGTCAGGCGGCACACACCGGTAACAGTCACCCTCAGCACTAACAGACAAAGCATACATAGCAGAAAGAATAGCATCAAAGTCTAGGTCAAAGATAGCAATCCTAGACCTAAGCAGATCTGCCCAGCGAGGGAGCTCTGCGTCATCACCAAACTCAGCACGCCAGGCGTCGTCGAGGTGGAGCCGCCCGCGAGTCTGACCAGCATGGTCACCCGTGCGAATGACATACGGGCAACTACCCCCAGGCGCCCCATGCAGAAACCACTCACGAAGCTGCTGGGGAGACGGGGTCTCGCTCCGACGCTGCTGCTGCTGACGCTGGCCACCCCTAGAACCGACACGCCGAGCGCCAGTCCCACCGCCACCAGTCCCACCGCCGCCACTGCTGCCACTCCCACCGCTGCCTCCACCGCCGCCACCAGAACCCCCACTCCCTCCACTAGTCCCACCGCCGCCACAATCCCCACTGCTGCCCCCACCACTACCCCCGCTGCCACCTCCTCCACCACCGCTGCCACCTCCACCACCCCTGCCACCCTTGACCTTGCTGCTGCGGCACTTTGCACCAGCAGAAGCAGCCCCGACGTCCTCAGCAACAGAGACGTCTGCAGCATGGGCGCTGAGTGCCACGAGCAGCACCTACAGCAACCGCACTAGTCTCAGCGGCGAGGAGATGTTGCTCGAGGAGGTCAACAGTGAAGGAGGTGGGGTCAAGAGAGAGAAAGTGGTCCCTGACAGAGCGAAGAGAGTTAGGGAGGCGAGTGACTATGAAGTAGAGGGTGATGAACATCAGGGGCTGGTTCCTGTCAAGGAACTCAACGAGGGCGGCAGCGTGGTAGCGAGCGTCGCTAGCGCGAAGGTGGGAAACGAGGTCCTCGACTGTGGCAAAGGCGGACAGCTCGGGGAACAGGTAGGACAGAAGCAGGCGGCCTAGAGCAGCAGTGGCAGGGGAGGAGTAGCGAGCGACTTCAGCGTCGTACAGTGCCTGTGCGGTCCTGTGCTGTCCGAAGTGACCGCATTCGGCTAACGGCAGGTGGTTGCGAATGGCTAGGCGGGCAGCAGCGTCACGAAAAAGCCACTGTGAGCGAGTCGCACTGTCAGCTGTGGCGGGAGGGGAAGTAGTGGCACCGGAGACGTGGTCAAACAGTGAAACGCTGTCCTTAATATCGCTCTGTAGGTACAGCTGCAGGTCATCGAGCCACGTGTCGAACTGCACCGGTCTACCCTCATGGTCGAACGCGAGAACTCGAAGCGAGGCCATAGTGGCACAGTAAGCAGGAGCAGCAGTAGTAGCAGAGGCAGAGAGGCCTGGGGCCTAGGGGCCGAGAGGCCAAACACGTAGGGGCCTAGGGGCCGAGGGGCCAAACACGAAATGGGGGGGGGAGGGGGGCGGGCAAGGGGCCGAGGGGCCGAGAGGCGGGGCCGAGGGGCCTAGGGGCCGAGGGGCCAAACACGAAGTGGGGTGGGCCAAGGGGCCGAGGGGTGTGGGGCCTAGGGGCCGAGGTGCCGAGGGGCCTAGGGGCGGGGCCGAGGGGCCTAGGGGCCGAGGGGCCAAACACGAAGTGGGGGGGGGGGGCCGAGGGGCCGAGGTGCCAAGGGGCCGAGGGGCGTGGGGCGTAGGGGCCGAGGTGCCGAGGGGCCTAGGGGCGGGGCTGAGGGGCCTAGGGGCCGAGGGGCCAAACACGAAGTGGGGGGGGGGGGGACAAGGGGCCGAGGTGCCAAGGGGCCGAGGGGCGTGGGGCCTAGGGGCGAGGTGCCGAGGGGCCTAGGGGCGGGGCCTAGGGGCCGAGGGGCCAAACACGAAATGGGGGGCCAAGGGGCCAAACACGAAGTGGGGGGGGGGGGGGGGGACAAGGGGCCGAGGTGCCAAGGGGCCGAGGGGCGTGGGGCCTAGGGGCCGAGGTGCCGAGGGGCCTAGGGGCGGGGCCGAGGGGCCTAGGGGCCGAGGGGCCAAACACGAAATGGGGGGCCAAGGGGCCGAGGGGCCAAGGGGCCAAACACGAAGTGGGGGGGGGGGTTCAAGGGGCCGAGGTGCCAAGGGGCCGAGGGGCGTGGGGCCTAGGGGCCGAGGGGCCGAGGGGCCTAGGGGCGGGGCCGAGGGGCCTAGGGGCCGAGGGGCCACAGCTAGGGGCGACGGGTCGACTGGGGCCGAGGGGCCGAGAGGCCGCGACTAGGGGCGACGGGGCGACGGGTCGCGGCTAGGGGCGTTGTGTCGCGAGGGGCCACGGGGCCAAAGCTAGGGGTGACGGGGCCAGGGGTCGCGGCTAGGGGCGGCTGGGCGACGGGGGCCGAGGGGCCGCGGTTAGGGGCGACGGGGTCGACGGGGGCCGAGGGGCCGCGACTAGGGTCGACGGGGCTGAGGGGCCGCGGCTAGGGGCGGTGGTCATGAGGGGCCGAGGGGCCTCGACTAGGGTCAACGGGGCCAAGGGGCCGCGGCTAGGGGCGACGGTGCGACGGGGGCTGCGGGGCCGAGAGCTAGGGGCGACGGGGCCAAGGGGCCGCGGCTAGGTGCAACGGGGCCAAGGGGCCGAGGCTACGAGGCAACGGGGGCCGCGAGGCCGAGAGCTAGGGGCGACGGGGGCCGCGGGGCCGAGAGCTAGGGGCGACGGGGCCAAGGGGTCGCGGCTAGGGGCGACGGGGCCAAGGGGCCGGGCTAGGGGCGACGGGCCGGGGCCTACGGGTCTCGAGGGTGGCTAGTAGGGCAGCAGGTGGTGGGCCCAAAAAACGGTCCTAGAAGGGACCTGCTCTGATACCATGTCAGAAAGAACGAACGAGAATTAATGAACTAGCAAATAGTTGGGTACAAGTACTAACCCTAATTGGGTTGTACCCTTTATGGGCTACCCCACTACAGCCTACACAATATAAGCTATATATAAGTTTGACATAAATATATCAGCAGTGTTGGCTCAAGTAGCCACGTAAGCAAGACGAAGCTGACCACGCTGCTGCAACTCTCGAGCAAGGAAGTAATGCAGAGCGATGTGCTTTGTTCTGTGCTCTTGACACAAGGCAATCATGGCCTTGTTGTCTACATACAGAACTAAAGGAGAACGAGGCCGCTCTCCCAAGTCGGTCAGCAGGTAGGTGAGCCAGCCTAACTCCTGTGCAGCCATGGCCCCTGCGTAGATCTCAGCCTCACAACTGGAACTGAGAAGAGAAGACGAGCGGGTAGACCGCCAAGAAACACAGCCGGAGCCAAGGCTGAAAGTGTAACCCTGTGACGACCGCTGCGTAGCCAAGTCGTCAACCCAAGAAGTGTCTGCGTGTCCAGTGAGGACAACTGTACCCCGTCCTCCAAGAACGAGCCCCATGCCCGATGTACTGCACAAGTAGCGCAACACCCTCTTAGCGGCCTCCCAGTGCTCTGGTCGGTGTCTCCTGGGCGCAACGTAGCGTGCCAGGATGCTAAGAGGGTAGACAAGGTCAGATCGAGTGCAGGTGATCAGGTACATGAGGCAGCCCACAAGCTCTGGATACGGGCCACTCAGCTCTACGGACTCGTTCGAAGGTGGAGCTGAGAGCGAGTGACTGGTAGGCAGAGGAGTGGACTGTGGCGAGGAGTACCTCAAGCCGAAGCGCTGAAGGACCTGGTGCACCATGTGTGACTAAGTCAGGGTGATGGTGCGCCATGCTGAATCTCGGGTGATCTGCAAGCCAAGATAGCTGCGCAGCTCATCCAGGTCAGTGCAGGTGTGTCTCTTCTGCAGCTCCGACTTCACAAGGGTCAGTGCCTCAGTGTCAGCAATGGCAAAAACCAAGTCGTCGACGTACACGAGGATGTAGAACGGCGGCAGAGAAGTGTCGGTGCGGAGAAACAGCGACGGGTCAGTAGTAGAAGGAGCAAACCCAAGAGCCGCAAGCGTCGTCCTCAGTGTGTCGTGCCACTCACGAGGCGCCTGGCGGAGACCGTAGACTGGCCGCCGGAGGCTCCACTGGGTACCTGCAGGAAACGACCCAGTGAAGCCAGGTGGGCGCCGCAGCCAGATCTCCTCGTGCAGGCTGCCTTGTAAGAAAGTTGTGCTGAAGTCAAGAGAGTGAAGCTCGTAGTAACGCTGAGCGGCGACGTGCAGCAACACCCAAAGAGTGGTCATCTTCGGGGTAGGGGAGAAGGTATGGAAGAAGTCAACTCCCTGTCACTGACTGAAGCCTCGTGCAACGTAACGCGCCTTGAAGGCAGGCGGAGAACCCGGCGGCCGCTTCACCTTGAAAATCCACATGCCATCGACTATGTTCGCCCCAGAAGGGGGAACTGCGTCGACGTAGGTGCCTGTGGACTTCTAGGATGCCATCTCTGCGTCCATGGCTGTCTGCCACTGAGAGGAGTAGGGACCCGTAATCGCCTCTACGTAAGAGCGCAGGGACGGGATGTCTGGTGCATCCGGGTCTCCCTCGGGTGCAATCAGCATGGACACGAGATGAGGTACAGCAGCTGCAAGACACTCAAATTCCTCCTGCCTGTCCTCAAGGACGTCCGTCCCAAGAGCACACTTACCCCCAACGGACGGAGGACAGTGAGACTCAGACTCAGCAACAAGACTAGCGGCGTAGTCGAGACGACAGGCGGCAGCAAAGTCAACAAGCTCAGCAACTAGGGCAGACGCAGCAACAGACTCAAACGAAGGGTCAGTGACAACAGTAGCTAGAAGACGAGGGACAGTAGGACTGGCAACACGAACTAAGTCAGACTCAGGGTCCGGGTCGTCAGCAAGAGAGGACGCAGAAGGAGACGGCAGGGGGACACGCTGTGGAACAGCAGAAGGACGAAGTGCCATAATGTGAGTGCTGCGGACAGGAGGAGGAGACGGACAAAAAACACGACGACCAGTGTGAACAGTGCGAACAGGCGAGGCAGGACGAGACTCAGGCTCACGACGCTCTTTAAGAGAGTCTGTTTACTCAGCGTAAGGAGAAGGAGCAGGCAGTGGGGAGTCTGGCTGTAACTGTGATTGCGTCTGGTGAGGCGGTGGACACAGTAAGTGAGGAGTAAGGCCAGAAGAAGACGGGAGACTAAGAATCGGGCAAAGGACCGAGCCAGGTGGCGGCAGAGACGACGGCGGCGGCGGAACGAAAAACGGTCGCCGTTGCACAGTGTCTCCAGCACCAGGACCGCCAACTCCAGCACCCTCAGCGCCAGCACCTCCAGCTCCAGGGTCTCCAGCTCAAGTGCCTCCAGCTCCAGCGCCGCCAGCGCCAGCGCCTCCAGCTCCAGCGCCTCCAGCGCCAGTGCCTCCAGCTCCAGCTCCTCCAGCTCCAGCGCCTCCAGCGCCAGTGCCTCCAGCTCCAGGGTCTCCAGCTCCAGCGCCTCCAACACCACCAGCTCCGGCAGCTCGAATACCTCTAGTACGAGCACCTCCATGACCAGCAGCTCTAGCACCTCCGGTACCTCCAACTCCAGCAGTAACTCCCGCACCTCCAGGACTAGAAGCTCCAGCACCTCCAGCGCCAGTGCCTCCAGCTCCAATGCCTCCAGCACCAGTATTGCCAGCTCCAGCACCCCTAGCGCCAACACCTCCAGCTCCAGGGTCTCCAGCTCCAGCGCCTCCAGCTTCAGCTCCTCTAGCTCCAGCACCTCCAGCGCCAGCGCCTCCAGCTCCTCCAGCTCCAACGCCTCCAGCGCCAACGCCTCCAGCGCCAGCGCCTCCAGCTCCAGGGTCTCCAGCTCCAGAGCCTCCAGCTCCAGGGTCTCCAGCTCCAGTGCCTCCAGCTCCAGCACCTCCAGCTCCAGTGCCTCCAGCTGCAAGGTCTCCAGCTCCAGCGCCTCCAACACCACCAGCTCTGGCAACTCCAGTACCTCTAGTATGAGCACCTCCAGGACCAGCAGCTCCAACACCTCCGGTACCTCCAGCTCCAGTAGTAACTCGTGCACCTCCAGGACTAGTAGCTCCAGCACCTCCAGCTCCAGTGCCTCCAGCGGCAGGGCCTCCAGCTACTGCAGTGCCGCTCCTACGGCGTGTGTGCCAAGCAAACCACTCACGCAGCTGCCACGGTGAGAGTGGCTCCCGCCGGCGAGACGCAGGACAGGAAGGTCCTAGCGGAACCGCTCACGGAGCTGGAGACGTACTTTGCGGATCCAAGGGATCAAGTCATCAGGGACCTCACCCTTGCCGCGCAAGGGGAAGACCAAGGTATAACGCTTGTAGTCGTCAACAACTAGCAGAAAGTAGCGCTCGCGGCCCTATCCACTGACGCGGGCTGGGCCCTACACGTCCATGTGGAGAGTCTGCAGGGGAGCAGTCATCGGGGAAAACGAGGAGGAGTGAGGAGCGGCGCGCTGTCGCCCCTCGACGCAAGGAAGGCAGGGCGGGGCAGGCGAGGGCGAGAGGGGAGGCAAAGACCTGGGAAGACCAGAAACAAGGAGGTGGGAGTGCATGCCATGAAGGCGTGGCAGGGAATGGTGACCAAGGCGGTGGTTCCAAAGGAGAGTCTGGTGCGACAGGAGGCGACACGAACAGGGGGCGGCTACCTGACCTGACGCGGACACCTGACCAGAAGCAGCTACCTGAGCAGGCTTAGTAGTCAGTGTGTACAGACTCGACCCAGGCGGACGGGTGAACGTGGCCAGGTGACGGCCCGTCCGTGTACACGTGCAGATCGACACACGCTGACCCCCTGGAGTGGTGGTAGTGACCATCGCATCCTGGAGGGCAGCGGTACTCACCAAGTTCGTAGAGAACGAGGGGAGGTGAAGACCTGACAGTGAGCCAGACAGAACCGCCGGACACGGGAGAACAGTGGTGGAACATGCAAGAACTGGGCCCCCTGAGGGGTCAGCCAGTCTGACTGGAATAGGTGCAGGGAGTGGAGTGAGTGTGGTACTGTCGCGAAAGAAACAGCGGGAAGCACCTGATTCAAGCGTGAAGGTGTGCAAGGCCTCAGCAGGCGCAGTATCAGGGAGAGCAGACTCACTAGCACCTAGAGCAGCAGCCTCTATACGAAGCTGCTTGGGCGTAGGGGTCTCGCTCGGACTCTGCTGCTACTGCCTCTGGCCACCGCCAGAACCTCCCCTCTGAACAGCTCCACCCCGACCGCCACCACTTCCGCCGCCACCACTCCCACTGCCGCCACCACCGCCACCACCACTCCCACCGCTGCCACCACCGCCGCCACCGAAGTCCCCACTCCCGCCACCACTCCCACCGCCACCTCCGCCACCTCCACCGCCTCCACCGCCTCCACCACCACCACCCCCGCTGCCACCTCCAACACTCTTGCCTCCCTTGCCCTTGCCGCTGCGGCACTTCCTACTAGGAGCAGAAGCAGCCCCGACCTCATCAGTACCAAGGATGTCAACAGCAGCAGCAGAAGCGTAGGAGGGGGCAAGGGGGGATGGGGAACACCCCTCAAAGAAGGGTGTGCGAGGTGTGCCACGAGCAGCACCTACAGCGACTATGCTAGTCTCAGCTGCAAGGAGGTGCCTCTCAAGCAGGTCGACAGTGAGGTCTGTTGGGTCAAGTGCGAGAAAGTGGTCCCTGACTGCGCGAAGAGAGTCAGGGAGGCGGGTGACTATGAAGTAGAGAGTGATGTACATCGGGGGCGGGTTCTTGTCTAGGAAACTCGGCTTTGAGGGCAGCGCGGTAGCGAGTGTCGCTAGTGCGAAGGTGGGTGATGAGGTCCTCGACTATGGCAAAGGCTGACAGCTCGGGAAAAAGGTAGGGCAATATAAGGCGGCCGAGAGCAGCAGTGGCAGGGGAAGAGTAACGAGCGACTACAGCGTCGTACAGGGCCTTAGCAGTCTTGTGCTGGCCAAAGTGAGCGCGTTCGGCTAATAGCAGGTGGTTGCGAACGGCTAAGCGAGCAGCAGCGTCACGGGTAAGCCACTGTGAGCGAGTCGCACTGTCAACTGTGGCGGGAGGGGCGAGAGAGGCTCCAGACGTGAGGTCAAACAACAAAATGCCGTCTCTAGAATCACTAAGTAGGTACAGCTTTAAGTCATCGAGCCACATATCGAACTGGATCGGACGGCCCTCAGGATCGAATGTGAGGACGCTGAGAGAAGCCATAGCGGGCAGAGCAGAGTGGCGCGCGAGCAGCAGTGCAAGACGCAAGCAAGGACGGCGCGACGGGAAGGGCGGCGTGCAAGCGCTAGGGAAGCGCGCAGGGCAGGGCGGGGCGGCGCACGGCTAGGGCAGGGTGGCGCAACTGGCAGGGCAGGGTGGCGGCCAGCAAGGCGGCGTGCGGGCAGGGCATGGCAGGGCGGCGGCCAGCAGGGCGGCGCGCGGGCAGGGCAGGGCAGGGCGGCGGCCAGCAGGGCGGCGCGCGGGCAGGGCAGGGCGGTGGGGCGGCCAGCAGGGCGGCGCGCAGGCAGGGCAGGGCGATGCGGCGGCCAGCAGGGCGGCGCGCAGGCAGGGCAGGGCGACGCGGCGGCCAGCAGGGCAGCGCGCGGGCAGGGCAGGGCGACGCGGCGGCCAGCAGGGTGGCGCGCGGGCAGGGCAGGGCGGCGCGCAGCCAGCAGGGCGGCACGTAGCCAGCAGGGCGGCGCGACGCACAGGGCAGGGCGGCGCGCAGCAAGCTAGGCGGCGCAACGGGCAGGGCAGGGCAGCGCGCAGCCAGCAGGGCAGCGCGACAGGCAGGGCAGGGCAGGGCAGCGTGACTGGTGGGGTAGGGCGCTACGGGCAGCGAACTAATCGGTGGGCCCAAAAAAAAAACGGTCCTGGAACAGGACCTACTCTGAAACCATGTCAGAAACTAGACAAGAAAATGATTGCATTGAGAAGAAAGTTGGTACAAGTACTAACCCTAATTGGGTTGACCACGCAGGCGACTCTGAGAACAGACGATCACGCACCGGCTAGATCTACCGACTCGAGCCCGTCGGTCCTATCTCGTGGCAGTCGAGCAAGCAAGAACTAATTGCTCTCCCTTCAGCTGAAGCAGAATATATTGCACTCTGCTCAGCCACCAAGGAAGGATTGTATCTTCGCGAACTGCTGGAAGAAGCAAAACTGGCCCAATTACCCAGCTTCTCTCTCTTCTTCAACAACCACGTCCGAGATGGCAGCAGATTACTTGACCAAGAAACTTGGAAAGCAGAAGTTCGAGTACTGCATGCTGCTGACTGGACAGAGCCACGTCACCAGCAGCGAAGGCGACGACACTCCAGAAGCGAAGGGGGGTGTTGGAAACGTATAGATCGCGCTTCTGGTGTGTCGAGCGCTATAACAAGAACGAAGCAGACTCACAACGAAGCAACACCGAGTCAACCAAGCTACAGCGAAGCAGTTGACAAGGCGACAACCAGTAGGAGGTTGAAGCGAAGTTCAAAGGTCAGCAACCTTTGACTCGACAAAGGCAGTGCAACAGCAAGGACAAATAACTGACTCGTTATTGAGTAGTTCCCCGAGTCGTCACTGTATCGAACCGCAACAGCAGCAATCAATTAAACATTTCATATTCCTTGTACATCATATAAAGCCCTGTATCTCTTTGCTATAATCAACTTATCTTGTTCTCACACAACAGTGCAAGGTGGTTCAATCGGCCTTCATTAAATGCTTCTGCTAATACATCACTTTGAAGTCCTTGAAAACGATCCTAAGGGCCTTTCTCAGCCCAACATCAGCAAGGTCGATAGCACAGCTGATGCTGCTGCTGCTGTTACCCCCCCTGCTGCAACCCCCTACCTTACTCCCTGTCAGCGTGTACAAAGGCGGACTCAGCGAGGTCGATGGCGCGGCCAAGAGCAGCAGCCTTGTTGACCGTCTCCTGCCACTCCGCTGCCGGCACACTGTCCGCCACCACGCCCGCCCCCGCCTGCACATGCACCACCCACTCCTGCCGCCGCTTCAACCCCGCCCCTGCCCCACCGCCCCTGCCACTGCCACTGTTACTACCACTGCTGCTGCTGCTGCTCATACCACTGCTGCTGTTGTATGCAAAGAGGGTGTCGGAGCGGCTAGCAGAGGAGGTGGGGAAGACCATGGTGCGGAGGGCGAGGGCAAAGTCCATGTTGCCGGCGAACGACACGTACCCGATGCCCCCCGCGTAGGGACCCCGACGAGTCACCTCCAACTCATCGATTAGCTCCATGGCTCGCACCTGTAGAGGGGGAGAGGGAGCGAGATGTGGGGAAGGGGAATGAGTTTTCATTCAAGATGCATTTCTACGATGCTGAATTGCGAATCACCTCGCGTCCGAAAATTCTCAAAAGTGACACAAACTTGTCAGAATTCTCAAAACTACTGAACGACTTGTGAGCCGATTCATGAGGTACTTCTAGGAAGCGTTCCGTGTCAGGAAGGAACTCACCTTAGGCGCGCCGCTGACGGTGCCGACAGGGAGGGCGGCACGCAGGGCGTCCCAGCAGGTGAGGTGCGGGAGAAGCTGCCCCGTGACCTGTGGGTGGTTGAGAGAGGGATAGACGGGGGTGGGAAGGGGTGGAGGGACGCGGAGAAGGATGGAGGGGGGATGAAGGAGACGGAAGGGGAAGGTGGGCAGCACGCAGGGCGTCCCAGCAGATAAGGTGCCGGAGGAGCTGCCCCCTGACCTGTGGGTGGTTGGAGGAAGGTTGGGGGAATTGGGGAGGGGTGGAGGGGGTGGAGGCGGGAAGAAGGAGAGAAGAGAAGAGAGTGGGCGGCACTCTCTTCAACCTGTGTGCCGCCCACTCTCTTCAACCTGTGTGCCGCCCACTCTCTTCAACCTGTGTGCCGCCCACTCCCTTCACCTTGCGCTTGCACAGGAAAAGCTGACTGGGGGAGTGTATCAGTGCAAGGATGGGGGATGGTTTGAGAAACGCGAGAAGGCGTGAATTCCCAGGGGCAGAAAGCGGACTGGCAGAGGGTTCATATCACTCTCGAGAATTCTCAAAAGGGTTCAGTTTTGAGACGTCTCGTTTTGATTTTGAGACGTCTCAAAACTAGAATTCTCAAAAGGTTTCACATCACAATGTAATACAGGAACTGGAACCTGCACTTCACACCTCTGAGTTTGCAAGCACAATTCCCACCTCTAGTCCGGAAACTGGAGGAGATTCGGTGTGCTGTGCATAAATTGTGTACCGTGCTGGTGATGTGTGTGACATGTGAGTAGCACTCCACCTGCTGCTTATCATGCATGATGGTGTGGGTGTACCATAAGCCTGCAGTGTAACTTTACCATGGAAAAATGGCACCCGTACCGTGCTGCTGCTGTGCATGACATGCGAGTAGCGCTCCACCTGAATCAGCCTACCACGCATGATGGTGCGGATGTATCATAAGCCTGTGGTGTGAGTGTGTATGACAAAAGAAGAGCATGTTGCCTGTACCGTGCTGCTGATGTGCATGACATGCGAGTAGCGCTCCACCTCCATGAGCTTCTCCACCACCACTGAGCCCGCCACCGACACCTGCATGCATGGTGTGGCATGGCATGGCATGGGATACATTGAGCGGTTAGTTGATACATGGACCGAATGAGAGCTTGGGGTGCTTCACAGCATCTCCATGAGCTTCTCCACCACCACTGACCCCGCCACCGACACCTGCATGGAATGACATGACATGGCATGGCATGACATGGCATGGGATTCATTGAGAAGTCGATACATGGACCGATTGAGAGCTTGAGCTCCACTGCTCAAAGCACCTCCATGAGCTTCTCCACCACCACTGACCCCGCTACCGACACCTGCATGTATGGTGTGGCATGGCATGGCATGGCATGGCATGGAGTGGGTGTGGGATGGGATACAATGAGAGCTTGGCCTGCATGATGCATCGCAGCATCTCCATGAGCTTCTCCACCTCCACTGACCCCGCCACCAACACCTGCATGCATGGTGTGGCATGGTGTGGGATAGACTGAGAGGTTGGACTGATACACAGCACCTCCAAGAGCTCTTCTCCAAGTTTACTGATCCCGGCCACTCACACCTGCATGGCACAAGATGGCATGGTGTGGGATGGGTGGATGGCGTGTGCCAGTATCATGTGGCACAGGATGGCATGGCATGGATGACACAGTGTACCAAGTGCCCACCTTCCCCACAACTCACCTTCCCCGCAACTCACCTTCCCCGCATCTCACCTTCCCCACAACTCACCTTCCCCACAACTCACCTTCCCCACATCTCACCTTCCCCACATCTCACCTTCCCCACGTCGTTTCTCCCCAGGTCCACGAGCATGACGTGCTCGGCCACCTCCTTCTCATCCGCCAGGAGATCCTCTTCCAGAG